>VZSF01003229.1:113951-356441 GCA_013398295.1 Chionis minor | reverse complement strand
TGCACTTGAGCTGGGCTATTGATGTCCCCCCTACCACTGGTACACTCCCCCTCGGCTCATCGCCAGTGGGCTCAATTCTATCCCCTACCCCCTTCACACCTAGTTTAAAGCCCTCTCAATGAGTCCTGCCATTTCCTGCACAAGGATCCTTTTCCCTCTTTGAGACAACCTTGCTCCATCTGCCACCGGTAGGTCTGGTGCCGTGTAAACCTCCCCATGATCAAAAAAGCCAAAATTCCACCGGTGGCACCAGCCCCTGAGCCACCTGTTCCACAGGTATGTTTTCCTGTTCTTCTCAGCGTCCTTCCCTGCCACTGAGGGGATTGAGGAAAACACTACCTGTGCTTACATATGAAGTAATATATTTGAGTGGCATTAAAAAAGTATTATATATCTTAGGTGTGTGTATACAAATACATGTATATCCAATTGCTGTTACTGTGAACAGTCTTCTTTATATGCATGAGAACTGCTATTAACATTAATCTTAATGTAACATCTAAACTGAATGCTTTTTATTTCTCTGTATTTTCTCCTTTCAGTTGCAAATGAGACAGGTGACAAAAATGCACGACCACTTTCACGATTTGCCCGTAAGTAGCCTTTTTTTTTAATTTTAACTGGCTCATTTCTACATCCACTGTAGAAATAAACACATTTAGTAAGATTTTTTGTCTCATGTGTACCCTGTTATTACAGATCATTTACAGTACTAAACTCAGGTACTGTAGTACTTGGATGGAAAAGTCACTCAAAGAAATTGAAGTCTTATTGGACAGAGTTGATGCAAGTTTAAAAGAATGGAAGGCTTTGTGGCCTTACTATTGTTTCAAGTATAAAACATTATACCAATGTAAGCGTTGCAAAGCCAGCTGAAGTTTACTACAGTGGCTACAAAGGGATTTGGGTCAAGCCTTAGAAACGGTGTATGAAAAGTGTAATTAAACCTTTCTGATAGCTCCTCCATCTCCTTTTGCTTCACAGACCAAGGTTAGAAATAAAGGTATGGCTTGGGATTTGAAATGGTCCCAAGTTTGAACAAAACAA
Source organism: Chionis minor (assembly GCA_013398295.1). Taxonomy (NCBI): domain Eukaryota; kingdom Metazoa; phylum Chordata; class Aves; order Charadriiformes; family Chionidae; genus Chionis; species Chionis minor. The sequence continues at coordinate 355,394 of VZSF01003229.1, read as the reverse complement.
AGGCATGCATCTGGTAATGTAGCACCAACTGACCATGACTTTGACCATATGGATTATTAAAAACACACACAACAAAATATGTAGGAATGAGGAGGAAGATAGGAAATCCTTTTCATAACGCGTGCAGTTTCATGATGATTTGTGATCACTTAGCAGGGAAAAAAACCCCTTGTTAAAGGGGGGCATTTGCTGTCATCATGGGTGGTGCAGATCAAAACAGCAAAAGAATTTACATCTATGGTGCAGTGTTTCGCACAGTCACAGGATGGCACTCCGAGCATGCCGTACCTCACATAGGTAGCTAAGGTACTAACGTAGAAGGAACGTCTGTGGCTATGAAATCAGTTGCATGTAGAGACTTATACGGTGATGAAGCAGATTGGACATGACTGAGAGAAAATTGTATTGGCGTTCCTTATTCCTGATTTAGGGTTTGTTTTCCTTCAAGTTACAGACAGTAAAGCTTAAAAAGGGGCTCTATTCATCAGTCCTGTCTGGTTCAACACTGAAAATGCATATGGCAAAGGAAATCACAGAGGAGAGAAATGTAAATATTTTCAAGTTCTTTATCGCTCCACTTTTTTTTCCATTGTGGTTACTGAATACTAGGTACAGAGTTGGAAGATTCATCCCAAGTACTGTTTATTCCTGGATATTTGGGTTATGAGGACTTCATGCTGCAGTATTAGCTGACAAGTAGGTCAAGCATAATGTCATGACATTTGGAACTGAGCTGGCATTTTGGTTCTGATTCTGACATTCATAAGAACTTGATTGTTGGTGATTGTGTATGGGGTGCAGGTCTGAGACCCAGGAACAACCAGGTTCTGTTCCTGCTTTAACCTTGGCTCTCAGCCAGGCAGCCAAGCCTTATTTGCAGAGGTAGAAGTGACTGCGTTACATGGAAGAGAACAGACTGGCGGATGGCTGGCTGATTGGCATTAGACGGAAGAAAACAGACTGGCAAATGGCTATCAGTGGAACAAAAGCACAGGATGCCCCCTTATAAGGCCTCATTGTATGACCCAGTGCGGCATGGGATTAAGTGCGGAGGTGAGATCAAGGCCACAGGCTATTTGACAGTAACAGAAATGCAATGCAGAGAGGAACACTTAGATAAGCCTGGTTGGGAAGGAGTCACAGAGGCGTAATATAGGGACGAAGGGAGATAATTCAAAGTGTACACCAGACCTTCACTGTTAGCAGTTAAATTTAGTGATCTGGGGTCAGGTTGAGCTAGCTTCTCATAGAGTATCATTAATGATGACTGTGCGATCATGCACAGTGTAAGGTGACAACTCTGTGGGAATGGGAAGGAAAGTTAGAATGGGAACTGTGTTATGTAAAGGAAGGAAATGTCTGAGCTACGTGCTGTGCTAAGTGAGTTGAATGGATGATGCCCAAATTTATGCTGAGAGTACTATAACCTACACTACCATACCATGTTTCATTGAACAAACGGAGTGCAGATCAAACATTCGAAACCATCCTGACTGAATGGCAGAAAAAGCTGTAGCATTTGAGGACAAGTATTCAAGCAATAACTGAATTCCTAGAGGATTATCGTCATTATCATTGTATCTGAGTCACAAACCAGAGACTGGGTATCTTCCTGGATCGTGCCTTTCACATTCATTCAAATGATTAATTCAAAGGCAATTATCAACTTCACAACAGAGAACAGGATTTCCATTGCCCTGTAACAGCTGCCCATTTGAGGTCAACAGTAAAACCTTCAGAGATTTCAGTGGAATCACATTTGGGCTGTCATGGAACGCTTAACAAATCATACCCATTTTGGCTGACCTTACTTACCGATTTAACTTCCTGTGCACACAATCAAACACAAGATAACCTACAGAAACCCAGATGAGCTTTGCCTGGAAACCCAGATGAGCTTTGTCTGTCCTGACTGTTGCTCGCAGCTCTCTGGAGCATGTAGCTGTTTCCCCTTTAGTTCACGAATAATGAAGAGGGAAAGGCTGCTGATGTTAAGTGAGGCAATGGGAATGATAGTTGTGTGGTTATCGGTGATCCAGGTAGCTAGACGTGCAGTGTAACAATATTTTCAGGCTATATTAAAGTATTTGAACACCTACCTGCAGAGTCTTTAAGCAGAGTTCTGTTTTTTAAATTATAACACCTAAGTCTATTTTGCTTTTGCCTCTAGCTCAATTATAATAATCTTTGACAGGGTACAACAAAATGAGGGAGAAGCATTTTTGCAAATGTTTACAGTTATTCACAAGGATTTGAAATTAAAATTAAGTGTTATTCATTCCAATGCTGGGGCTACCCAATCTCCTGTACTCTTAAATGTCAAATTCCAGTCAATTTATGAGACTTTGAATTTAATAGGTTACTAGTCTATTTAGCAGAAGTTAATGTGCTGAGTATCTCACTATGTCATTTTGATACAAGTACCACTGTGCCATAAGTCTTTGAACAGTTGTGACTGTGGGAATTTAAGTTCATCAAGCTCTCAGCATTTCAAGCAGCTGCAAGTTCCTGACTGGCATCTGTTCAGACAGGCCTGTTAAATAAAGAAATAAAATAAAAAATTCACTTGCCAAATACCCTTTACCTGAGCATAGCTGTGGGCAGGCTGAACACTGATTAGGAGAGGTGGGCATTTCATTGCTCTGGTGAAGTTGTTTAGTTCACATCAGTTGGCTGAATTGCCACAGCTGATCTTAGAAGAGCAAGATAGATCTAGTTCTAAAGTCTAGATCTAATCATACGGGAAAGCCATATGGGATGGGTATCTGTGCTGGAGGAAAAGATATAGGTGTATGTGCAGAGAACATAGGGAAAAAACTCCTAAATATACTGAAACAAGTACTTGATTTATTTTTTTTTTGCACTGTTTTTCTTTAAAGAAAAAGAAGGAAAGAAAAAAAGGCTTGATTTGAGTGATTATATGGTTTTCAGCAGCAGATAGTTAACCTGTTACTGTTGGCTTTCAGTGGAAGTGCAAACAACAAGCTACTTTTAAGTGCAGAAAGAGGCTAACATGGTTTTTTCCTGGACCATAGAGTTGTCCTGAGCCTGAATAAAAGAAAGCATACAGCTGAGGAAACAGGGAGAAGATGGTGGTTTGGGAAGCTCAGCAGATTCCTTGGAGTAATTGCAGGGGAAAACCCCAAAATTATAAAAGTGGCTTCAGAAAGCCTCTTTTCCACAAAATATGTTTTTAATAGTGCACAACAGCTTTTCCTGCAGGTGCTGATGTCCTGCTCTCCTATCTTAGTGTACAACCTGTATGGCTACATGGCAACTTATTTTTCTTTGTTGACTGTATCTTAACAGAGACTTAAACTTCTGGTTCCAACTGTGCTGAGTGTGCCATACTTTTTGCAAAAGAAATGGTCCTCTCAACATACTGTAGGGAGTCACAATATTTTTGGCTGTATCACAGGTGGCCTGTATGCTCAGGTAATTTAAAACTTTCCCATCCTATGTATTTCCCCTTACAGAATGGGAAAGCAAATGCTTACCTATTCAAGTAAAACTAAGAATTTCTGGCAAATTTGCATGGTTGTCCAAAGAACAGAAAAGGTGGTATTGTGATAATGTTGCAAGTCCTTGAATGATGAAGATGTATGGATGTTGCATTTATTTCTGCAGCTGTAGTGTAGACATTACTTCAGACTGACTGGTGTGAGGAGTAATTTTTCTAGCTATTGTAGCACAGAACCCAGCACAGGATGACAAGGCTACCTCATCTGAGTAAATCTGGTCCTTTCACAGTAAATAGCTGCTAACAATTAAAAGCAGAGAAGCTTAAGAGCATGGAGCTTTCCTGATTAGCTGGTAAATACTCTGAAAGTTACTTTGGATTGGGGAAGACAGGATTCTTGCTGATCTGTCTTTGCACCATTTAGGCTGTGTGAAAACAAGGCATTGAAGACAGTCAGCAAAATAAGGCTGCCATCACCTCTCTGTAACAGCAGATAATGCTTCTTCTAACAGGGTAGCTTCTCATGATGTATTCCCAGGACACATGAGATAACAGCTCTTCTATTTGGTTTCCTCTTACGTACTTAGTGTGTACTGCAACAAAAAGTCAACCTTAATCGACATGTGTTAGGTCCATTATTGCTTCTTAATTGTCTCTTCTGGACACTTAAGTCTGAATGCTGGGAAAATACTTGAAAATTTTGCCTGTACAGTCTCATAAAAATCAGTTGCTGACTTTAGAAATATCCCATTTGTCAGAATATTTTTTTTTCATTTTGCATATTGATAAAAAGCTCATGGAGTATGACTACCAGCAGAATTCGTACATCTTATTACTTTGGAATCCAGTAAGATTAATGCTTGCTGCACCTGTGTTGTGGAAAGTCTCTTAACTGAAATAATTAGCATTTCAGTACTTAACTGCTCTTCTTGGGATCTGCTAACTCACTCATGTATATTCTATAATAATTGAAAGTTAGAATGTGACACAAGTGTTCAGTATCGGAGTATCACTGAGATTTTCAGAAGTGCCTAATTTATTCAGAAGCTACTTAGAAATTTTTGAAAATATGAAACAGATACTTAAACTTTATGAAGTGTAAGTGATGTATTCTCTTCTCCAAAGACGGGGAGGAGATCTGACTGAAGGATGCTAATTGTACTTTGTCAGTGGAACTAGACTTAGAGATGAAGATGGGTTCTCTGAATGACAAGCAAGAGGCACCTGGTGACACTTCTAAATAAATGTAAAAAGATCAACCGTATAAATATTTTGTCATTTGCATGTCTACTGAGAAAAGCTGAAGTTTCAACAGAAAAGACGTGTTTTCTCATACTTGTCCTTCAGTGATATCTTTAATCTATAATGTAACCACTATTAACTTTAGTCTAAGAAAGTCAATTATTAATATTGTATTGATTTGGTACTTTGGTTTTTGGTTATGTTATTTAGCTTAAAATACTGCCACATCAATATATGCTAACCTATAATCTAAGTATGATGATGAGAGAATACTTTTTATCGACATATGAAAGCTCCATGTTCTGTAATCAAATCTTTTTATGGGAAGCATTGCAGTCTTGGATTTGAAATGACCTGAACATTAGTGCTTATTTCCACTTTGAGCTTTATTTCAGGTTTTCAGGCTTATCCCAAACTGTGGTGATGCAAAGGTAAAAAGATAGCAGACCGTCTTTGTTTTCCAGACTACTGAGAGACTGGGTGATAGGCCTGTGAACTTATTTTCCTTCTCACTCTCTGTTTTTGCAGGGTCTAAATCACAAAACTGCTTGTGGAACACCATTATCGGTGGGCTGACCGGCAACCTTAAGGAAAGGCCAAAGCCAACCATCATCAGTGACCCTAGACCTCCTGAAGAAATCCTAGCAGATGAACTACCACCAGTGGACAGTCCTGAGGCATTGGTGAAAACATCTTTCAGGTCTGACAGATAGGAGTTTACTTTGTTTATCCTTGAGAGGGTATCTTTTTAAGATTAAGTCTGTAGTGTGGGTTTGGTGGGAGAAATTGATGCTGAAAGATTCTGCAATGCGGCGTATCTTTGTAAAAAAAAGAGGTCCATAAATAATACTGACTGGACTCATCTTTCCCTTCTCGGACCTCGTTAGCCTTCTTAGAAGATTATGGACTAGACAGGTATAAATACTGTAACTAGTCAAAATGGTTGACCAAGACAGCTCATTTTATTAAGATGTCTTGAAGGTTGGTATTGTTTTCATTTGAAAGTGGTTTAGTGATGAAGACGTGCACTTTAGGTCAGATGATGTGCTTTATTGATGCAAGCGAGAGCTAAACCTTTTTCTGTTGATGTAATGTCTTGAGAACTGTCTAGCATTAATTTATTTTGTCAAGGAGAAGGATTCTGATCAGGGGCTTGCAAGTCAATTGTAAGCTGCTGTTGTAAAGTGCATGATATATCTATGGCTGGGTTTTCCTCTATTTTAATTAATCATGTGGATGTACAGTTGTCAGATATTTCTTGGAGGCATGTTTTCTGAAAATAATTTTCTCAAAATGAGGTAAAATAGAGAAGCCATCTGCATGCTGTGGATCTTTGACCAAAATGTGGTAATTGATGTTCCCAGCACAAGCAAAGTGAATGGCAGAATTGATTTTTCAAGTGTTTTTGAGCTTTATTTGTTGTTGCTTTTGAAAAAATATGCTTTACTTTCCTTTTATATTAAATGCACATGTGTACAAGCATAAAATGGTTTTTGCTTTGGATAAATTTCTCTGACTGCAGTGATTTTGATTATACCTCAGTCTGTCAGACTTATTTCAATCTTCATGTAATCATTATTTAGAAGGTACTTACTTAAGTCATTATATTAGGTAGTAATTTCAGATATCTTGTTTATACTGCTTGACATTTAAAAACATAGTACCATAAAGTGAGTTTATGTCAGTCTGTATAAATAAATTGTGCAATTCCATAGTGCATTTTCATTCTTTAAGATTTCAGAAATGTTTCAGAACCTGGATCCTCCTCTTATGATGACCTGTGGCATTTAATGGCTTTTAAACACTTTGAGCCTCTGATATTTAAAATATATAATTTCAAGAGATCTAACTTTTTCAGCTTTTACTTCTCATAACAAATTCTAGGTAGCAGCAATCCTTACATTGGCATCGTCAAGATAATTTCAAACATTTTATATGACAAAATAATGTCACAGTGTTTCAAATGGCATGATTTGATTATGTGAGTAGGGGTGACTCTTGGAAGAAGTGAGCTTGTATATAGCATAACAAGGACTGTGGAGCTGGAAAATGTGATTTAGGAGAATAGTTTGGCTAATGCAGTTCAAATGGCTTTATAAACATTACAAAACCCTTGTATTTCATCGGTATAGAAATTAGTGCACAATGTGGCATTTTGGGGGGCTTTTATAGAGAAAAATACAAACAAATTATTGTTACAAAGTAAATTGTAGCTGTCTAGTTTTATAAAGGAAGCCCCGTGGTGTTTAAGAGCTATGCTGAAGAGCGGAAGATGAGAGAGAACATTGCAATTACTGTCTGAGGACATGAGAAAATAAGAAGACTGTGGTGTTTTTGTTCGGTTTGGGATTGTGTTGATATTATGGTGCAAACTGGGGCTTAGGAGGCAGTAGCATCTTTTTCACGATGGGTTGCATGTTTCATTCATCAGGGTCTTCTGTGTATCGGGATCTTCAAGTGCTTCCTTGACAAAGTTAGTCTTGTGTGTATTGAGTGCCAGTGATTGCCTGGCAAACATGGGCTTTCCTTGTTTCTTGTTTACTGGACACTAGCGGAAGATCTTGCTACCCTGTTGCTGCTTGGGGAATGAAATACGCTTTGCAAGTTGTCCATTCCAACATGTCTCAATTAGGAATCTGGTGGCTGAATCTCAGGAGGTGTGTGGGGCAATGTTGGGCATGTGTGAACTGATTTTACAGAGGGAAGAACCAGGCCTTGTTTTCGAACATGACTGCTAGAAACTGTAAAATGCAGTGACTCCGTTACTACTTCTGATTCACTGCTGTTAGAGCAGTGTATGGCAATACTATCCCTTTCGTGCATAGTTGAAAAGAAGATGTCTCTCTGGTGTCGAGTCACACTTCCTTGTGATTGCCTATCTTTTTATGTCAATACATATAAGCAGCATGAAATCCCAATTGCCACCTCTTGTTTTAGATCTTGTTTTCTACTATGCAGTACTTATTGTTCTGTATCTTGGAAAATTAGGGAGAGATCTGTATTTGATTTTGTTCAACATCTAGATATGAGCTTAAAACACATTTAAACATAAAAGAAGGAATGCGATTATTTCAATCATTTCGGTCATACTTTTCCTGCAGTAATAATCCATCTTTAAGATGTAAAGCAAAAACCAAATGAAACCACACCCCAAATAGCTACAGTGCATGATTTCACGATAATTAAAAAGTCTTCTGATGGTCTTGATTTTCTTATACAACTGTTTTACTATCTCTTTTCTGTCAATACCAAGAACAAGCACAAGATTGGTCTGAAAAAGATTGAATACCTTTCTAAAGAGAGAATTGAAAGCATTTGTAGTATCTTGTTTACAGTATTGCACTGAGTGAGCAGTTATGAGTAGTTTTGTTTCTTAACTTGTTATACTACTGCAGTGCTTAAAATATAGATTTTAAAATCCATTCTCACTGGCGTTTAGTCTATTTGTCTAGTAAAGGCAGGGGAGGCCCCAATTTGAATTACATTTGAAAATACAGTGAAATATGGAGAATGGCAGACTATATTTTTTTCCTTGTCAAAAGGGGATAATTAGACACATAGAAGCGATTAGCTTCTTGGCCCACACTTGATGCAACAAATCTGATATATCCACTGTCTTTCTTTGCACAAATATGCAAGTTCACAATTACAGGATCTGTGATCACTTTATTTTTGAATAGCTGTGCATGGATCAGCATCCATGTATGTACAAACTTTGGAAGTGGCTGTGGGTTGATGCTCAGGAAGAATATTAGGTGGTGGGTGTAAGGTCTTGTCAGGGCTGTGTGATCATGGGTATTGGCTGGAGATGTCAGTGGTTGCTGACACTGAAGTCTGTAACTCAGAAACTCTCTTTCTAGATCTGCTTGTTGCCTGTAATGATCAGTGGTGCAATTGGTGAGAATTAACAGTGGTAATTAAGGAGCTCTTAAGGAGACTGTGTAAAAACTTTACAGTAATAACTGTGTAATAACTTTAACTTCTGTGCACAGCTCCCAGGCAGCGCTACTCAAGCAGGCATTTTGATAATGCTGGGCTGGCACCCACCAGGGGAAGCAGAGAAATGAGACAGGTTTGGGTGCTGTTCTACAAATAGCACCTGGAAGTTTGTGGAAATGCTTTATTTTGGAGGGTATGAGAGAAACTGTTGCATTTGTCCCCAGATTGTCACCTAAAGTAAACCAAGTCACCAGGGTGGCACTGGTCCAGCTGAAAATTTGATGTGTCCAAGACATCACGATTTCTCCTAGACTCATTTGGTTTTGATGTATGGGAGAGATGGAGTGTTATTTTGAGTCCAGAGATCTGGGACACTGCATTGGAGTATATGACTGTGGTGATGCTTACGGGATGTAATGGCTATGCTGGATTGTGTTGCAGGAGGGATCCCATGATACAAGGTAACTGAGACATCCAGGGAAGAATGGAGATGCTTATCTGAGACAAAATGTTCAGTGCAACCTCTCATCCTGGTCCAGGGCCTGTGCACGGGCTAAAGTTGATCGGGGATTGTAGAGTAGTCCGGCTGGCTCTATCTAGCACATGGGGGCTTGGGGCAGGAGTGTTTCCAAAGTGATAAATCAGGATAGCAGGCAGCTGAACAATCAGCAGATGAGGCAAAGACCCTCCATCCTGTACCAGGCAAGCCTTACTGACTGAATACCTATGTAGCTATGCTGAACTAAGATATACATTATGTGTTATCAAGGCCGTATGTCCTAGGAACCAGAAAGGCAGATTCAGTTCCTTCAAGATCAGAGTGGTTTTAAGCTCAAGGCTTGCATGAGCTCTTAATTTCTGTCACCTTTCAAGATATTTCCAACTTTTAGCTTGAGGCTGGTAACACCCCTGCTTACCTTAATGGCTGCTTTTCTTGTGTCACCTGAAAAGTTTCTCTATCTTTTCAAGGACTTTGGTTTCCTTATCTGCTTCTGTTCTTCTTTGGGGAGTCTTAAATCACACTGGCAGCTAATCTTGTATTTCTGTTTAGGTCATGGGTGATGTAAACTCTTGCTCATGCCAGCTACTGGCTACTTGGTCTACAGGACAGAGGTTGTAGTGGTACAAATGCAAAAACTTCAGCCACAGCACCACGTGCTGGGAGTCAGCCCACGAGCCTCAATCATGTGGGTCAAGGTGGCATCAGTGGGAATACGAGGTATGAGCCTTCCTTCCCACTGCCATACCTCAGTCACAGCAAAAGCCATTCTCCAGTCACATGTTGGAGAGGGACCTGCAGGACTCCACCTTTACCACCTCTCACATTGTGACATTCTGGGCTGCACCAAAGCTTGGCTGGTACGTGAGGTCTGAAAATCAGAGAGGGAGGTCATGCTGGGCAGGACAGCTGTGACCATGACCACAGAAGAACAGGAATTGAAGGCCAGTCATGGGGGTGGAATAAAGACCCCCCCCCCCTCTGTCCTGGGTCTCAGTATTTGTTTATTGCCTTTTTTATTTGGTAGTTCTTCTTGTTTGGGTTTTTTTTTTTTTAACACAAAAATAAAAGAGATGAGTCTCACTTGCCCTAATTTGTGGTTTGGGTTTTTTTTTTGTTTGTTTTGTTTTTTTTTTTAAATAAAGACTGCATAAGGCTGGAAGCATGAAAGACAAATTCTCATTGTTTTTAGTACCCATCTACAGCAGATCCAGACCTTACTAACCATTAAAATGAAAGCAGTCTCTCTAAAAACCACCTGTCTCAACATCTTTCTCAATCCATACTTCTTACAAGGCATTTTACTTGCATTAAACTAAATTCTTCTGTGTTCTATTCAAACCTGTTGCTTATTCCTGTTATTTATTGATACACATTACAATAAAAAATAAAAGTAATAATAAAAAAATTAAAATTTAAAATAAAATAAATAAAAAAGTACAATAAAAAAGAAGTGAAAAGTGTTTTATTCATTAAGGAAATGGCTCTGACATAATTTCTCTCTCTTTTCTCTTCTTTTAATTGTGCCTCCCTTCTAGGTACACGTTATGGCTTGAGAGCTATGCACTCATTTCTTGGTAGATTGAGATTTGTGAATCAGAGGGGGAGATGATCAGAGGAGAAAGATTTATACCAGTTACTGTTCAAAGGCTGCATTCTCTCTCTCTTTGCATATATCCACATGGGTCCAAAAGGAAGGTGTTTCTTCAGGCACTTAAAAGAGAAATGGACTTTTTTTTTTATATCACAGTCTTCTTGTTCTTCATAGGATAGATGTATTATTGATGACAAGCAAAGCCAGCGATTCTGTCCCTGTAAATATCAGACACATCAAAAGACCCAAGTTGAGAAATTCACATGGACTGTGGGTGTCCTAACAGAGCTGTGCCTCTGAAAGGCAGGGAACAATTCCACTTCTAAAATGGGAATGAGAGTTTGATCAGAAGCTCCATGGATAGACAAAGACCCGGTAGTAAAGAAGTCCTGCTTTGAGGACTTACCAATGCCTGTCCCTTGACCACACTTCTCTGCCTGATGTACGTCACCTGAATCTTGTGCCGTAATAAACTCTGAGCATTTGTTTTGCAGCTGTGCAAGGCTTTTTGTAAGCCTACAGATCACCCCCAGTCCTTGACCTGGATTATGCTAGCCCCCACCACACACAGAAGGCAGATATATTTTTAAATCCAGATGTGCCATACCTGTACAACCATGTGAGTCTCAAATGTCAGTGGGGCACTCGTGGGTATACAAGGCTGTTGTAGAGGCTGAGATTAATTGCCTGGCTTGCTGAAGTTGCCAGCCCACTCTTCCTTGCTGGTTTACAGAAGAAAATGTATGCGGGCAGGGAGTTGTATAGAGGAAAACACATGAATTTAAGGATAGTCTTTGTCCTGATAAGGAAGTGTTTAATGATGCACTATTTATTTATCTCCACCATGAGAAATTAACAGCATCTACATACTAACACTAGACTGGCATGCCTTGCAATTCCCATAGACATAATTTTTAGCCTGGTTTCCTAAAGAAAACTGTCTATCCTTCTCCTAAGGAAGTGGCGGTATGTGTCTCAGTCAGCCTTCCCATTAACTTAAACGGAGCTGAACTTGGTCAGTAGGTTAACAGAATGGTAGGCATCTCAAAGGTACTTAGTTCCTACCTATTTTGTGAAAACTGAAGGAATGGATAGGAGGGAGAAAAGCTGACTTCCTAGAGTTGCTCTTTGGCTGACTAGTGCTTACATACTTTCTAGCTGCTCGGCACATGTGTAGCTGTGCACCAGGTGCCACCTGTGACCATGTAAGCAGGCAGGGCAAGATTTGGAGGAGAAGCCCAAGTGAGCAGGGTGGCAGGAGGCACAACAGGTCACAGAATGTGTTGCTATGGGGAAGGTACGAAAGTTGTATGAAAGATTAGATCTCAGGAAGAAATTTTACGCCATGAGGGTAGTGAGGCACTAGAACAGGTCATCCAGGGAAGTTGTGGATTCTCCATCCCTGGAAGTGTTCAAGGCCATGTTGGATGAGGCCCATGGCAGGGGGGTTGGAACTAGATGATCTTTAAGGTCCCCTCCAACCTAAACCATTCTGTGATTCTATGTAAAGCACAAGTGCGTAAGAAACCAGTCATAGCTTGTGCTGCAGCTTTGAGTACTATAATTGATGCTAATGAGAGGTATTATTGTCACTACTATTACACTGGAAATCATACCTAATCAACCCAGTGGAGTGGACCACATGTGTTATTTTGGTAGATTAAGTGAATTACAATGACATGACTCCCTCCCCTTCTTGCCATGTGGTTACACCCCGTGCAGTCTTTCTGTGCACATGCAGTAGTCCACGGTTTCCTAATATGAACTCTCATGGAGTGTCACCTAATGGGGAGGAACAGCTGGGCTTTTGGGTGAAATAGCGCTAGAAAGGGGCTGATGGCCACCTGGCCTGTTCCTCCAGCCTGTGGTCTGCACTTGAAGGGTGTTTGGGAGGAGGGGAGGGAATGGGAGCTCTGGAACAGGTTTATTACCCTGGCAGTTTGTTCATGTCCCGTGGGCCGTAAGTTACCCATCCTGTTACTAAATTAAGATTGTCATGGTATATATTTCATTCCCAATGAGAAAATGGGATAGTGGCTTTCTTATTCTTGGCAGTCAGAGAGTGTGATGAGCTGAGATAAAAGTCTTTGACTAATCAATTGCTGAAGCTTTATCTCGAGTTCTTCAATTTGTGTAAGCAAGAAACATTAAAAAGTTGCTCAAAGGAAATTCCTATACAGTTTCATCTGCTTTTAAATGCCTGACTGATGGTAATGAAGTTAAGTGGTATGTTATACTGTGATGTTTTCCTAAAGGATGTGGTAAAATATCCTCCAGCTCCAATCCAATCAGGGACTGATTTTGTTTGATTTTGAGACCACAAAACCTGCAAGTAGGAATTCAGGAGTATTTTGAAGTGCGTAACAATAATAGCAATCATGAAATTACCCAAAATAATCTTAAGGCTGGTGGATAAGAGCTTAATCTTCAGTAATGTCCTGCATTTCTTAATGGGAAGAACTTTGAAGCAGGAGGAAAAAAGGATACTTGGCTCCAGTTAATTGAGTATTACGATTAGATCGGGAGAGAAAACTGTATTCTGTCTTGGGAAAATACTAGCTATTTGTGCACTGAAATACAAATTTGAGATTTTAAAAAAAAAATTTATTTTAATGAAAGCCAAGAGTGAATCTCCAGTAAACATTTACCAGGAACACATTGGAAATCCCCATACCTGTGGCAAATTTCACCGATCCAATGGATGGAATTGTTGATTCACACAGGAATGCCATTAATACCAGGCTATGGGTTACTTGGAGTCACATATTTGCACACCCTTCTCTGTGTATCTGTCTTTTAACTCTGTGGTTTCTGATGAAGGTTTTGTCTGATTTGCCTCCATGCAAAACGATTTTGGTAACTGCCATATTTTGCTGGAAATTCTTTTGCCAGAAATTCACAGCCCAGCCTACAGGTGACTTTGCAGACATGTAGCAACATCTAGGTAAGTAAAGCTGCTGCGAACTGTCAACACCCCTTACCCACATAACTTGCTAATGGCTGTTCTTTATCTCATTTTTGCATGTTAAGCTGCCTGCTGGCAATTTCTAGAAACTATTTTATGTAATAGAAAGGTCTCATTTGGAAATTATCACACTATACATCTGAGTACTCGGCACTTGCTGATGTCAGAGCCACGGTGTCTGTAGTTTGCAGATTGGGACATTTATTTTTAGTTCCAGTAATTTTTGGATCTGAATCTACTTAAGTCTTCACAGCAAGACTGCTAAAACTATCATGTGTTACTTGGTTTCCATCTGAACTTTATAAATTGATCTAAACTTTATAAATTGACTCAGGTTGTTTTGAAACCAGACCTATAGTCTAAATTTGCTGCCAGTGCTGCTCTCGCTCTGGCAAAAACCAATCTTATATCTTTTTTGGTGGAAAGGCCTTCATTCTAGGGTGTGGAAATTGACCCAGGAATATGGACTCTGGGTCCTCATTTGTGCCCAGCAATTCCTTCTGTTCTATACATACTTTGATCTGTGTCCTCTGTCATGTAAGCTCTTAGAGTTCCTTGTCAGAGCAAATTTTCTCTCAGCTCAGCTGAAAAAGGGCCAGACCTATTTCTTTTAAATAACAGCTACTGAAGAGTGTTTATTGTAGAAAGGAAAACTGTCGGAAACTTATTTTCCTTCTTCCTAAATGATGTGCATGAGCATCATTTAGATCAGTGTGAGCAGCTGCAGTTGCAGTTTCAAAGATGAAGATAACATTTCTATCCTCAGTACTTAGAACCTCAAGATTGATTTTTGCCATGTAGTTGTCACCAATAGTATCTGGTGCTGAATCAAAAAGCTGCTTGTTATCCCACTGGCTTCTTGTAACAGTTATAATTAAGTCTGCCCTAATTCCATACAGTGTTATTCATAATAAAGTAGTATTCAGATTCGTTCTGAAGATGAGATGTTGAGAAAAGTGGGTTCTTCTTATGGCACTGTACCTCCTTTTGAGGGCTTCTTCACTTCTTAAATTGTTTTAAAGTTGCTCATAATACTATTATCTGCAATGTCAGCAGTACTTGAGTAAAAGAATTACAGAGTGTAGTAGTGTAAATACACTGGGCCAAATTTGGTGTAAATTGGCATATAACTCAGTTCTCCTGAGTTATACTGATTTACTGCTGCTATGTGGCTTGATATTTCCAAACAGTGCTTATGCACTGAAATTTGCATGTTTGTTGATTAATGTTATAAATCTGATAAATTTGGCAGAGTGTTTTTGCTGAATCATGAGCGATACTGTCAAATATGTTAATCGAAGGTGTCTACAGCAAATTCCCATCTGAGGAATGCCCACAGCCTTTCACAAAAACTCTGTGAAGCTTGCAGACTTCGAATCAGTACAGCCTTTAGCGGCTTACCTTTTTTCTGTACTGCCTTAATGCTGATTCTAATGTAGCCAAGGCACTTTCTGGGCATCTGAGAATGGCGTTGGCAAGTCATGATATGAAATGTAGGTTTTCTTGTTGTTGCTTGGGCTTTACATATTTGCTCACTACATTTTTTTTTCTGAGAACCAATGTGCTTAGCATTTTTTCGCTTTATAATTCATTATATAATATAAATAATCATGTTATCCTGACATATCAGCTCTTGTGCTAGTAAAACTGCCCTAATTTCTTACAAAAATTACTCATTGGTATCAACAGAATACAGGCTCCTTAGTTCTGTGCTGCAGCAGAATATCAGATGTATTACTCTAGTTTTTTAAACTCATTTTTTTCCAAATTGAAGTGAGGTTAAACTCAGATTTGTCATATTCTAGATGCCATTCTTTTTGAAGCAGTTGTACAGTAATTAATGAAAAGTTTATAATAGCACAGATGGTTTCAATATATTTCACAAAGATCAATTTTTAATTTTTCTTTTTCCTCACTGATAATGGCTGTGTTATGGCTTATACAATATGATTTATGCTGTTTAATGACATGGATAATGGGGCACAGGGCCTCCTCAGCAAGTTTGTAGATGGGGAGAAAACCCCAAAAAACAAAACAGCGGAAGTGGTTGGTAGACCAGATGGATTTGCTGCCATCCAGTAGGACCTCTACATGCTGGAGAATTGGGCTGACAGGAAGCTCGTGCAGTTCAGCAAGGGGAAGTACAGAGTCCTGCACTGTGGTGGAGAACGACCCCATGCACCATTACATGTTGGGGGCTGACTGACTGGAAAGCAGCTTTGCTGAGAACCACCTGGTTGTCCTGGTGGACAACAACTTAGACCATGAGCCAACAATGTGACCTTGCAGCAGAGAAGGCCAACAGCATCCTGGTTGGCATTAGGAAGAGTGTCGCCAGCAGGTCCTCTGCACAGCGCTCGTAAGGCTGCGTGTGGAGTGCTAAGTCCAGTTCTGGGATCCCCGGTATTAGAGACACAGGGACATATTGGAAAGAGTCCAGCAAAGGACCATAAAGATGATTAAGAGACTGGAGCATCTAACATAGAAGGAGGGGCCAGGAGAGCTGGGACTCTTCACCCTAGAGGAGAGGAAGCTTGGGGGGGACCTTTCAAATTCCTGACAGAAGGGAATGCACAAGATGGGGCCAGACTCTTCTCAATGATAGGACAAGAAATAAAAACTGAAATACAGGAAATACCATTCAAACATAAGAAAAAGGATCTTGCTTCTTTTTTTTTTTTTTTAACTGTGAGGGCAGTCAAATACTGACACAGGTTGTCCAGAGAGGTTTTGGAGTCTCAGTCTTCGGAGATACTCAAAACACAACTGGACACGGTCCCAGGTGACCTGCTTTAGCTGACACTGCTTTGAGCAAGGGGCTTGGACTAGATGGTCTCCAGAAGCCCCCTCCGGCCTCAGCATATCTGTGATTCTGCAATAGGAACGCTGAGGCTGAATTGTCACCCTGTGCGTAAAATCCTAGTGTCTGATCTGCATTGCGGATCTGTTATCTGCATTGCAGATTTTTGTTGCATCGTCTGCACACATCTGCTGCATGGAACTCCCTCTGACGTCAGTATGAAGTAGGGGTCTGCAGTGCAGATTCATGACTGGGATTTTTCTCTGGAGAGCTCCCCATCTGTGTTTGAGACAGAATAACATGTTTTAACTTTTTTTCCTATGTAAACTGAGTGTTTTGTGAATTGAGTCTTCCATAGAGAAGTTTATTAAAATGCACGTTTCATCTCCCAGTCATCAAAAGAAAGTGCCACTGAGTTCACAGCTCATATCGATGATAGGGAAAGAAGAAACTCATGTAATGAGATACTAATACAGATCCTCAAATGTAATTTAAATTTGTCTGAACAAGTTTCCTCTAAGAAGGGAGGGGAAGTGCAAATGACAGAGGCAACAGTGGTAAAGAACTGGTGAAAACTTTTCCATCAGTTCATCGTGAGTTGGGTAATGATCTCCTGTCCCCACTGGAACCAGGACAACTTGTAGCCTTATAAATCATTAGTTCATTTCCAGGGTCAGCCTAGGGCTTTGATCTGTCTTTAATTGAAGCTTGCTAACAGAAGCTACTGCTTGTTGCTTCTGCAGAAGCATTTCTGGGGGTCCTACTGAGCTTTCTCAAGGTCTTGAAAAATATTGCTTAAATATTTATCTTCACAGACATACTAGACTAAGGTGTTATCTATTTTTAACCAGTACTCTACTAATGTTGATTCCAGTAGAGAACTTGGCCTGAAATACTTACTACATGGGAAATTTTCTAATGTATTTCCTCTGACACTGAGATAAGACAAAGTGATAGAAAAGCAAATAAGTGTATTCTCTCATTAACCTTTCAATTGCTGAATTTGTGGGTCTATTGATTTGCAAAATGTCATTATACTTTTTTTTTTGTCTTGACAAAAGTAAAATCATCTTAATGACACTCATCTCTCCCCAGACACTGTATTGTGAACTACCTGTTAAATACTTTCAGTAACTGACTTCTAAAATTCTCTCTTTTTTTGCTGTGCTTTGCTGGCCCAGGCGTAGCCTTAGATGTGAGATTCTCTGCCAGTTTTATCCATGCAGTTTTATTAGAGTACCTGACTTTAGCATAGCCGTGCCAGTATACGCCTAAGACAACTAAGATGTTGCAAGTGGAATGACATTAGCTGATTGAATGCAATTCAGATGGAGAGAAAGGCAATGGATTAACCATTCTTCTTTTCTCTTATGAGTGTCTTCACACTTCTGTGGGAATGTCAGGGAATCTGGTGATAGAAAGAAAGCACCAAAAGCTAACTTTACTCAATTTCAGACAGGTAGCACGAACAATGACTCTGTCTGTCTTTTTTTGGAACAAGATTTATTTTCTGGGGAGAAGGTGAGAGAAACAGGCTTGTTATGTGACCACATTGCGATAAACGCTGGGTTTCACGAGCTCTGAGACAAAATGCTGGCTTTTAACGGCCAAGTATGTGCAATTTTCTGAGTATGCCCCCATGGCTTTTGCTCTGGCTGGATAAATGCATCCATGTTCATGCTGCTCGACATCCCCGGCACAGAAAGGCTGAGTGGTGTGAGGGGTACTTGCTATTCCACAGCACCTGACTACAGTCTGCCTGGTCTTGGTGAGCATTTGTGCCGTACCTCACTTCTCCATAACCATGCAGACCCCAGGGCCACCTCACTGTTACCTTTTCAGTGGCTCTGCCCAGTGTCCTTCATGGTTGTTCTCTAATAACCACGAAGGGATTATTTTTCACTGTGATGTTACTAGCAAGACAGAAAAGGCAGGAGGGGTTCAGCTGTGTTTTGTGAGGGACTTGGGACAGCCTGAGCTGCAAGTAAGAGGGCAGAGGTGACCTCCCTGTGGTCATGGATAGCCAGCTGGTTCATGTGCAAGGGTCTAGCTCTGCCAGTTTTATGTTTTGGTTTGGGTTTTTTTGGTGTGTTGTCTGCGGGGGTTTTTTTTTGGTGGTGGTGGTTTTTTGTTGGTTTTGTTTCCCTGATTATGACTGAACCAAGGCCTTTCACCTCACACTGCTTCTGGTAGAGTGACACCAGCATCCCTTTGCAGGACTGGGCTGTGAGCCAAATGAGCTGCCAGAAAGCTTGGAATAGCTCCAGGTCTGGGATGGGCTGCCCAGTCCAGAAGGAGAGAGATGACATCCACCTCTGTCTCCACCAAACTCACATTACCCTGTGGCCTTCCTAGCTTGGCATCAGCCTGTTCCTGTAGCCACCATAAATGTCAGAGGTGTTATAGTGTGTAGGTATGTTAAACCACATCCATCAGATTTGTCCTCAGCTTAGCAGTGGACACTTCCTGACAGAAAGCCATACTTGGCTGGGCTGGGCATGTCCATGGGATCCCTGTTTTGTAGCATCTACTAAAGGATGGTGTGCATTTGTGTGTCACTTATTGTCCTGGGATGACTGCCATAAGCGTTTCATTTATGGTAGCGTCACTGATCAAGTCCGTGATTTCTGCAGGTTTTAGGGCTTTTATCTGGCCCAAACTTGTAAGCAGTCAAGTCCCAGGTGTTAGTTTACTCTTGTGAAGCCCCATGGCAGTTATCTGATCATAAGCATCGTTTTCCGGTGTTCCTGTTGGGATGACTACATGACTGGTTACTGTGTGGTATTTTTGCATCTAGTTTTCTGGGTCACACTGTCTGTAGCATCATGCGGACCTGGCCATGTAAGTAAGTGTTTTGAGCTATGCCTCTTCTCCAGGTGTTCATTGGTTAGTGGTGCTTCAGGTGGCTTGAATCCAGAAGATGCATCCAAACTACGTATGAGTGCAGTCTGGGAAGTGCATCAAAAGCCTAATATTTTCGAAGCATTCCTTCTTGTTGAACAAAGGCTAGTGCCTTGCTGCAGCCTAGGCAGTGTGGACATACGGCCAACAGCCTGCAAATTAGCTTTGACAAGGTAGTCTCAATATAACCAACAGAGAGGTTAGAGGGGATCACTGAGTTCATTTTATATATATTTCCTGAAATTTCTTCTTCTCAGCTTTACTTTTCTTGGTCATATATTCTAAAAATAAAACTCTTCTTTAAGAAAAAATAAAAAATTCTGGCTCTATAGTTTCCAGGCAGCATGGACTATAAAATGAAATAACCCAACTGTATATTTAGAAGCATGCAAGTAAATGTCTTGTAGCTGAACTTAATACAAAGGTGCAGCTAATTGGAAATAGTATGTTAACACTGAGAATAATGCTGTACTTGTTGCCCATTTCACAAGGTAGAAAATATACTTCAGTTAAATGAAACTGCAATGCAAATCATTATTATTTTGTTGTGTTTCTGAGGAAGAAATTAAATATTGGAAATTTCTTAGATGATTTTGGAACTTTTTTCTATAATTGGTGTTCTTTCAATGTTAAAACATTTTCATCAGAATTTTTTGATGCCTCCAAAAAATAATAATGTAGGAGATTAGCAACGTTAGATAAACAATTGCCAATTAACTAAGTCTCACTGTTAAAACACAATATGAAATTGCACACTGCAAAGAAGCATAAAAAATGCATAGAAAAATGGTAATACATGATTTTCAGAATAATTTTGTTTGTGGTTTTTACATCCCTGTTTAGTGGTTTGTCATAATCCTTAACGAACAGTAATATAAGGAGCCAGCTCTCTGAAGGAGCTTCCTTACAACAATCTCCTTGGGATACCTGGTTTGTGACTGCAAAAGCGGGAATGCAATGGAAAGGAAAGTGAGGAATGAGAGAGGATGGATAGTATTCTGTGTGTGTTGATGTGTGGGCAAGGAGAGCCTGAGGCCATTTCATGAATGTCAGACCAGGATCCTGCTCAGAGATGCTGCTGGTCCTCCAGGATAACTCACGCCTGAATGTCTACCCTCTTAAGTGCTTTCTATGAGAAGCCTGATAAAGGTGGCATATCTTGGAAAAGTAGCAGGTGTGGTACCTAGTACCTGCTTTTTTCACTCCAATAGGAAAAGAAGAACTGTGGCCTGGCACAGACTTAAGCCTGCTTTCCTCTCTAGTGTCATCAAGTGGAAATTTTGCTGCTTTCAGGGCAATATCATAGGTTGATGCCTATGAACACACTGCAGCAACTCGGCCAGGTGGGAAGCCTGAAAACATACTGAGGGACAAAACTTAGCTGCTAGGAGAAGCATTAGAAACTGGTAGTGAAATTTGTCATGAGAAGGTCCAGGGAGGAACCAGGTATGTTGTGCTCAACTCTGAAGAGGTGCAAAAACCACAGCTGAATGTTAAGCTAAAAGGGGGAAAAATAAAGGGAAGGGGAGAAGCATAGTTTGGAGGCAAGAACACATTTTTCACTCTCACGTAGAATACAGGAACTTGGTTTCAAATGTTTTGCTGTTATTACCATTGTGGTATGAGTATGTTCATGCTGCTGTGGGAGAATCACAATTAGAACCGATGATGGTGTCAGGCTAGCATCCGTGGTAGGAGGCAGCGCATTCCCATATCTCTGTGTTGATTCGCAGAGCCTTGGCCCTCACTGAGGGAGGTGAGCTGCCATGCTGCTCTGAGCGTGGAAGGGGGTGATTTTGACGCTGAAGGTCACGCCCAGCGCCTCTTTCATGTGCCACATGTCTGTGACTAGCTGATGAGTGTAGCTGCATATCATGTATATGCAATGGGAGATAAGAGGACTGTTTTGCCCTGGCTCTACAAAAGCTGTAGACAAGAGGACCCAATGACAGAGGAGTGATAGCTCTGATAAGCCAGACCTCTACGCAGTGTCTAATTTTAGTGTTTATCTGACCAGTGGGTAACTGGAAGTGTTGTCAGCTGACAGATAAACCCCTAAAAACATGCACTGTGACCAACCTTTTATCATTAGTTGCAAGTAACCATGGGGATAGGGATCTAAGGGTTCTGTTTCTGTTTTCCTGTTGTTCAGTTCAAGAGTGAAATCAGGAATAACTTTGAGAGTTGACTCCAAGACAGTAGATGAAAATAAATTCAGGGACAGAGACTCTGACCTTGTCTATTCAGAAAACCATCGGTGATTTAGAGATCAGTCTATTAACTTAGCTCTTGGATCTATTTAATTGAATTCAGTAACAGCTGTATGCAGTGTTCCCTTTCTAGCATACCTGTGTGGAGGAAGATGTTACCATGCCAATTCAGGCACTCATGCAGCAGCAGGAAATCATGAATACAATGCTTATAGTTTTCTTCCTTCACTTCCTGTAGATGAACATCTGAAGAAAGGCAAAGGGGCATCTTTCCACACTGTCATTCTCTGTATTTCCTGTTCTTCAGCCTGTTACCATTGTATTTTAATTTGGTGCAGAAGTGATGGCTTGCCCACGACACCTGACTGATGGTTGTTCTCTCATTTGGCCCTTGTCACCGCAGGAGCAGGCTTAGTGTGATTGCTTTACTTGCCACATTAGGCTATCAACCAGCATTTGTTGATCATTTATGTGCTTGCAGATTTGCAGTTGTCATTGTTTCCATTTGCCCCAGTTTTCTTTTTTTTTGAAGCTTTTGGCACAGGACACAGCCCTCGCTATACTTTAAGCAATCCTCTCTGAATTCTTCCCAAAATTTGTCATGGATATTATTCAAGAAACCAAAGAAAGGGTCAATGAACAACACTGAGACAGAAAGAATTAAGTCCTGTCAGTTTATATTTAATGGATGGCATTTTTTTTTTTATTCGGAGTTAAATACCCAAACCTTTTCTCATTTCAGATCTTGCAAAAAGTTTTGCTGTAGTCCAAACAATCTGAATTTATTGTTCTTAGGCAAGAGAGGAGCCTTTTTGGTGGGAGAATTGTGTGGGTGGTGTAACACATCCAGCCTCCAGCTCACCTTCCTGTTGCCAGATGTCAGAATCTGTGATCAGTTGTGAAACACAAATACAGACAACTTGCTGTATACATTTTTGTGGCACTTGCAAGATACCTACTGTACTGTAATACAGAGTAATACTATGTATTACTCTATTATATTTTGCCACCAGTATGAGATTGCTGCTGAGCTGATTCATCCTTGTGGAGAGTGAAGTCAGATATGTAAAAAGTTAATTATTTGGCATGTGCTTGACTTACCACACTGACTTTTTATGGTGTTTTGAGTCAAATTCAAAGCGTTTGTCCTCATCTTCAGTGATCTGGACTTTGATGTAGTTCAAGCTGCAAACGAAGGCTGTGATCAACAGCCTTCTGAACAGTGGAGCTTTTTCTACAAGCATACAAATCTGTACAGAAAATGGAAATAATTTTAGATTTCAAAATTTTTCTGCATTTTAATGGCAGTTCTGAACAAAAATCTCTGTGCAAACATAACTCCACTGAAATCTAAGAGTGTCTTTTAGGCAAACAATAGTAAGGGGAAGTTTGACAGAAACTGCTCCAAATTCATGCAAATATTTTGACCAGGTAGCACAATTAGGGGGTTTTTTATTATTTTTTTTTACAAACTTCAGGAAATCTTCTTGGCCTCATTAAGATATCTTTCAAGGTTTTCAGTTCCTGTAACAGAAAGTTTCTGTAGTCATACTGAGACCTTTCAAGCATGGGATGCTCAGCTAAGCAATATTAATTGAGGAGTGAGGAGTTTTCGGAGTCTGCTATTAATAGACATGTATTAATAAGGTGATCTGGGAGAATTTAATATTAGACAATGTTTGGGTGGGGGGGGAGAAAGAAAAAAGAGGTGCAGGAGGGGAAAATATTCCGCAGATGAATCATTCTGATTTAGAGAAATGATTCTCATTCCACCTAGCAAAATGCATAGTATGTGGATTAAATATTCAAAACAAGTAACTGCGAAGTAACGGACAAAACATATCATCCACCTGCTGCGTCATTTCTGCCTCTTCGTGAACAGTAAATGATGCAGCTGCTTCACCATGCTGAGTGCTTTTAAATACAGAAATGGGGAGATGGCATGGGAAGGTTCCCTTTTTTAACGAAGGCTGCCAAATGTCAGTGTATAATTTGTGATAATTTCAATAAAAGCTGCTTTTAGATCAAATACAGAGGGGAAACAGGAATGTCACAAGTGGCGGCAGATTTATGCCTAAAATCCTCTGCTTTTAAGAATATAAGCGAAATTTGAGAACAAGTAATTCTTAAACCATATTTTACTCTGTCTACTGCAAGTTAGGAATAAGTGTGTTTATATCGGACCAATAAAAGAGAAGTCAGATCCTGTTAATCTGATTTTACTGAATGGTAAAATGAGCCTAATCTATAGCATCTACCACGGTTCTCTTAGAGACAATACAGCTCTTCCTCTTCCCGTCTGCATCAAGATGTTGCATTTTTTTTTTCCTTGACGGCAATTTTGTTGCCAAATTGACAATTTAAGAAAATTTCTCCTCAAAGTAAATTACCTGCAGTTTGCCAAGAGTAGGACTGAAGTTTGTGTGGGAAAGCATCTTAGTTGGTGTTCATTGCTGATTTTGTTTGGTGTCAGAAGTCTTTGCTGTGCTGGAGGTCTCAGTTTCAAGGCAGAGTGACTATTGGCGCAGTCAAAAATTCCCTTTTTCTTTTGAGGTTCTCTGTGTGTTGATGCAGCTCCCCAAACCTTTTCCAGTGACAGACAGCCACATAGTTTTCTGGGAAGGCAATAAGGTAACCTTCAAGGTGCTTTCTGTGTTGCTTGTGTTCTCATATCTCTGAAAACGGATTCGATTGTGGGGAAAAGAAAGTGGAGTAGAAGCAGGGAGTATGTGTAATTTTTGTATAGCTTATTTCAATACCACAGTTCTATAACAGGACAGGTTGGTACGTCAAAACCATATTAGTACAGAAATCTGTCTTTACTTTCCATACAAATAAGCCAGTAGTTTATAATGCAGCAACATGACTAATGTTGATGAATGATAAAACCTTGTAGCGTGGAGGCAGCAGTGTTTTGGGATTACCATGTTCCCCAGTGGATATCTGCAAGTGCTGCAACAGAAAAGAACTACACAGAAAAAAAGTAGGATGTGGCTGATGTGTGGTTATTCCAATGTGCTTCCGAGCAGGGGCAGACTGTGACTTCTGTGTCTGGAGGGGCTGTTTATTAAAGAGAAAATGTACGACTTTTTTTGTGTATGATTCATGTGTCTTGGATTACGTGGCTTTGCACACTCACAGGAGTGTAATTCCTCTGGGAATGTCCACCCAAGGAGAAGTGATGTGGATGTGCAGAGCTCCAAGGTGTCTTGGGAGTTGTGGAGTGGTAGGACTGCAAGGCAACAGGAACATTTCTTTCTTCCAGCATGATGCAAAGGCCGCATGCGATCATTTCAGAAACATAACACCAAATTGTAGATCTTTGTGGGTAGCAAGGCATCTGTCCAAAGCAGTATGAAAAATCTGCCCCTTATCCTTTTAGGCAATAATGGGGTGGAAGAAACAGGTTTCCACAACCGTACCTGCTCTGTGGGTTTTCCTTGTGGGCAATGAAAGGAATTTGACATTTTTTTAAATCAGCGTTTTCTACTTGTGTGGTTTTTTCCATGCACCCTGAATTTTCAGTCATGTTAAAGCATCTTCTTAACTTTCCTGGCAATGTAAAGGATTTTACATGGGCACGTATTACATTGGACCCACCTCAGGAACATTGTGCTTGGTGAAAGAGTGAAAGACCTGTGATATAAACAAGCATCAGACTGGCAGATTTACAGGTGAGGGATGTTTTGGAGTTACATATACCACTGGACTGCTGTAAACCCTAGAGATATTTTAAAACTGAAAAAAAGTTTTTAAAATCTGAAATCAGTTGTTTGATTTGAGCAGGCCCATGTTTAGAGATGGAGTATAGTGTAAAACAGTTGGAATTACAGAAATGAAGGATCTCACCCAACTAGCTTACCAGTGATACAGATGTAAGGATAAAAATAAAACAAGTTGCAAATTAACCTCTTAGCACTTCGTTGTATGTGTGAAGTAGACAAATAGCTGATCTGTCCGTGCTGATTCACATTTCCCTGTTATTCATGTACAAAACCTCATACTCTCCACAGTGGTCAGCCTGTCAAACCATATCACAGTATAATCTTTGTATTAATCACAGAGCAATAACTTGAAATAACTTTCTGGGTAGGTGAAAGCAGCATTAGAATATAATATTTCTATTGTCATCTTCCCCTCTTGAAATAGACTGAAAATAGAAGGTGTGTTGTAGTGAAGCTTACACTCAGTTGAATGAGTAGGTGTATACTTGTTTTCTCAGACTGAGATATGTTTTTTCATCTATGAAATAAATAATTGATCATTTGAAATGAACACATGCATATGTATTATATAACCTCAGATACACAGTCAGAGGACAGTAAGTTCCGTGCTGGTGGAAAACTATATAATAGTAGTATACAGCATTTTTTTCCAATAGCTCAGCTAACTGACTAGAAAAATTGCTTCCAACAATTATAATCTGAGATCCAGAAGGAAAAAAAGCCTTCAGTACAGTATTTTCAACACTAATTTACATACATGTATTTTTCCTTTGGAGGCAGGGCTACAAACCGTACAAAAACATGCAAGCAAACTTGAGCTGTTGGCATTTACTACATTCTGATAACTTCTTCTGTAAAAACAAACAAACAAACAAACAAACCCAACTAAGCCAAAACACACCTTAAGAGCCATACACTTGTATTGTATTTGTCAAGTATGTACAAGTGGAGAAGGACTGTTAAGTACTTGCCTCCAAAGAAGAGTCCTCTTAGCTGCATATTCGAAAACAGTTAATAAAAGTGGATGTTCTTGCTCTTGAAAAGAGTACTATCCAGTTACAGAAAGCAAATGCTCTTCCCTTTTCTCCATTTTCACAGAGTAAACTCACTGTATCGTATAAATCTTAGTCCCGCGTTTGTCTGCGTTGTGGATAGAGGATGCAGCGTCCATCTTGGATGCGTCAAATGAGACTGATGTTTTACCCACTTTGTTAGCCTTTGCACAGGCATTGCCTCCAAATGCCTGATTCTGTACGTTGCAGGTGCCTATGGGAATCACGTGCATACCTACGGTTTGACCAGCTGATGTTGACAATGAGACAACATTCAAAGCGGTAATGAAAATAGCTCTGATAAGTTGCTTCAAATGAACATGCATATGTGAACAAATGAGTGAATATTGATAAACAATACAGGTAATTAAGAAAGTGTGTAACAAAAGCGCCTCTATGTATAGAATTTCTTGCATGTGATGCATGTAAGGCACCTATACATCAGGTAATTTTAGCAGAGCTAGGGCTAAAGCAGACTATTTTTATTTTTTGTAAACACTAAGATTTAGTTTTGTTAATACATATGACAAGTTTTTGATTAATTCTGGAAGCTATGATCTCCAAGTTGCATAGTTTTTCAAGCTAAAGAGAACAAGCTTAATCTATAACTATTTACCTTCAGCAACCTGGTAATACTTTCTACATCGGATTTTATGGTATCCAATTTAATTATGGAACAGCTGTGATGTAGGCTGCATAACATCTTGATTTAAAATCAGTTTTACATAAACAGGACAACTTTAGGAATACTGATGCTGATATGTAGAGCATATCAGCGATGTTTTCCTAACTGAAGCAGGAACATGCTGTGAAATATCATTCACAAAGATATTTCTAAGTGTACTAAGGAAAAGTAGTACTGTGTGAGCAGCCCAAGTATCCACGGGTCTAGGCAGAGGCAGAGATGCAAAGATGTACGATACGCGTTAAAGTGATGAAATCTTACCTCAGGTAGTTATAAATAGTGGGGATGTTTGGTTAATTGGTGTAAATGGTGAATATTGGCATACATAACTGCAATACTGTTTCTTGGGAAATGGGGAATGAAGAAAGCTCTTCTGCTATTTCATTGCAAGTTTCTTTGACCTGTGAATCAGCCTCTTGAGGCACAAGAAAGCTCTGGAGTAAAATATTGGAATTAAGCTTTTTCAGTTGTTCACTGTTCCTGTTTAGAGCAGAATGGATTTTATATATATGTATGTGTGTGTATATATGTATGTATAAATATATTATAGTTTTTATAGTCTGTTAAAAGATTTGGTCTCATGTGGGGAGCAAAGCTTGGGTCAGTTAATGGGTTCTTGGGTCATACAGTGTCTGTCTGGAATTTGATAACACTACTTGAAAACAAAATGCATGATTTATTTATCCACTTCAGAGAAAGAGACATACAAGAACATAGGAAGGCCGAGAATTACATCAACTGTGAAGTATTTTATTTGGGTTTTTGTCAAGTGGGGGAAAAAAAGCGCCTTTTCAGTAAATTGGTAAGATGTTAGGACTCAAAAATGAGTAAGTCAACCAGACTGAGTGGAATTACACCAAAGATGCATTCTGTCATAACTCTAGTAATATAAAAGGTAGTTGTATCCATTCAGCACTGCTATTTTTATTTCTTTAAAAAGATGCTGTTGCCTCATAATGGGAGGAATCCAAGTCCCATAATGATCCAATGTTTTGAAACTCACGTGGGAAAGATCTGCTAGTACAAATAATTAATCTACGTGCAATACCTGCTGAAAGCGTGTTGGTATGGCTGGTGGAAAGTGCCCTCTGTGTGCAGTGGATGGTCCCAGCAGTACCCTGCGTCTTTGGAGGCAGAGGATTAAAGGCTGTCGATCTTGGCATGTGTTTTGTTCAGGACATTTTTAGAGGAAACGTTTCAAAATGTATGGCTGTGCTTGCACCCTCTGAGAGGTGGCTTGTGGCTCTTCCTTGCTTTGTAAGGAGGAGAAGGCAGCAGCGCTGTGTCTGGGGTAGGTGGGTAAGCAGGGGTTGAGCTGGCTGCAGGGCTCCTGCCTGCACACTCCACCCCAAAGTGTTTCCCTGGCCACAGGTGTCCAGGTGCAAGTGTGGGGGCACAGCATGGAGGGAAAGCCCTCACCCCTGTTGCCCCCAGCTCCTGATGCAGCCCTGCCTCAGCAGCCTCTGCTGCTTGCTTGGAACCCCTCTGCAAACCCCATGTCTCCCCCACATGCTCTCCCAGGCTGCTTCCCACAGGGGAAATCTTCCCGTCCCACTCCTCCCAGAGGGAGGGGAGCAAGTTACGGGAACTTATACAGACTTGCCCAGTGAGTAGTGCGTCTCTGTGCCCCCCCTGTTTGGCACCCCCTCACTGCAGAACCCCTCCCGCTGCTGCAGACCCCCTCATCAGCGCCCTTCCCACACCTTCCAGCTCAAAACTCCTGTCTTCTCTTCCAGCCCCAGCTCCTGGCACAGGTTTGCAATGCTCATCTACCAGCTCTACTTACAAAAACATCATTCAGAAGAGCCCATCAGCTTAAAAAAGAGGACAAGGCTGAAAAAGACAGACCTATTGTAGACTTTCTCAGGCTCTATGTTTATCCTGTGATTAAGGTTGGGGTGATAGAGGTGTCAAACTCTGCAGAGGAACACTGTTGCCATGGAAGAAGGTGCTTCTGAGGTAGGAGACAGCTGGAGCCTGCGTAAGCAGCATTTGGAGGGGACCAAGGGAAAAGGTGCTGGAGAAAGGAGGATCTGTTTCTGTATATGGTGACCTCTCTGGGGTTGTGTCTGTTATCACAGGATCGCTTACTGTTTTGTTCCCAGAATAGGGTATTCATGCTTTTAATGGGTTAGGAAACCAGTGGTACTTTGGCTTATATTTTACCTTTTGTTTTGTCTTCATGCTGTCTGCACAGAGAAAGTGCAGGCTGGTTTTAAACTGAGGGTGTTGTATTCTCCTGGAGATTGGTGAAACTATGCTTGAATAGAGAGCAACAGGAATTTGTTGCAGCTTTTGCAATAGCAGTGATGTGTCAAGATGAGAAAAAGTGTAACCATGCTCCAGGGTCCAGGATCTGACAGTACAGGAGTTCCTCCTTACTTTGTTTGCCTGAAAATCGAAAGTTTGCCTGAAAATCGAAAATCTCTGCAGTGCAGGAATCCATTTTCCTTTTGACCGTTGTGGGAAATGCAAAGCCAGGAACTGGCCTGGCAGTAAACTGATTTTGGGCTTGATTTCTTCACCCTTACAGTGAGCACCTTATTTCAGAGGGCCTATTCGTGAAGCCAGCAGTACTGTTTTCAGAGGAGGATGCTTCTCTGTTCAGTAGAGGGTACAGAACCATCCCTTCTGGGGCTCCTTTAGCTATTGTTTTGTTTGTAAAGAAGCACAGCAACCTTCACTCCCATCTGCTATTTTCTTTGGGGGTTTTATTTCTTAAAAGTGAACCGAAGGATGTGCTGTGAAAACCACATTAACATGGATATGCAAACAAAGGCCCCTGGTCTTTGATAATTTACTGAATGAATGTGAATGCCTGGTCACCAGCTGTTAGAGTGAATCCTGTCTCAGAGCAGGCAAAGGGGAAAAGTCACCACTAGATTAAATAAGAAAAAAGCAAATAAAACCATCAATAAATCCCAAACAAAATATGTAGCTTCCTTTCATCCTCAGGAATCCATTTCTTGTAGTACTACAATTCATAATTTTCTCTACCTGAAGAAATGATGTCATTATAATTTAAAAAAAACGCTGAAAGGATATGTCCATAAAATAAAATTTACATAGAATGTTTTCATATGTAATTTTTTTACACAGGAATAGCAGAGGTACCTTCTTAAAACAGTGCGGTTGTAGATTGCTTCATTTATTCCCAAATACAGCTAAGCAAGCTTTCAACTTAAAGATTTGTCTAAGTTAACGGCATTTCTCTTAAAAATAGCCTTTTAATGTAGCATAAATGAAGAGAAGAAGATAAAGAACACTGTGCCCAATTGAAATTATAGGGTATTCAGACTGGATTTGCTAAAATTAGAAATATTCCTGCATACCTGAGTTAGCATCTTCCTTCTTACTTTTGCATCACTTGCTACACTAACAGTAGAGTGGTAACGATAGGTGTTTTCTGCCTTTGGGATGTGAATGCTGGAAGAATGGCTGCAGGAATTCTAAGGCTTCTGGATCCGTTCCCGAAATCACTGTACAAAAAGCATTTGCCTAAATTTATCCTTTTAAACCCAAAGAGTGAGTTTTGAAGAATACCTTGTGGTACAGCCTGATAAATATAATAGTGATTAAAATACAAGAAAGGAAAACTTTACTTGTTTAGGCACCTCTTAATGATGCTTATTACTTTGTAACAAGTGAACTCATGTCTTAGGCCTAGTATAGTTTGTCAAAGCTATACCAACAGTCACAAGTACCCCCTCTTCTGTGTCTTTTCTGTGTCTTTCTGTGAGTTCACGACAGTATAATGCAACACAGATCTGTTCTATCTCAGCGGCATCCTCCCTAGCCAACACGCCCAAATAACACAGCAAACACGTGGTCTGAGGCATCACGTGTTTGCTTGAGATTCCTCCGGTACTTATGTAAGCCAGGAGGGCATTTCAAAGACGAACTGATGCTTCTAGCTCTGAATTTTTGGCGTGGCATTATTTACAATTCAATATTAAGAAATGCTTATAGGCTGCCATGCATAAAGAAATGTTTGTATCATTTCAAAATACAGGGACTGACCAGAGGGCAGGGCAGAAATTTCAGTTCATCAGTATGACTTCCTTGATGACTTTAATGAAGTTCAAAGGAGCTAAAAGACTGGGACAAACAAATGATCTGGTGAACCTATTCCCATGCATTTTAAAGGCCTGAGGACCCTCTATGAGATGCAAACTACTTGCTAGCTCTTGTCCTACGCCTCGGCTGCTTTCCACTGCAGGAACCTGCAACAAGGCTGTAGGAGACTGTAGCACTGGCAACATTAGATGAACTCGCATAGGGGATGTATGAAGCAAGCAGAAACATCTTCAGGATGAAGGGGGCTAAAAAACTCTTGGAGTTGTGCCTCATCCTCAGTGGCAGGGAATACATAAGCAAGTCCAGCCTTCTCCCACCTCTTTTTTGTGTCACACGCTCATTGTAGGCATCTGCATAGGGTCTTCAGTTAAGTACATACCTCAGAGACTGGTTATGCCTTGCCTTCTCACAAGGTACCTTTTTTCTTACCTTTTCTGTCTTTGTAATGAAATTGCAGCTCACCTTACTGCTTCCTGCCTCGGTGACAGTGCTTTGGCAGTGGTGGGACTGTTGTGAAAAGGGCACCCAGATACCATGGTAGCAAGCCCCGTGTCAACACCTCAGGAGATTACATGGGAATGCCATGCGTGACCATGATGTTTGCTCCACCTGACCAGAACCTCGGGCAGGCCAGTTCATCTGTGTAAGGCTGGCAGGCTATGCTGGGACTCTCCGTCCCTTTCCAGTGGATAAGCCCTACAGTGTAATCCAGGGGCCCGTATTTCTAGGATGTGAGTAAACTTCACCTACTTGAGTTATGTCTGTTTGACATAAATAGTTACCGATGGCAAAATGTGGGGAGACTATATTAGAGATGCTACAGTCAGCATGCAGTACAGCTGATGTTAGTCCCTCACCTGGTAATAGACATGTATAAGCTTATGGAAAGTCCAACTTCAAAATACCATGCTTTAGAAAAGAGTATGCATTTAGTGTAAGGAAGAGGAAGATAGTAGGAGAGGCTTATACTGGAGAAAGATTGAATGTCATAAGTTTCTGCAGGGAAAGCGAATGAAAATCAAAGACAGAGCCTGGTTTACACTTCCTTTGTACCTGAAGCAATGGCAGATGCTCCAGGTTAGCATGGTTGGGTTGTATTACACTGGTTTGCTTTGCCTCCATATTGGAAGCAGCTATCCAGGGATGCTGCAGGACTGATGCTGTTCAAAGGAAACAGGCTTGTTTTCACAATTTTAATGCGTTTACCAACCACTATGGTTACTGGGGGCAAGGGACTGGTGCAGCACTAACACCCAGGCCCCCATGGCAAATCATCTGCTACCCCATCTGTCTGCCCAAGACTTAGTAACACATTGTAGTCCTGGGGCCTTGTGGCTGCATTTCAAGCTTCAAAGCTTATTAACTTGGCAATTAATGGAAAATGGTCTGGTAACTGGCAGCACCTGACTGGTGTATTCTGGGCTGGGATTTGGGGTTTGTTTTCAAAGGGGTCTACCTGAGGGCTAGGCAACTGCGTCTGCACTTAGATACCTAGATTAACTAGCTTTGTTCTCAGTTGAGATCAGTTACACAATCTACTTGAAATTTGTAGTACCATTGACAATATCATCTGTCACTTTGAAAAGTGACACATTTCTTACAAGGAGGGATATGTGATAATGGGAGTTGGAGGGGAAGAGAGAGAGAGGGAAAAAATGCTCGGGCTGGTAGGTAGGACATTGAGGTTAGCAGTTCAATTTCAAGCTCCTTTTCTGCCTGTCTTTCACACTGCATGTAAGCACCAGGGTACTTTGATTTAAGGTTCTGTTGCAGAAAAAATAATAGGTCATCTTCTGAGTCATCTTTAAATTTCATTTCCACCTGTTACTTCCAGGAATGTAAACAGGAGAGATCAACAGTCTGCGAATTCTTGTGGGCCGTGGTGCCTTTGTCCTGTGCAATTTTTTGTTGCTGTGTAGAGTCAGTATGGAAGGAGTTATTTTTTTTCCCCAAATGTTTAATTTCTGCTATATAAAATCTATTATATTATACATAGTGTAATATCTTCCTAGTGTTACAGAATTTTATTCCCTCCCCTTCCCGTTCTGTCTCCTTATCGTGTAACAGATTAGAAGACATTTTGGACTGCTGAATAATATCTCATATGACTATAAAGTGACACAGACTTGAAAGCATCTCAGAATTTATGAGAAAATGATTGCTTCAAGAAGTGTATCAAATCCAGGATGATTACTGGTACAATACATTTGCAGGAAAGCTACTTTTTTGATAAAGAGAGAAATTGAATCTTACCAAGGTATCAGTTATAAACCCATTGGTACAGTGGTGAGAGCAATCTGTGCTTTGCTTTATACTACTGGGAAGTGCAGTTTGTCTTACTTGACAGATAAGGAAACTGAGGAAAAATGATAAAGTTTATTGAAGTGAGTGCAGTGTTATTTTATTACCAGTTGTGAAATTGTCCATCTGCGCTTGTTTCCTTAAAGATGCCCATATGATTAGAAAAGGCCATACGGGGACTTTATGTCAGAGCTGGGATTAAAGTTCAGGATGAAGACTGAACAGGGTTTTTTGGGTGAACAGCCAGTCCTTAGATGCAGACTTTATCAGTCTTAACCTATTTGCAAATCTGGTTTTGAATCTCATCAAACTGTTTGGACAAATATGTACGAGCAAAAGCAAAAAGGAAGCAAGCATTTTATAAATGTCAATATCATCTGATTCTCCCCCATTTCCTTACCCAGCTCCATCCTCTCACCTCCCTAATTTCCTTATATGTGTCCAGATTTGCCAAACCAGCCAGGCAGACGTAATAGTCTGTAGTAAGATAAGGGAGAATAAATCTTTGTGCTGGTGGTCAGGGCACATCCCTGGGACGAAGCCACCTGGCTTTTGGCCACTCCTCCAACCATTTTTGAAGTATTTCTCAAAAAGCAGAAAAACTGCAATGGGAGAGGCCGAGGGAAAAGATATTTGCAATGTCAACTACAGTGGTAGTCATTGAAGGCATGAGCACGCTGTTTAGGTGGTAGGCTTTCTTCAAATCCCTCTATGGAGTGAGGAAGGAAAAATAGAAAACAGGTCTTCCACATCGTATGAAATAACCAGCTCTTTTACCCCAGCAGCAAGGTTGAAAGGCAAGAGAGACCATAGGGAATAACATCGTTTCCTTCCTTGTTTTGCAACCTGCATGTTCATTTCAATTACAAATTCCTTTGATTTGTTTTCCAACTGAGCAAAACTTTTTATAACCTTAGATAAGTGATCTTGATCTTCTGTGGAGGAAAAAAATAAATTCCACTGAAACGGCAAGACCATCTGCTTCATCTTGCTAATAATGGTTTCCTCTTGAAAGTCACCTTCTTCCTTTCAGCCTTTGCGTTACTTCTTCCTGACAGTAGATGTGGAGTTTTTCATGTACTCTTGAAACAGGTGTCACCCACTTTTTTTTTCTCTTAATATTATTGTAGTGAGAGGATATGCTTCTCAGATTTTTCCAAATTTTAATACTCCAGAATAACAAAAGGATGAAATATGAGTACTCCTGATTTGAACTGAAACTTGGAAAGAAACAAAATCTCCTCCATGATGATAGAGGTCCTTTTTCCAGCCCTGGTTTAGATGAGGCAGAGGTAACTTGCAGCAATATCTGATTACTGCAGGAAATACAGGTCATGTTATTTAATGATCTGGAGCTGGAGATGTATTGCAGCTTCCATCTGTCACTTGTGATTAGTGTAGATCACTGAACTGGACTGGAAATGAAGTTAAAGAATGATAGGATCATGGTGTGTCAGGCTAGGGGGGAAGGACATCTGGGGTAAGGGAGGTATTGGGGGCTGCTACCACCCACTGTGGTCGCTGTGGATGCGGCAGGATGGCTTTGGCATTGCTTCCTCTGCAGGCTGGGTTGGCGTTATGTTGAAGTGTGGCACTAATCCAGCCTTTTATTCTAGCTCCTGGAAACAAAATGTGGATGTAAATGGGCACACTACCTCATGTGCTGCACCTCACATGGACTCCCTGGCCTCAGGACTCCAGCAGGCTGTTTTCAAGAGTTCAGTTTTACTTGTTAAAACAAGACTGGTTAATGCAAGTTTGATATACCATTAATGTTGTTCTCCCTCATTCTGGTTTCTGAAGTAGCCTATTTATACTGTGAATTTACACTCCCACTTAGTTCTCTATTCACAAGATAAGACTCCACAAGCTACCTCCTTGGGAAATGGAAGTTAATTATAATCCAGGAATTCCAGTATGATCTGTGCTGTTTCCTGGAGCTCTTACTACCCACTGAGGTCTGGCTACTTAAAGATATTTGGGTTCCTGTTTGCCCCTTGAAACATCTAGATCTTCTACCTCAGTACACTGACATGCTCAAGACCCCTTTTCAGCAGCTGTGCGTTAATTGAGGGAGCCAAAGAGTGGTAGGAGAGTGCTAGAGGTCATTTCAATCCAGGAACATTGCTGTACTGGAACAGAAATTGGAAATGTGTGGCACTGCAATGAATCCTCCCTGTACCAGTCATCATCATCATCATAACTCAGAATTCACCCACTGTGCCATACTAGAGTTAGATATATTTTCAGTGGGTTTTGGCTTAGTTATGTTTTTCACATCTGTCCAGAACTTGTACCAGAAATGCTGGATGCCAGGGACCAGTTTGTTTTTGGTTTTTTGGTTTTTTTTTAATAGTAACATTGGAAACTTTCATAGGAATTTAAGAACATGCTCAACAGATAGTGACAGCATTTACTTTAGCTTGATTCTTGCAGAATTTTGTCAACTCTTGCATCTCTTCAGACCTTAGAGGTGTTGAGCAGGTATCAGCAGAAAGAGCCTTTCCTTGTCATGCTGAGTAGCAAAAGAACTGAAAAGAAACAGCAATTTTCAAACTTTCTAAATATTGTTTAAAATTTCCACTTTGTATCACAGCCAGTCATCTTTCTTAAGGATGAGTCCTGAGAATACCTAATGTAAGCAGTGTCAAAGACAGAGGCTAGAGGCAGAGCTCTTGAGAGAGACTCACTCCATGACAAACATGCATAACTTGAAAGCATTTGAAAGCGGTATTGAAATACTAACTCATTCTGTACATTTTTCTGACACTTCTGATGGGCTCTACTAGAGGTGAAATCTTTACATGCAACTCTTTTTTCCAATAAGTAAAGAAACTGTATCTCAATGCATCTTGTATAACATAATTTTTATGCCCACAAGTGCTAAAAATAAGTGCCCCAAAAATTTACAAAAGGAAAAAGATAAGTCTGGGCTCAGCTCTGAGTCTCTTAAATATTTTTGTTTCTGTTGTCTTCAGTTTAAAATGTTTTGCTAAGGAAGTTTTGCTGGAAGTTAAATATTTATCTATGTTTGATTTGTAGCAAGCTGCAACCCATTTTTTATAGGTACATATACTGTCTTTTATGGTTTCCCATAACTTTTTTGTCAATTCTGTAATAACATATTTCATCATGTTCCATTCCCTGAATGCTGGCTGATGCGCTATTCCAGCTATCATTTTAGTAAATGGGATACACTGTTATTCTTTTAAAAATTCGTTTTGGTTTTTATAGTGTTGATTCTTAAGTATCTTTAGAGTGATTTTGAATTGATTTTAAAAATTAGTATAGCATTGATTTTCTGAGTTCCCAACAAAAACTTTAAAAATCTGTTTCTATGTACACAGGGCTTCAATATTGTCACTTACTAAATAACAAGTCAAGCTACTGTATGGCAGTCATGATCACAGACCTGCTAGTGTAATCAGCAGCCCCTGATCTAACCCAGTGCCAGGGAGTCATAGGTGTTTGTGTAGTCAGATCGCTTTTGGTTACAAACAGCCCTGGAAAGCGTGAAGACCAGTAGTAGGCTACTCAAGCTCCATTCATGTCTTGGTATTGAGTTATGACTGTGATGCGTGGGTTTGCAACAAAAGAAGCTAACAGATCACTATGACTCTTGTAAGACCTATTCATAAAGTGCTGTTTATGTTACATTGTCCTTTGGTCTTCTTCCTCTCTGCAGCCAGTGGTCCTCTCTCACACAAACGGTCCCACTAAATTCATCATAAGGAGTTTTTCTCTTGTAAGCTCCTTGAAAGCAGAGCTTGCTTTGGCTCGGCAGAGTATGTGAAGGACTATCTGTGCAAGCAACCTGATGATGGCGAGAGCTCTGTACTGGGCTACTCTCTCCCAAGTTTGCGAACAGATTGTTTAACGTTAATAACAGCAGAAGGTTAATAAGAGCTATGCAAGATGATAAAGACAGCTGCAACCCCCCTGGTGTTACAGGTACCTGCAGAAGTACTCTCTTCCTTCTTGGTTCTTCCATCCTGGGGAATAATCATCAAGGCTGCTGGACTCAAGCCCTGACCGCTGTCTGCTTTCTAGTGGTGTAATTCTGTAGAGCACAGAGGAGGCAAGTCAACTGCTATAAGCAAATCTGACAGACGAATGCTAGGAGCAGGAGATGAAAAAGCCCTTAGTAAACTGCTAGACTTGCTGGGCTGTGACACTGATGTAGCACAAGAGACAAAGGAAACTGTGTTACTGAATTTATGGTTTGGGATTTAGGCTGTGTTTTTAAAGGTGTGTTAGTTTGCACTGATTGACAACTGAATTCCTTTTTGAAATGCATGTGGCAGGCAAATGAAGGCAAAATTAATAGCAATCACCATTTCTGTTGTGGATATGAACTCAGTTAATAAAAATTAATTCTGTTGCATTTCTCAAGATGATGGACAGAACTGGACATTTTACAAATAGGCATACTGCCCCACTCAAGTGGATGAGGGATGATCTCCAGCTTGTAGTCTTGTAAGCACTTCGCTAAGCCATCTCTTAGATTAGGCTTGGAGATGCAGCATCACACAACTCTTGATTAACTACAAGCTGTGGACTCTCCAAATCCTTCTGTTTTTTTTTTTTTTTAAATATTTCCAAACCTTCAGCAAAGCACATTGACTTCAGTTTGTACAGTGCTTTGTGCATGATGCATTGTGTTCCCTTTGGTACTTTGCAGCAAACAGAATAGTCATCTTTCAGCAATCATTTTTCATATTTCCCCTTTTTGCCATGATAACTAAGTAACATAGATTACAGTTCCCCCTGCCATCCCCCCAAAAATCTGGGAAGGAATGAAAAACTCAATACCCTCCTGAAGTTCAAATACAGCAGGTTCCATCATACAATATTCATCAAGACAGTGAGTTACTACTCCCTGTAGAAATCATGGGAGAAAGTGTTCATTTGCTGCTTTCTATGGACATTTGAGGTCAGCCACAAAGTATGATTTAATGTATGTCAAAAAACCTGACAGGTTTCTAGTGGAGTGAAAAGCTACACGGAGTTACAGTGTTGATGAGAGATGTTGCCAGCATCAAGCATGTTTTGCTGAAGTACTTGGGTGGTGAGACATGGGGGTGTGGGTGGGTACTGCCTGTAAGTGATCACGGTTGTGTCGGGGAAAAATAGCTTAGGTTTTTGAAAGTGTGGGATCTGCTCTTGTCTATACCAGCAAGCCATGCACAAAACGGAATACCCTACATTGTAAGACCTTGTTGTCTTAAAGTGTCTAAGATTCCTTCTGTATTGAAAGGCTGCAATAAGGCCTCCCTGGAGCCTTCTTCAGGCTGGACAACACAAACTCTCCCAGCCTTTCCTCACAGGAGAGGTGTTCCATCCCTCTGATCATTTTTGTGGCCATCCTCTGGACCTGCTCCAACAGTTCCATGTCTTTGCTGGGCTGAGGGCTCCAGAGCTGGAGGCAGTACTCCAGGTAGGGTTTCACCAGAACAGAGTAGGGGGACAGAATCACCTTCCTCGACCTGCTGGCCACGCTTCTTTTTGATGCAGCGGAGGATGTGGTTGGCTTTCTGGGCTGTGAGTGTACATTGTCGCCTCATGTCCCGCTTTTCATCCACCAGTAGCCCCAAGCCTTCTCTGCAGCGCTGCCCTCAATCCCTTCATCCCCTTGCCTGTATTGATACCAGGAGTTGCCCCGACCCAAGTGCAGAACCCTGTACTTGGCCTTGTTGAACCTCATGAGGTTCACACAGTCCCACTTCTTGATCCTGTCTAGGTCCCTCAGGATGGCATCCTGTCCCTCAGGCATGTCAGCTGTACCACTCAGCTTCATGTCCCCCACAAACTTGCTGAGGGGGCACTCAATTCCCCTGTCTATGTCATTAATGAAGATATTAAACAGTACTGGTCCCGATACAGACTGCTGAGGAACACCACTTCTCACCGATCTCCTTCTGGACATTGAGCCATTCACTGCTACCTGCTACACTACATCCTAGCTACGCTTGCTAGGATGTGACATACTCCTCATCCACTTAACAGTCCATCTGTCAAATCCATACCTCTCCAATTTAGAGAGCAGGATGTTGTGGGGGGCCATGTCAAAGGCCTTACAGAAGTCCAGATAGATGACATTTTCACTGCAATTCTACAAGAGCATCTACATGCCCCAGAGAAACATGAGTGCAGGTGCTGAAAGAATATACATCAAAGGCTGTAAAATATACATTTTATCCTACAGGCTTATTTAGGTGACTGAGGCTTATCTGTCAGTTTTTGAAATGCATTTTTTTTCTGCTTTACATATTCTAGATTGTTCTCTAATTTTGACTCGCTTAAACTTTTGAGAAGTCATCCGAGTTTGCCATGGGGTCAGGAGAAATTAAATCTCTTTTCAGTATGAAGGATAATTTTACTTGAATTTCTGAGCCTTCTACTAAGAAAATGCATGCATTGTAACAGAATTCTCTATGAAAATGAGTCAAAAGTTCAAGATCATGGAACTTGTGCTCCCAACTTCTGAAATACCATTTGCCCTCTGAAGTAAAGCTGGTGTTGATTCCCTTTTCATCCCTTGTGTTCTCATGGCTTTACTTTCCTCTTCTACTACAAAAATAATGTTATGTCACTATATTGTTTGACAGAATGATATACTAAAACCAAGAAACCCTGTCTCAAACTGCATCCTAGTTTCAGCAATGAACCATAACCCTAAGAGTTATTAATCCAGCTTTATGAACTCGGACCACTTTTTTCCTAGGCCTCTAGCATCCTACAAGGTGGGAGCTGAGCCCTTCTCACTGAAAAGCCATTTTGTGTAGTATTCTAGTCATTAAAGAGACTCAGCGGAGATTCATTATTTTATTGAGAAATTTCCTAACCTTTGTTGCCAGTATCCTTTTCTGTTAGCTGTCACTACAAATTTGGGAAATAGTAAGCATCGTGAAAATAGCCATTTGGTAGTGAGCTGAAACACTATATTTGCTGCTAGCTGCGTTAAAATACTTAGCTTTTATTCTGGTTTTCCTGGATATTATTTTCTTTTTTTTTTTTCCCCCTGTAAGAAAATTCCAAATTTTCACATTTTTATGAATTTCTTTTGTCACTGCAAATAAAAATATTCAGGATAGTTTCTCTGTCTGCTATATGAAAACACCTGATAGGCCTGACATTTCAAATACAAAATTAATACCTTACACTGTTATCTATGTCTGTAAACATATATGCATGCAGTACTACACTCAGAGCTCAATGAGGTAAGAAGCGAACAGGATGGTGAAGTAGTCATAAAACATCAGAGAAGAAGCCTTTGTTGTAAACACTTGAAAAGAGCGTGCAGAAAGCTCTTTTCTCTGACACCACTTAAGTCTTGACCAGATACAGAGTGAAAGAAGAAATGTTTTGTGCATGTTCTCAGCTTGCTGATAAAAGCCCTTGGAAAGCAATTTCGCGTTATAGATAAAATGGTCCAAAATTATGGATGACCTAACTCTCTGGAAGCAAGTAGGACAAGTTATTGCAGTGCTGGTTCTTGGGACTCTGTGGAAGAGGACAGGCTTATGCAGGGTAGAGTTTGAGCCAGTCTTTTTCATGTGAAGCTGTGGGAAGGGGAGACTTCTGACTGCACGGGATTGTCGAACAACACTGATGCATTCCTGTCTAACTGGTTACTGTTAATAATGTTACAGAGCTTGTGTTTTCTGCTCTGACCATGCTTCAGTCATAAAACTCTAGGCTGCCTTCCCTGTGAAGGACAGGAGGACGCAGGTAATTATGCGTCTTTGTCTAAAAAGAGAGAACTGTGAGGGCCTGGAGACAAGGCATTATGCACAATGGTATGGGGTCTGTCTGACTGCCGAGGCCAGCACAGTCCTCCAACGCGCTCAGTAAGGAAGCCAAGTATTTATCAGTATTTGTTTTCCAAGATCATATTGATTTTTGCTTATAAAATAAATGAAGGTTTTAGCTGCATAATAGGCAGCATATTTCATTCAGTTTAATTACTGAATGTGGACTAGATCGTCAACAAACAGAAATTGGCATAGTTGCATTTGAGTATGTGGCCAGATTTTCAGCTTTATTTCTTCCAGTGGACCTTCTAGTACACAATGATTTTCTGTTTTGCTTTACTTGAGGAAAACGTCTTTCAGCATTTAAAAAGCCATAAATCTGAAAGCCTGCAACTTTAATTCACGTTCAGGTTATAAATATGTGGATTCATACTTTCTTATTTAAAAAAGTTGGAGTGACAGGAGAATAAAATGACAACAATTAGTTTAGAAGTACTGCAAGGGGATGAATGATCTCTAGTGGTTATCTGAGACAGACAACTCAGCCTCAAAGAACATCATCTGTCAGCAGGCAGATACAGATGAAGACAAGATGGTGCAGAGGTCTAAAGGTACTTGTACTGTTAGAATGTCAGTGTCTTAGCAGAACAAAAACATAAATCTGTTCAGCTAACTGGAGTATTGATCCTTGGCAAGACTCAAAGCAAAAGGCTTTAAGTTAAGGAGTACTCTTTGCTACTTTTTCTGCAACACTCCTCTGATTTTACTGAGACCAGCACTTTGCAGGCCAGCAAATATTTAGAAATCTACTCCTGTCAAATCTTGCAATATTTTTGTGAACCAGTTTTATTTTTTGCACTTCTAATATTAATAGTTCCAGATCATTTTAGCAGCAGACATTTACTCCTTTCTTTTATTCTTTCTTCTTATTTTGCAATCTGACAATAGCTAATCCTTTTTTTTCTGAAAAAGTTGTCAACTAAACTCTTCTTTGGAGGAGATGGAGATCTGTTCAAGACCAAATAGCAGTATGGAATCACATTGTTGTATTGAATGTTACAGTAAAGTGTATTAGAGTGGAAAGGATAAGCAAAAGAAAGCTATCCTATTTATTCTTTGTTCTACTGTACCTCTGCAAAGAAGTCTGAGTCCACCTGGCCAATGTAAAGTATAAATTTCCCTGATGAATTTAATGGAAACAGGATCCTGCTCCATTTTCATGCCATTCTAATATCTATCACTTGAATCATCCACAGTTTGTGCAATTTTGTTTGTATATTGACATACAAAACCACACAGAAGTTACATTTCTTTGTTTTTCCACCAAAATCTGTCTCACTTTCTCAACTAATTTCACTGAAATCAGAAACAAAACTGAGTTTGCATCGTGATGTGGCACGAGGGAGAACATGAGTGCACTTTACACAGTTGTGCTGGCAAGAGAAGAAATGGCTGGATGGGAACACAAGATTGTAAATTCAAGAGGAGAGGGAGAGTGTCTACAAAGAGAAACCATCTCAGCCTAGAAAAACATGCTTAAATGTAAAACTTACGAAAAACAAGTCACGGTAGCAACTGAAGTGCTTTCTCTTTCCCTCCCAACTTTCTGAAACACAAGACCATTGTCAAAGAGCCCAAGGCAACAGCCACTCATTATTGTCACACAATTACCAAAGTATTTTTAGGAATGAAGAAATATCGTGATAACTCAGTGACCCATCACAGTTTTTAAAACAAACAAACAAAAAATCCTTTAAAAAGAGTATTAGGTCAGTTACATGAATTTGATTCATCTACATGAATTCAAGACCTTGAATGGGTGATGCACAAAAGTCAAATCTTTTTGAGTCAAATCTCAAAGTCCGAAGATGATGCTGGTAGTTGAGTGCCACTCCACAGCAATGCGCTCCAGCAGCACCTCACTAAACTGAGTGTGTGGGCAAAAAAGTGGCAGGTGAGCTTTAGTGTGAGCAACTGTAAAGTTGTGCATGCAGGAAAGAACAGTGTAAAACATATTTGTATAACATTGAGCGTGACACTGATGGTTACAGCTCAGGACAGGGATCTTGGAGTTGTTGACAGGTGTCTGCAATCATTAGCCTGAAGTGCAGGGGCAGCCAAGAAAGCCAGGGAAATATTAGACAGTATCAGGAACGGTGCTGGGGACAAGACCAGAGGGCATCATTTTGCCACTGTTTAAAATTTTGGCATGCTCACATCTTGAACCCTTTGTGCATTTCTTGTCCCTGTATCCCAAGAAAGGTGTAGTGGAGTTAAATATATTTGTATGTATTTATATTTTCAATAAAAATGATCTAAGGGTTGGAGCATCTGCTTTACAAGGGCCGATTAAAAGGCAAGGACTCTTAAGTCTGGAAAGCAGAAAGCTGTGAAGGGATATGAGCAAAGGTGTACAATATTGTTAAGCATGAGCTGATATTCAGCAGATTCAGCAATACCAGAATGAGGGAGTGCTCGCTGAAACTTGTAGGAGATCGGTTTAAAGTAGACAAAGTATTTTTGACCACAGTAGGTAATAAACTTCTCAGATTTATTTCTACAGGAGGTTATGGAGACAGGTAATATGAGTGGGTACAAAAGGGATTAGACAAATTCTTGGTCAACAGGTCTGTAAAGAGGAATGAAAGGAAAAACGTAGGGCTGTAGGCTCCACATCCCTTATGCAACAGTGTGGGTGCTGGGAAATTACAAGGAGAGTGGCTTGTAGGAAATATCCAGATTCATGTGCTGTCCCTAAATGCCATCTCTTATTGCTGCTAGTAGATATCACTGTTTTGTTGGATATAGACCATTTGTCTGACCCAGAATGGCATTTCTTGCGTTTACAAGATTTCTCCCATTTCTTCAAAGAAACTCTCACTATTTTCATGTTTGCTAAAAAGATGAACACAATCTTCTACACACCTATTTTTCTGTAAATAAGTATCCTCTAAAACTAAGGAGAAGCCTGAAAAATATAAATGAAAGCAGATTTATACGCCTTGCCTTGTTTTGCTTCGTAAGTGTGAATGCCTGGAGACACATTTAGTACAGACCTCCTGAAGGTCTGTGACTCACCCAGAGCATTGCCCACACAGATTATGTTGGACTGAAATGCTACTGACCCTCTGACAAGTTATAAAGTATCCTGAGTTTCACACATTGTGAGTGGATGCTCTGACTGCTGAGTTGTTGGATAAAAGGCAGGGAGACCACAATGATAATACTGCTACCGCTGTTAAAACCCATTTTACCATGCAAAAGCTTGTGGTGAACACAGTCCACGTGTGTTCTCAGGATCAGGATGATTGTAGCCAAAGTTTTTGGTAGGCATATAATTCAGTCAAAACCTTTAACTTAACTCTAACTGGAATTCTTAATATGTACGGTTTATCTCACTCTGATGATCCACCCAGACAGAACTGGTAAGGAGAGAGACTTCAGTATAGGTGGTAGGTTGCAGTGAGCGCTCAGACCCTTCTCCTTGTGGAAAGGTAAGTACTTGCACACGGTGTGCACAGGTTGAT
This sequence comes from Chionis minor, assembly GCA_013398295.1. Taxonomy (NCBI): domain Eukaryota; kingdom Metazoa; phylum Chordata; class Aves; order Charadriiformes; family Chionidae; genus Chionis; species Chionis minor. The sequence goes on along the minus strand of VZSF01003229.1, from coordinate 310,663 downwards.
GATCTGTTAGGTCAGGCAGCCGAGTTGCGAGAAACAGTTAAAAGGTTGTGCAGTATCAGAGGAGCTGAGACAGAGATAGATAGGTGGTTTCATAACCAAGTTCCTGGAGGGGCTACCACTGAGAATGTGGGTCACCAGGGTCCAGGGTGCCTCAAAAGCAGGACTATGCTTCAGTCCCCACCCTCTGGCATAACAACCAAAACCAGGTATGAAGCTTTAACAGGTATAGCTGTATGCGTTCCTGTCCAACCTGCTCTAAGTGAACCTGCTTTGGCAGGGGGTTTGGACTAGATGATCTCAGAAGGTCCCTTCCAACCAATACCATTCTGTGATTCTGTAATAGGCCACAAAGATGATTATGGGACTGGAGAATCTTTTTTATGAGGAAAGGCTGAGGGAGTTGGGTCTTTTTAGTCTAGAGAAGAGAAGGCTGAGGGGGGGTCTTATAAATATCTACAAATACTTAAAGGGAGGGGGCTAGTCTTTTTTCAGTGGTGTCCAGTGATAGGACAAGAGGCAATGGGTACAAACTCTAATATAGGAAGTTCCATCTCAACACGAGGAGGACCTTCTTTACTCTGAGGTTGGCAGAGCACTGGAACAGGCTGCCCAGAGAGGTGGTGGAGTCTCTGACTCTGGAGACGTTCAAAACCCGCCTGGTTGGCATGCTGTGCAACCTGCTGTAGGTGGATCTGCTCTGGCAGGGGGGTTGGACCAGATGATCTCCAGAGGTCCCTTCCAACCCTTAACATTCTGTGATTCTGTGATCTCAGTTCTGCTGGGCCTCCAGGGTTGCAGAAGACCCTGAAATTCTTCAAGGGTCCTTGAACCTTATATTAAGGGAAATCCTTTACTTAGTGTGTAATATTAATCTGCTACATGCAGGCAATAAAGGCTGTTGTGTATCTTACATTTCAGTATTTTTATGCAACGACCATTAGTGTGTTTTTTAACACAGAAAAGCCTTTCCCGTCACATTACACTCATCAGTAACTTCCCAGGCGATGATTCTTCACCTTTGTTAAGATTCATTTTCTGTCTTCATATCATCCTCTGTGGTCACTGTACATCATATGAGCCTTTAGTTGATGATGACCATGTGGTACCTGCGGGTACCAAAGCCCTGGAGGCTTCTGACAGAATTGTGGTCAGTTGTTCTGGGACAAACAGCTCTCGACTAAATACTGCGCTTCTGCCAACACATTAACAATACTGCTCAGTCATGTAAAGTGTAAGGTGGTTTTTTTGTGTAATATACACCTCTTGCAGAAAAATCAAACTTGTATTTGGCTGTAGTGACAGTAGGAAGGCAGCAACAAAATGCAGGCATCTGGACAGAGATGTTATTTCCTACAAGCAACTTTTGCCCAAGCTTATGCTTGTTTCCTGCAAAGCACAGGAACATGTGGTGATAACAGGTTATAATGGTGGAATAAATAAATGTGAAGTAGGAAATACGATTTGTGATGTTACCGGGAGCCAGCAGATGATGCTGGCCAGAATGATGCTGAGCAATGCTCACAACTCTTTTAAAATAAAAGCGTAAAAGGTTTGGTCTTTATTTTCTTTATGTTTGGATACTATTGAGCATACTACCTGTAAACCCAGTTCTTCCTGAGTACATTTGCGTATGAAGAACCATTTTCTGTCTATAGATCACATCTCCATCCACCTCTACTGCTCTGCCTCCAAATACTGCATAATGTCAAAATCATTATATAGATTATTTCTCTAACAGTTTAATTAAATGTAAGTGATATTATGCAGTGGGAATACATGTTCCAGAAGATAGCTTGTGATACGTAAAAATATTGCCACCCTAAAGAACAGAAATCCACATATCTCAAAAGGCAAAAGGATGCAGTGTTGCTCGTTATCATCCCTGGGAACTGTAGATCCTTTAATCTTTTCATGCTTTGAACATTCCAGTCCTTTTCTCTTGTAATATCGAGATCCAGCTGTTCACACTCTGGGATGAACAGGCTGTTCACAGGAACATTACTGTAGCATCCATTTTTTAAATTTACTCCTTCTTACGCACTTCAGGATCAAGTGTAAATTTTCTGCTTCTCCCTGCTTAAGGTCCCCATTGGTGGTGGGTGATGTACCAATATCACCCCTGCACTGGGACTTTAAACTTAAGGCTTGGTGTGATACCAAAACTCCCAAGGGTGAATGCTAGCTTTGTGTCCTATTCCCTGTACTACAATTGTGTGTGGCCCAATTTGTTCTGCACCCACTGTTCTTGGCGTGCGTCTGCCTCATCTTCACCTTGCAGACCCTTGCTCACATGGAAGTAGGGAGGGGGAAAGTTGGGAAGAGTTTGGGCTTCACCTTCCCACCCATTTCTGTCCCCTGTCCCCTCCCTGGAGATGTGCTAGGGGAGAGAGCTGCTGTGCCACAGCCTGCGATCCTTCACTTGAGATTGTTCAAGCAGGGTCAGGGACAAGACAGGGGCTCTTGGTGCTGCTTTGCCTTTCTGAGCTGCCATCCCCATGGAGGGACTGCTCCCTTCCCCTCCAGCGAGACCAGACCAGTCCTTACCCACATATTGCAGCTGAGATCTTCCCAGGCTTTTGGTAATAGTGTATACAGAGGCACTGTGGTACTTTTTTTGCTAGAAAAGTGTGAGAGGCCAATGTTACTGCTCTTCGCAGGTCTTTGTCCATTTGCCAGAACAAGTAGGAGCATTGCATATAACATTAACTTTTCCTCCCTTAAAAAAATAAAAAAAGTGGTAAAATTTAAAGAGGCAGAGATGGAGAGCTTGTTAATTTATTAGTTTTCCATTTTGTCTCTAAATTTTTCAGGGGTTTTGGTTTTTTTTTTCTGACCAAGTTGATATTGTTCTGGATTTGCCTGAGTGCCTCAAGGGATTCAGGTTGCTTCATTGCTCTTTTTTTTCCATATACCACACTCCATGATTGGACTACTTGTTCCCCTGATACAGTATGTCAGCGCCTGTCAGTGTAACGGTAGCATTGAGAGTTCTGTAGTCCTGATCCTTCCAACACTTGAAATACTTGAATTGATGAACATAGGCATGGTTAAAGATAGTGGTGAACATTGTTATTGCGATCAGGGGATATATTGGAAAGAAATGTATTGAATAATTCCATGAGGCATAATTTCACCCTCATTCAAATCTTGCTGTCATTTTGCTTTGTTAATGGCAATGTGTTTTCACCTGGAATTGCAACCCGACATTTGAGGTTTATAAATTTTGCAACTTTCTTGCTTGAAGCAAAGGTTAAAAACTCTTTAAGGACAACTCTGAATTTCAATGTCTGCACCTGGTTTCTTTAGGCATCCCCTTAGAATTAAATTGACATAGAGAAATCTCTGCTGTGTGTCTACTCGCTGAGTTTAGGAAAGCCTTGACATTTAGCCCATCTATTACACCATGTGATAACCGTAAAAATTAATGGAATAGGGGTCTGCTAGTATGGTTACCAGTGTAAATGCCAGCCTTCATCTTCCTGGGCACTTCATATCCACTCTTTGTGGATGAAAAATCATTCATTTTGACTTCATTTCTATAGCTGGCCTTTTCAGGTTGCTACACTTGACTTAGGAGTGGAGTAGTTTTTGAAATAAAGAAATATCCTCTAGGAACACACATCTGATGTGACCCTGAAAGCCAGAGACATGCTGATTGCTTTCATATGCGATTGCTTTCATATGCAATTGCTTTCAACAATGTGCTGTTTCAAATGACTGATTTTGACCAAAAGCACATAACAATACCCTTCTTGAAACCACTGTGGTCAGATGAGACAACATGGAATTATTTGTGGCAACTGAAGAGGAATGGTTAAAAACCACCTGTTTATGTCTTCTTGTTTCATGCAAGAGAGTAAATGACAACTAGAAGCAGGTGTGATCATTTTTCTCTGAAGGAACTACCGGTATTTGTGACACATTTCTGATATCTTAAAAAGTAAAATTAATATCCTTAGTGTAATTTTTCTTGCTTTAGCAAATGTTGTGTGTATCACCTGTTCTAAACTCTAAAGGCATCTAATTAATCAAATTTGTAGTAGGTTTGCTTCTTGCTGAGCTGAGCTTTCAGTTGGGTGATTTTAATTTCCTGTATTAAAGATTGTATGCATAGTTCACTCTGCTGCTGTTCTTTCATTAACCTGTTTAAAGTATGTATCTGTTGTAGGTGCTTTGCTGAAGGACATACAAATATAAGATGATGAGTTTGAGTGTCTCATCCAACCAGATATAGAAGTATATGAGTATCTTGACTTGTTTCACTACTGCTAGTTAAGTAAATGAGTAGGTGAGTTAGTGCATGGCCACAGACAGTTTTCTCAGCCAGAAGTCTTTGCACAGAACAGTGCATTTTTCAATGTATGTAGAAGCTCACATTGTGAGACTGTAGTTGCGTACTGCAAAAGTGAGAATAGTAGCCAAATCCTTGTATCAGAAACTGCTTGATAGACCTAGAGTAGCTGTTGTTATCATTAACTCTGAAGTTAGTTTTGTTTAAATCAGCATTTTTGATACATTCATACTAGTAGCAAGCAAGTCACACCTTTAGAGGATAAAACAGCACTGTCCCTTCAAGAGGGCTTTGTGGCCCTCTCAGCTGGGGCTTTGTAGCCCCCTTTCAAGGTATCACAAGAGTCATGGCCAGTTACACTTCTGCACTGGTAGTTTTGCTCAGGGGGGGTTGGAACCACCCCTTGAAACGGACTTTAACTCAGTTTCAAAAAAAGAAGACAAATTTATGTTTCAAAAGAGTTCCAATCCACATGTCCACATGTGTTTGCTTCTTGAGCTGAGCTTACAGCTAGTTTTATTTTTCCTTTATTAACAATTTATTGATCCCTTACTAGTCTGTAGACCACATGCATCACTTTTCTGTTGTTCCTGGTTGTTGGTGGGTTATTTTTATTAACCCTGGTTCAAAGCATGTGTGTGTATTGCAGATGCACCAGAGATGCTTGAGGTTTTATTATATTACCTCATTTTATGCCATGTACTTTGGGTATAGATACGATTCTGCTGGCAGTCTGCACACGTCAGTGATTCACAAGTGAAATCTTCCTGGATAGGAAGACTATTAGAGTCAGGAAGCCTTAAGTATTATTTTAGTACTATGGTGACATGGGTGATTTTTTTAAAATATTCCAATTTTATTTCAGAATAATGGTTCTTTAATATTTTTTTCTGTGCCTTTTTAAGTTCCTGGCAAAAGTGATGCTTTACAATTTAATATTTCAGGGCTCCATATTATACTGCTTGGGAGAAAATACTCCAGAGAATATGGGACCAAGAGAACAGTACAGGCTAGGCATCCTGCTAGAGGTGCAGGCATGTGATTTCTTCCAACTGAATCCCAGAGTCTGATCTTCCTGACATGATGGGCATTCATTCCTTTTTTGGAAGATAAATGCTTCATGCTTCTAAGGACACACCCCACATCTGGGAACATTGGGCCCAAATAGACAACTATTCAGGCTAAAATATGATCAGTAGTTATGAGTTTTATCCAGCATTGCTGCTGCCAAGAACAACTCTGAATCAAGTTCCCAGGGTATCTTTAGAGTAAAAAAGTTTAGATAGTTTCTGAGCAGACTTGTCTGTTTGGACAGTGCATGGATCTCAAGTGTGTGCTTAGTTGTCTGACATCAGAAGGACCCTTTTCTATGAACTGAGCCAACTGTGTCAGCTACTGGTGTTTGGAAATGAAATGTACACAGTGGACACTTAACCTAGGTTTAAGCTTGAATGCTAATTCCAGGATGTTCAGTGAGTAAGTGTGTCGAGAGAAAGGCTTTTCTATAAAGTCAGTAGCTGCTGCTGCGTGCATTTGTATGAAACCACTAACTCACTGCACTAGCTCTTAAAGAGTTTTGCATATTCTACTTCATATAGACTTCAGGGAGTTGGAAACTTGTTTGCAGATACATGCAGGCAGGCTTGCTCCTGGGTATTATTTTCAGATTTTTCAGTATTTAATTAGAGACTGTCATTGTATTAAAGACTTGTCCAGAAAGCCAACTGTATCCTGGGCTGCATCAAAAAGAAGCATGGCCAGCAGGTCGAGGAAGGTGATTCTCTTTCTACTCAACTCTGGTGAAACCCCACCTGGAGTACTGCGTCCAGCTCTGGAGCCCTCAGCTCATGAAAGATGTGGACCTCTTGAAGTAGGTCCAGAGGAGGACCACAAAAATGTTGAGAGGGATGGAACACATCTCCTGTGAGAACAGGCAGAGGGAGTTAGGGTTGTTTGGCCTGGAGAAGGCTCCAGGGAGACCTTATTGTGGCCTTCTAGTACATAAAGGGGGCTTGTAAGAAAGATGGGGACAAACATTTTAGCAAGGCCTGTTGCAGTAGAACAAGGGGTAATGGTTTTAAACTGAAAGAGGGGAGATTTAGACTAGATAGAAAGAAGAAATTCTTTACTGTAAGGGTGGTGAAACACTGAAAGAGGTTTCCCAGAGAAGTTGTGGATGCCCCATCCCTGGAAGCATTCAAGGTCAGGTTGGACGGGGTTCTGAGCAACCTGATCTAGTTGAAGATGTCCCTGCTCATTGCAGGGGACGTTGGACTAGCTGACCTTTAAAGGTCCCTTCCAATCCAAACTATTGTATGATTCTATCCTTTCATAAGAGAGAATTGGGAGAGACGAGGAGGGTTAAAACTGGGGAAATAGCACTTCCAAAGTGCTTCTGTTACGGTTCATTTGAAAAGTCATCTTGTGCACTACAGTTTCTCAGCTCCAGTTTGGAATGCGTTAAAAATACTGTACAAGGAATATTCAGCTTTGGTGCTGTACCTTAATGGACTAAGATGGGGCTTGTAGGAGTCTTAGATTATATTCCAACGAGAGCAGCAAGTAAAATGTCCTGTACGCCTTGTTGGTCACACCATTATTTTCATCCCCAAGAGATTTTGCTTTGCTGACACTGAATTTTCCCACCTGCCACCAGCATGCCCATTTAAAAACAGCAGGAAACAACAATAGGCCTATAGTACTTCAGGGGTAAAATTTAAAATATCTTGCAGATATAAGGCTAGTGTACTAGTATGAGAGGGGGGGTACATCTACCCTGTTTCCCAAGGAGCAGGGGCTCTGGAAGGTATTGCCTCTGAACCTCAGAAGCATCATTGGAGGCTTCCCCACTGTGTCTTCTTTTGAGGCAAGGATTTTCGCTGTTGCAAGCCAGCTCCTGAGACCGTTAGTCATGTGAGTCAGCTGAATCCCAATGTGGTAAGTGAAGTTTCTGTTGCAGTGGTAGTGGAATTGACCCAGCAAAGAGGTGGGAGCTGTGATTTAAGCAAGCAGCTGTGGCTTTTCCTGGCCACATGCTGAAGTTCTTCAGTAGGTGGAAGTCAATAGGCCTTTTGAGTTCATGTTTAAATTAGGTTGTTTTTATTGCAGTCCAATACAAATATGAAGAATGTAATCCCTTCAATAGCTGTTTGTGTCCTGAGATGAGCAATCATAGCTGAAAAGTGGGATTAAAACTAATACGCAAAAAAATTGCAAAGGGTAAACTGAAGATTAAGTTAAATAATTTTGTTGCCTTCTTTTGTATTAACATAATAGGGTAATTAAAATCAGAAGGACTTTACAGCTTACAAAACTGGGCTCTTTGTTACAACTTCAAGACCATTAACACATAGATAAAATACCTAGTTGTTTGGCCCAATGTGAGGAAATAACCAGCCCAATCCTATGATCTCTTAGGTAGCAATCTTACACTGTCATATGAAAATGCAGTCAAATATATATTGAGAAATCACACCTGCAAATTTTATTGTTTAAAATTTAACAGAAATGTTAGCACATTAATTTTCTTGTCACTGGATTATTTGCAAATAAAACAAAAATGTATTCATTCTCCCATGTTTCTGTAGAAACTGGGAGGGGTTTTTGGTGCGAGGTGTGGCATGTCCTACTATTTATTAATTTGAGTTCACAAAGTGCTTTGTGCTTCCTGTCTTTTCTTCCCTCTTCCCTCTTTCCCTTCCTCTCTTTAAGCTATAACTTTTGATCTCTGATGCTAATCTCTGAATAAATCAGAACAGCAGGCACCATCAATTCTAATAATTATTTGTACACAATTCGTTCTCTGTGAGCTTATGTAACCTATTTCCAATTGAAAGCAGAAAAAGCCTTCCCCTTCCTCTGTTCCTCTTAGCACACTTGCAAGATGAAATGTTGCAGCAAAATGTTGTTTCTTGGCTCTGATTAAAAGCATGAGTCACAATTTGTCAGGTCGCGTGGGTTAGAGTTGCTCAGACTCTTTTGCTGCATCCATTTCAGGACACGTTGTAATAGAGTGTGGAGCTGCTGGAATGAAGTCAGAGCTGGTGAAAAGAGGGAATTTCCTCTTCTTTCTGGCCAAACATATAGGCAAGAAATGACTTCTAGGAGCCTTTGAATAGCTTTAAATCAATGCCATGAAAGAGTCACTGGGGAAGGTACTTCTTTGAAATGAGGGACAACAACTGAAACCAACTGCGTGTCTGAGCCAGTTTGTGGGTTTGCAATGCATTCACTGGGCTTCGAGCAGATTAGGGCAATTTAATTGTGAATGAAGGTTTTAAATACTGCATGGAATTTGTTCAACACTTACATATAGACTGAGATTTCATGCAGCATGAAGTTATGCTGAATCTTGTTTCTGCCAAGATCCACAAGGAGGTTTATTAATATTTTGTGTTTTTACAGTAGATGTATTACAGACAGCCAAAACTAAGCACTCTTTTATTGGCACAACAGGCCGCAAATCACGCTTATATACTCAGGGGTGACAGTTCCCTTATGGCAGCATATTTATCAGTTACCATTAAAATGCAGCATTTGCAGGGTCCTTGTATAATATACTCTGAATACCCTGTTCAGAACACACATTTAGCTAAAAAATATCAACACAAAGACCATTTGAGCAAAATACAGGAGAATAATACCACTTCAGACCAGTGCTGGAGACGGAATTGCCTCACGGTAGAGGGAACATTAATGAAAATGGGATGCCACATGAAAAAAAATTCCATTTACAACTTTCCTTCTTCCTGATACCAATATGATGTGTGTCTGAGTGAATGTGTGGAAATTAAAGCAAATTGTTGCTATAATACTATTTCCAGGCCTTGTACCTTACCTGTTCTGGTTGCTACACTGAGCAGTCTAATATGAAAAGAGATGAAAACCCCTTAAGAGTCTGTAGGGAAAGACCTCAGCGTGCAGTGCAGGGTCTGTATGGTGCAGTACAGAAATGGGTGTAATCTTTGGCATGTAACAGAGTTGCTTAGCACTGTCTGTGCACTCTTTATACTGGCTCTTTATAAACTTTCAGTGCTTGCCTTTTTTACCTTAACATTCTTGTGTATAGTCTCACGCTTAAACACACACACATGCACATGCACATGATATAATTTTAACTTCTGTGTCACAATTGACATATAGAAAAAAGATAATTTGAGACTGGATAAACATTTAAAGCTATGGGAATCCAAAAGTGATAATAATCCTTTTAGGAAATGCTCAGAACTGACCTATTATGGTGGCAGATGCTTCATACGTATAAGTCAAATATTTACCGATAAGTGAACCAATTGCTGCTGAGCATCTTTTAATAATCAAGGTAGCAGGTGAGAAGAAAACACATTAAGGCATGAATGAAGCTAGTAGAATGAAGCTTAGGAACTTCTTTACTTTGAGGGTGGCAGAGCACTGGATCAGGCTGCCCAGAGAGATGGTGGAGTCTCTGACTCTGGAGACATTCAAAACAGGACACCATCCTGTGCAACCTGCTGTAGGTGGACCTGCTCTGGCAGGGGGGTTGGACCAGATGATCTCTAGAGGTCCCTTCCAACCCTTAACATTCTGTGATTCTTTAGTCTGCACCGGTCATATTAAGATGGAGTTTGATGGATTTATGACACTGCATTATATTTACCTGAAGGAAGGGCATACAAGCCACTGCTCTGGCAAAGACAGGTCTGTTCCTAAAGGGCAATAGCTTTTTGATTCCAAAGTGATTTAATTGTTGTCTTCGTTGGTATTATTATGTCTCTCCAGGATAACTTTTTTATGCTGTGGCATGTACAATATGCTGTTTAAATTTCTCTCAAGTGTGACCTAGATAAGTAATTTCACAAGCCACCTGTGGAAAGTTCCAAAAACATTTCATATCAGAGATGTAGTGATTGTACTTGAGACCCCTTCAAAACATGGACTGCCATTTTTTCCCTTTATATAAGTGTGCCCCTTCCTGCTACATTGCAGACATAAGTCTTTGTCAATATGTAAAAGTACTTATTTTCATATGGTGGACCATTGTGAGGAAGCTGAAGCTGAGACATCTGGCGAGGACATTCAAAGTTGCTGTTCTGAAGGTTCTTGCATAGGATTTGGCTGAGAGCTTTCTGCATATTTTCTGCTGCTTTGGACGTGCAGGTGAAGAGTGACACAGACACTGAAGGGGAACAAAAATGGTTGCGCCCTGGCCTGTAAGGAAGGAGTCTGGGAAATACCCTTTGCTGGATGAAAACTTTGATAGCAAGCCATGAAAGGGAGATGAGTGGTGATCATCAAGCCATGAAAGGGTGATTCCCTTGGGGATGGTTTGCTCCCTTATCCTTCCCAGGCACTAGTTAAATGCCATATGTGGGCACCATTATGGCAATCATTTCACAGACCTCCTGTGTTCCTGTTCTCTATCTTCAGTACTTCAAATTATTTTTAAATCCATCCAGTGGTGGCCAAGGTTGCAGTAATATGCAGTGAAAATGGGGAAGCAGGTTAGATGACAAGCATGAACAAGATGTTGCTGAAGTCTGATCAATGGACTAATTTAAATGAGATTTGTAGGAATCAGCTTAAATGAGGATTTTAGGAATATCCCTTGTTCTTCCAGTGCAGGATTTGTCTTGAAGTATCAGCAGATTTTTAGCTAATGATAATTTTTGGTGTTGCCAGCGAAATGCCACAAGGCAGTGGTGAATGTTAAGGGCAAAGCGTAGCCTGAAAACTCTTTGTGATCTTCTAGCAGTGCTTTGGAAAGTCAGTTTGAAAAACAGTCCTTGTAGATGCAGGAGGGACACTATGATTTTTAGCTGAAATGCTGCACACTTTAAAACATCCATTGAACATGTAGCGATGTAAGGGTTTGATCTTCAAGTCAGTGGGTTTCTTTTCAGAATGCGGACCTCAGGATTGAGAGGGTGGTAAATGAAAGGCTAAAGGGAGACTAAATCTCTTGCTAACAAGCACATGTTTTTCTTTTCTGTGACTGTAATTTGCAGTGTTCAGGGTTTCATATGTATTAATATTCTGTGCAATATTGATGTCAGTTGGACTGTTCTAGGATATGTTTCTGTGCAACATGATAATCAAAAGAAGGAACAGCAGTAGCAACCCCTGTGTAATCTCTCTGAATACATGCTGGCAGTGACGATCAAATCCCTTAGCACATTCTACCTGAATGGGCACGCGCCTGTGAAACCTTCTGCTCAAAGGAGCCACCATCCTCTGCTCTTCCAGCAGACAAGGAGGATTTAGCTTAGCAGCAGGAGGAGGGAGGGTATGAGCTGCCTTTGAATCTTCTGCCCTGTGCATCCTGAGGTGTGGATGCCAGTTACCTGCCTAGGGAAGGGGGCCACCTCAAACCTTCCTTGTGACAAAACATTCTACAATACTGCTTCCCTGGTGTAGTGAACCTCTTCATCTGGGAATTCTCTGGAGTCTGCACAGCTACAGCTGTATATATAGATTTTCTTGCTGTGACATTTTTCTGTAATTTTTGTGTTTATTATAAACATTACTGGCTTTAAGCATGGTAAGAATCAGTCGTGGCAGAAAGGCTAATTACAGCTACAGAGGATGGGGAGCATGTCATTGCAGTGAAATGCCTAAACCTACCTGCAGGCTCAAGAAACTAATTTTTGTCTTAGGGAAAAGGTACTTCAGGTTTCAAGGTGAGGCCTTTCCTTATACTAGCAGAAGACAACTTATGAGAAGGAAGGAAGCCCCAAAGCCCTTCAGCTGTTCAAGGGAACTCAGCTACTGGAGCTTAGAAAAGAGTGGGTTTTTTTACCTCTTCTCTTCCCAGGGGAAGCCACTGTTATCTTTTTTTTTGTTTTTTTCCCTGTCCTATCTGGAGAGTGGGTTGCCCTGAGCTGGTTGTCCTCCCCTGTGGGTGTCAGCCCAAGACCTCTCTGTGCAGAACCAGGAACATCTGCAGGGCACAGGACTCAGCATAGGTCGCTGGGTCTAGCCTGCTGCGTTGCGTGTAACCCCTGCAATAAGCTGGGGAACCTATATCTTCAAATGAATGAGGTGGGATTTTTCATTTGCGCTGCACCAGTTGGGAGACTTTTCCAGAGGCTCAGTGCTCTGGGGGTTAGACATCTTCCAGCTTCCAAATTCTATTCAGGGGGAGTTTATTTCCATTTTCTCTGGCAGCAAGACTGTTCCTTTAAGGGTTAGTTGGGTTTTTTTCCTGATGTTTGCCTCTGATAACTACAGAGAATTGCAATCCTTGTCAGCCTTCCTTTTGCTCTATTGAAGCAGCTGATCCCATAGGGTTTCCATGAGCAAGGACAAGTAGGGAAGACAGGCCAGCTGTGGCAGTGAAAGTCCTGTGAAGGCTAAATTCATCCTCATCTTGTTTTCAGTCATGTTCCAGCTCACATTGTAATTGTCTGTTCCAGTGCCTATGTTTTCAAAACATTGAAACTGAGGCCTTTACAAACTCCAAATATGTTAGAACTACCACATTTGTGTGATCACAGGAAATGGAGTCAGGAAGAGACCAGGTTAATCAGCTGTGATCCAATGTGATAAATAGATGTTGTTTTTTATTCCTCTTCCCTTTTCTTTAATTATACTTTTGTCTGAGCTCTGATGCCTGGCACACTGCTGAGATCAGAAAGATGAACTTCTACTTTGTGAATCACTTCAGCAAAAGGTCCCTTTACATTGTAGAGCCCTGCTACTATGTACACATTTCTCTGATGATGATGGACTCCCTGGTTTCAGAGCAGTATGGTTTTGCATTTTGCTTCTGCTTTCTGCTTGCACCCATGTCCAATGCATGTTATCCATGGAAAAATACGGGAAATATTAATTTAACTGGGGGATTTGGGGTGGAAAAGGATCTACATAAGGTCCCAAAGCTAGTATCTGTCACTTGGAAAGCAGTCTGCCAGAACTGGTTGGTTAATTAGCCCTGACTTGGCTATCTCTGCTGGCAAAGGCAATTAGAGCAATCAGAGGTGACTACCTATCTCCCCCAGGAGACAGTGGATGAGGAGAGGGGAAGGAATAGCACTTGGACTCCCTAGCACCAAAAAAGCAGTAGTAGTCCTAAAAAGCAAATGGGAGTCTTCCTTCTGTACAGCAACTGGGCAGATTTTAATCAAAAAAACCCCCACACCCAAAACAAAAAGGGGGAAAAAGTGGAGGTCAGACTTATAAATGGCTTCCGTACTCTTTTAAGTTGATAAAATTCAATGGTACGTACAGATACCAGATATTCCATGATAGTAATAGATTTGTTTCCTAACTCCAGCAGGGATAATGTATAATGCACAATAATTTCTGTCTTCATACTTTTTTATTTCTAGCTAACGAATATAGGATCAAATCTAGCACTTTCATGGTACAGGGGGCAGCATTGGTCTGTGTAATAAAATGTACTTTGTGTATGAGACACAGACAAGCAAAAAACTCCCACTTCTATCTCTCAAACATAAAACTAGTGATTAAAAAACCCTTTGAGCAACTTTGTTCTTGTGAATAAACAGTATTTATTTAATCCCCTTGCACCAGAATGTGTGAAGGATGACCTGGAGCAGGAAAATCTGCAAGAAAGTTGTATAGAGGCTTCAGGTCCTCAAAATGGTCTACTTTGACCTCATTGGATGTTTGCTGGTGAAAAAGGAAAAGACTAGAAAGCCAGTTCTTGTTTAATCCTCTAATTAGCTATTTAAGTAATTAATTGCTTGGACTACTCACAATTTACGTGCTTTTGCCAAGACTTTTCATAGCTGAATTTTCAAGCTTTCCTCATTCTTTTTCACAAAGCATTTTATAAAGCTTCTCATCCCTTAACCATCACTCCTCTCTCATGCCTCCTTCCTAAACTGTCATGTATAGTAATATAGATTTTAAGGCTTTCTAGTGCTGTGGAGGTCATTAAAGAAAAACAGACTTTTAAAAATGCCCTTCAAGAGGTACAGTGCTTTTGTGAATGTTGCAGTGCTCTGTGTGAGCGCAATGGGGATTTTTATGGAGCTATTGCAATGCCATGGTTTAAGTAATAACTTCAAGTGCCATTAGCATGGAAATTTTCTCATTTTGGTAAGCCTCCCAAGTTGAAGAGGCTTTCTGCAAGTTTTCTTAAATCTCCCTTCACAGAAACTGAGCAACTCTGGGTCAAAAAGGACAGACAACAACGGAGGTATGCGCATGTATTAGCAGCAATATTAGCTGATAGTATTTGACAGAAAAATTCCTACCAGTCACCAGAGCTTTTTATCAAAACTGTCAGCTTGATTCACTTGACTCAAGAAAAGTTTAAATTAACAACTTCATCAGTTGCATTTTTTCATGCTGCTGATTTTACTGTCACTTTTCAATTTTTTAAAAAAATTTTCTTAGATGAAAACCTAAAATTTGCCTTCCCCTAAAACTCCTGTTTGAAATTCTCCATAGTATGCCTAGTCCTGGTGGCAGTCTCAGACTGAACACATTGTTAGGATGCAGGGAATAGAGCAGTGGCCTTAATATATTATCTATATATCTGTATCTTTCTATATATCTAGTTCACCATTTCTGAAACTTTTTGAAAGTGCAGCATTCCCTGGGTCAAGCTGCACCTGTGCTCCTTCCAGAGGGAGAAGCTAAAACTATTCATAATTACCGCATTCTGCAGAAATCACAGTTCCCCAACCCTGAGGGAATGGGATGATTGCTTGTAATTAAAGGCAATTAGCAGTCCCTTAGATTGCTACTCCTTGGCTAGCTTTAACCCTTGCAACCTTGCCTTCCAGCCCTCACTTATGGTGGTATTAATGGCTTGCTCCACAGCTATGGCGTGAGTCAGTTACCATCGAGCCCTAAAATCCCTTAAGCAGAAAAAACAGGTTAAATTTCACTTGCAAACTACAGTTTGAGAAGTACTTGATCTAGTTTAACAAAATTAGAAAGTGGAATTGCGACAAAAATCTGAAACTAATGTACCTCATTCATACCAGTATAACTCCAGATACTAACAGATACGTTTCCTGTTCATGCTAGAATAATGCATGGTTGAATTACGACTCTCTAGAGCCAGTTCACTAGGCTTAGGGCCTTATAATGTTCTTGACTGAATGGGACAGAGGCACCTACGCTTTGATGAGAGTTTCTTGCTATCAAAAAAGCTTCATATTTAGGTGAATATTAATGCTTTTTCAGCAGCCAAAAGCTGAATCAGGTACAAGTAATTCTGCTCACTACCATCTATTTTGTAGTGAAGTGTGACAGTTAATTATGCTATTAGATGAATTGTCTGATTTATTCGCTTTCTGAGTCTCATGATTTTTTTATTAACTCTTCACACACTTAGCACAATGGTTACCTTCCTCGGAGTTCAACCTTCTGAATTTATGTTTTGCTCAGGATAGAGTACTGTAATTCTCATTTTTTTCAAAATGCACACAAGTCAACTGCAATATCTAAATATTTCCCCATCACTCTCTTATATTTCAACATGAAGAATTAATAGGATAAATGCAATTCAGTGATACAGCTGATCCTCTCTCCCTCCTCCTAAGCCCCTCCCAAACAAACAAACAAAAAATTGTTCTTTACTGAAAATGAGCAAGAAACTTTTTTCCCGCTAGGATAAAAGACTGAGCAAAATCTGCCCGGCTTATTTTGGCATTAGCAGAATTAGCAGAAATGTCAGTGTTTTACAAACTGTTTGAGTATAGTATTAGCATAATATTTTGGAATATGGTACCGGCAGACTCGTCACGGTGTTTGCTATAACTGCAGTTCAGAGATCCAGACTCAGACATGTAATGATGAAAGCAAAGGCAAATACTCAGCTGCAATTTTGGTTGGAAGCAGTAGTGTTGAGAGAATAAAATATATTCTGGGTTATTTATGCATGGACAGACATATGAATATATTGTTGTTGTACTAATTATAGAACTTGTTATAACGCTTGAAGCTTTCATTCTGTCAAATCAGATTAATTGATGGGAGAAAATGCATGTTCACACAGGCGATATGTAGGAATAGCAATAGGCAACGTTTCAGCTTCCAGTGCCCCATGCTACCCTTTCAGCACAGGGTAGCTTGGCTGTTTTTGCCGCAGTCCAGCAAAGACTTCAGAAATCTTGCTGTTTGAAATTATACCTTCAGTTTCCTTGTACTCACTGAAGAGGTGCTTCTGTCAGACAGCCCATGCTGCTTTGGAAGTGTTTTTGGATGCGTTGCAGTGGGCCTTTTAAATGCTGTTGCTATCCCCACTTAGCTTGGGTGAAGTCTGCAATGAGGACTCTGAACTTTCCCACTCTTTTTCTAGTCTTTGCTTAAAAAAATAAAAGAAAGGAACTGAAGGTGACTTTAAGGAAAGTTGTTGGGGGGCTTAATCTGAGGACAGAGCCTAGTTTACATTCGCATGGTATGTCAGAGGTGGCTGTGCCCGTTCTGCCTTGCACTTGTGGGTGAAATACCTCTACACCACCCTGAGAAAAGCAGACCTACTCCTGCACGCCCTGGTATTTTGTCTGTTTTGCAGAGATGCCTGCCTTCATGGAGGCCCCTTGTAGACATTACCCTTCTCAGCTGCCTTTTAACACCTCTAGGCTGTGTGTCGGCAGCACCTTCTGGCATCAGCAGTCCTGCAGAACAGCGTGCTTAGTACGGAAGGAGGAGTACCTGTAATTAAGATTCTTCTGCACAGGGCTCAATCAAGAGGCATGAATGCAAGCATGGTCCTGGACAGAGGAAGGGGAAGTAAAAAGGGCAAAGTCCCCCTTTGCCCCAATCTATGTGCTGTGATAAAGGAGGAGGTCGGTGTAGGGCTTGTTCAGCCTGCCTGGGACCTCCACATTGCTCTTCATCCTTTGCTGTCACCGACAAAGCTGACCTAGTGCTCTAGGAAGGGAGTGTACAAAAGCTGTCTGGCGAGGGTGTCCTGGCTTCTCTCCCACAGGCAGGTGGAGGAGGCAAGAAAGCTGCTTCCAGGGCTCAGGAAAGCCCTCCTGTCCCAGATATTGTGCCAGGTGACAGAGCAGCAGAGGGAAATCTAGTCTCTCCCTTGGGCTAGACCTTATGTGAACGCAGCAGCAGCATCTTGCCCTTGTGTGTCTCCTGAGGGACAACTTGGGGAGGTGCTTGGATGCGGCACAGTGGTTTAAAGCTTGTGCAGTGCTGCTCCAGCCATAGGGGCATGCAGTGCTGCACACACAGCCCTGCCAGCACAGCCTTCACCTGCCAGAAGCTGGACAACAGATGTCTCTGGCAGGCAGATGTGCTTTTGCTCACCTGAGCTCTCCTCTGCTTTGAAGACATGGCTAATCCATCAAGAGGTGTCATACTGTTGCATCCGTCAAATGATGGTCATGATAGTCAAGCACTTTGAATAGAGGGAACCAGATGGTGCCATTTCTGCCTTTTGGAGCTGGAGTTGCGGTGTGCCTGCGCCTCGTTGTCTCTGCAGCAACATGAGGTCAAAAGCTGACGCGGTGCTCTTTGCTCAGTCTATAAACATCATCCTTCTGGAAGCTACTCGTTCACCATGAGGCGAGCTGTCAGTTTAAGGACAAGGCAAGCAAAATGATACATGTTCATGGCAGATACTCATGGGACAAGTCCATAACATTTTACAGCCACTGTCCTGGTGCTTGCTATCCTGCTGGCACCTATCACAAAATCAGACCAACAGGACTTCAACAGGCAAGGGAATCCCAAACTTGAGCTCAAACATGGTGATACCAATGCCCTTGCATTCCTGTTTTCCCCTGTTACTCCCTCTGTACCTTAAAATCAAATGAGTGGAAAGAAAGACGTTGTGTTTTGTAACTGCTTTACTCACCATTGAAAGGCAGTGACATGGACAACACACTAGCTGGTCAGTGGTGGGCGTCAGTGTAACAGGAAGTAGTACAAGCAGTGAAGAGTAAGGAGGAGCGTAAGCAGACAGCGTGCCCCCCGCTGGTACGGGTGCGTTCACTCTTGTCGGAAAACTGCTTACTATGGCTGCTTGCACAGTTCTTCTATCATTTAAGAGAGGTTCCTAGCAAACGTACGGGGTTTCCCTTTGTAATGCACAAAGGGAAAGAGCATCTGGGGAATTATTCATGCTTTTACCCCTCATAACTTGTCTCTTTTCCTTGAATGTGTCCCAGCTTGACTCAGCTACTTGCTGGTTGTGTTTGAGGATCTCACTCAAGTTGCAGAGAACTGAAGATGGTTAACAACTGCAGCAGTGCTATACCTGGATCACTCCTTAAGAAGCGCTTCTAGGAAAGGATTTAAATTGCTTGGAGCTGATGGATGATACAATTTAGCACCTGACAATGGGGAGGATAACATTCATTAAACAACCAGCTCTCTGAAAAGTGATATTGAGTACTTCAGAGAGCTTCCCTGGACCTAGCATTGCAGGAATGTGGTTGAATGTCATTGTAAGGATGAGATGACCTTCTCCAAGGCACAGGCAAACAGAGTAGCTGAGGTGCTAAGTGTCTGTGGTGCAACAGACCCAGGTAGCAGGTAGGATCCTTACGCTGCTTCAGCTACTGGGAATTCCTCATTGCCTCTAATTAATTATTAGAGATTCTGTTATCATGGAGGGAGGGGGGAGAAAGGAGTTATTGTACTGTAAATTTTTGTTGAAGAAGGAAGGAAGCTTTATTTTTAGGAAGTCCCAAATGACTTTTTTCTAGTTTTCTATACAAAGCAAGGTCAAATGGAGAGGTAATGGGAACTGAAGGGGAGAGACTCTTCCTAATGGCTTCTTTTATTTTGTTACCACAGTGGTGCTGCTGTGTGGGATCTCATTAAGGACCTCTCTCCTACCCCAATTGTGTCACAACGCTAAATCAAATGGGGCAGGAAGCCACTGTGTTTCATGACTCTCTCGTCAGTGTCATCTCTGCCTGCATTGAACAGATAAACTGGTGTCTTTGTCTCAACTTCCTTCAGCTAAGTGTCACAACTGTAAAAATGTTTGCCTTTGGCAGGAGCAGCATCCTCAGACATGTTCCTGATTCCTCTGTTGGATGCCTTTAGACTTTGCATTTACTTCCATGGGCTCCCAACACTGGCATCACTTTTGCCAATGCTCTTTCCTTGCCCAGTTCATGTTTTGCATATCACCTTGTTTCCTGCAAGTGCTGTGAGCCCTATCTCTGCCCATAATTCCTATAAATATTATTGCTGTGACACAATATTGGTCCAACCCTCAGGTTCCTCAGCAGTTGAGTGGAATGGCATTTGTGTCTGCATTCTCCTGATTTGGCCTTGTCTCAATTTCCCGGTTTTATTTGTTTTTACAATTAGCTATCAGAATGCACAGTCCTTGTATTCAGTAATTTATGATCTCAAAGACTCTTAGAGGTCAAAATAAAATTAAACAAAAGGCCATGGACAATTCAAGGCAGGAAGGATATCTAAGTTCCCTTGTATCACCTTTTTAACGGGATCCATTCAATATTGGTTTAGTTCCTCAAATCTGTGAAGGTATCCTCGCCTGGCACAGAATCTTGTCATTCTCTTTTTTTCCTTCTCCCCACCTTGGTATCTTTGCCTGCCTAATATCTCTTGCCTGTGTGACCATCTTCATAACTATGACACTAGTTCATAATTTTTTTGGTATTTCTGCAGTCTGTAGTAACTTTCCTTTAATTCTTAGTCTTATCCCTCTCTATTTGCTTTTAGATATCAGCTGAAAATATTTTTTTTTGCTTTCCTTCATAACTTTTTCTCTTCTGTCGTTATGTATGTATTCTTTCTGGCACTATTTTAAAGGTATAATTTGCATAGTAAATAATAACACGGTGAAGGTGAAAAGTACCTGGCTTCTGCTAATCTCAACTGGTTGATTATTTCTGAGGAAAAGCATGAGTCACTGCTTAAATAGATAACATACAGGTAAGGTACAGACATACAGGTTATACCAGCATCAGATTGTTGTTGACTTATATTTTACTCATGAGCTTGAGTTGATACATTTATCGTTTTGAGGGAAAATGTTATTTAAAAAGTGTATGTGTTGTGGCATGTTGGTAATACATCTCTGTTCCAATGTTGATTCCTGGTAATAAATGAAATTTCATGGAAAATGCTCCTGACTAAAGCTGAACGGGAAAAATGCAATTCTGTGCATCTGGCAATAGAACTGAAAGAGGTATACAGGAAAAAATGAAGTGTAAATGGCAATTTTTGTTCTGACAGCTGCTTTATGTAACTGTGGTAGACCACATGTACATGGGATTCAATACCTGCCTCTGATTTTTGCATGAGAATTTTTTTTTTTTTAATATCTAAAACCCATAGGAGCTAAGAGTAAGGGAGCTTTGCCTCTGACAGCAATATAGTAATCTCAGCATCTCTGTGTCGATTTATGTGAATATTAAAAGCTACAAAGGGTTTCCTTAAATGGGATGGGTTGCCTTATGGAAGTCTAATATCAGATGCGTATTATATGCGTGTTGGCAAAATGATGCGGAAATAATGAAAGACAATAATGCCTTGCTCTTACAGTCTCCTCCTCATCAGTGGAACTCACCGTCCTTCCTGTAGGTAGGTGGTAATGCTGCACTGGTTCTCAGATGGAGACATTGAGATAGGGAGTAGGGAAATGATTACCTGTCACCTAAGAAACGTCGCTGAGCTTCTGGGTCTTACTGATGAATCAGTAGGATTGGGTCATCTTATTGATGAAGTTGAAAGTGCCGCAAAGTTGGTAAAACTCTGATAATGTAAGCTTTAATTCAGTATAGGCTGTTGTCGTCTGTCAAGACAATATAACTTTTTATGGAGCCGTGTCTAATCTCACTGGAATTAAAATAAACCCTAGCACTTTTTGTACCTTGGAAGAAAAGTTTAAAGATTTCTGGTTTTACCTCAAAACTTTATTTGACTCTTCTTTCCATCGGTGAAAACTGCCTTTTGCAGTAATGAATACAAGGCTTCTAGTTTTCTTGCATGTGAAAAGCACTCTTGAATATGCAGAAACAAGAGAGTGAATTGGTAAATCATCTCACAAACTTAGCAGCGTAGTTTCAGAGCTTGAGCATGGTTATATGCCCTTTTGCACACAACAGATATCAAAGCAGAAACCCCATTGATTTTGTATAGATCTGTACATCTGCAATTTAATTTTTTTTCCCATGGGGTAGGAGAATGTCTATGCAGGCAAGATGGTCTGGTTTTACTTTGCCTGGCTGGATTTTGAAGTAGTCAAGTTACATGACTAAGAACTGATTCAAGTCCTTTAAACAGGAGCTTGCTTGTGTGGGCTAATTAGTGCATTCTTCACACTTCCACAAGCTCCTCAGATTGTCACGGTGTTGACTTGCACAACTGGAGCTGGAAGTCATCACCAGAGCACGTATATTCACCAGAGCATGTCTTCCCTCACATGGTGAACTCCTCTGTTGCAGGCTCTGCTTCTCAAGAAGCAACTTTTGCAATACACCACAAAACGTGTTAAGTCTAGGACAATGTTTTACATTTAATTTCTTTCTGCTTTAGTGGCTTCAGGTGAAAACATCACATCAATAACCTTAACTAAAGAGATGCATGTAGAGGATATTGGTGATTGATTGCGTCTGTGCAATGAAGGAAATCCCTGTCCTTCCTCCTGCCCAGAACAGGAACCCCACAGGAGTAGAGAGGGATGCCCCATATCTTGGTCCCTGCTGTGCCTGGGGTCATTACAGGGGTGCTTCAGGGGACACAGAGGCAGGTATCCTATTGCAGAACTGGTTTTTAACCTCCCCTGTGCAAACCTCTTGAGTTTGATCCATAGGTCCTGTTTCAAGCCTCGTGCATTATGAATAATGCGTTCTCCTTTAATGTATTGTTCATAGTTCTTGTTGAAAGGCATCAATTTATCTGTAACTAATGTGTTGGGCTTGATCTCTCTTCCGTGTATGGACTTCCCCTGCTGTGTTTTGGGGTGCTTTAGGCAATGGTGCTTTACCCATTTATTTATTTTAAAAGTGGGTTTTGCCCAGTTGAAGCCTTACAGCCTGTGCTGCGCGCCGCGCTCTGAGGAAAGCAGGCTGACTGCAATGAAGCAGATGGCTGTTTGCCAGGAGTGAGTCGCTCACTTTCTGTAATTTACCCTTCCCTTTTTTTTTTCTTCCATTTTTTTTTTTTTCCCCTCTCCTCATTTTTTAAATGGTTTGGCTTGGTTGGGTTTTTCATCAGAGCCAGCCTTTCTCCAATAGCTCGTTCTCCCTTGCGTGCCTGTGTTTGTGTGTGTGCGGGAGAGAGGGAGGCAGAGAGAGAAGCCGTGCCTGGGCTATGCTGACAGACGACTTTTTCCTCAGTTGTCAGGTTTCAAGGCTGTCGGTAGCGCTGCTGGTAAGTGGGGGGNTTTCCCCTCTCCTCATTTTTTAAATGGTTTGGCTTGGTTGGGTTTTTCATCAGAGCCAGCCTTTCTCCAATAGCTCGTTCTCCCTTGCGTGCCTGTGTTTGTGTGTGTGCGGGAGAGAGGGAGGCAGAGAGAGAAGCCGTGCCTGGGCTATGCTGACAGACGACTTTTTCCTCAGTTGTCAGGTTTCGAGGCTGTCGGTAGCGCTGCTGGTAAGTGGGGGGAAAAAAAAAATCAAGCCAGGGTGGAGGGAGTGAACCTGGAGGGACTGTGGGCTGCCGCTCGTGTAAGGGCAGTGGGGGGGACAGCCTCATAGGCAGCGCGTGGCCCTGGGACCCGTGCAGACACCCCACTGCCCGGCTGCCCGTGCAGACAGCTCAGTTGTCAGCAAGGGATTTTCCTCCCCTCCTCCCTTGATAAAGATCCCTCAGCTGGTATTACTGATTGTATCCTTGGCTTAACGTTTAAAAAAAAAAAAAAAAAAAAAGGGGGAAAAAAGAAATCCGTGTGGGTTTGCAATCTGGAGATGAGCCTCTAATCCCCTTGGTCAGCTCGAGGATGGTGGCGTGCTGGTGCAGCTGCCCCCCGTGTACACCTGAGCGCTGGAGGGCTGCCCACGCAGCCCCGCTTGCAGGGAGGGGGGAGAAGTGGCTGCCAAAAATGTTGGCTGCTCCTGGGCAGCGTTAAAGGTGGAGCGTGTGCATGTGTGTGAGGCAGCATCCGTCCTCGCCAAGCTTTAACCAAAGCAGTAACCTGCAGCTATGGAGTCACCGACTAAGGAAATCGAAGAATTTGAGAGCAACTCTCTGAAATACCTACAGCCAGAGCAAATAGAGAAAATCTGGCTTCGTCTCCGAGGCTTGTAAGTAGTACTTTTTTTCATATCCTTCTCCTTTTTCCTCCCATTGTCAAAATTATTGTAGCACTTTTTTTCCTTTCTTGTCAGTACCTTCAAAATCTACCAGGAGTTTCCACACCTGTTCTCCATAAATACAGTGACTTAATCTTTGCAAAAGATCCACTTGCTTCCTTAAATTGAACTGCTTGTTACATTGAACAAACATTTTCCAGTGGGAATGTAGAAATGTCATTAATGAGGCATTGTAAGATATAAGCAGTTACTGAGATGCTAATTACTTTAGCCTGCTATACTAGAAAAGTTTTGTTAGAGCCTGAATGGTACTTAATTGGATCCTCCGTTTTCAGTAATCTTACCTTTAGATGCAATGTACTGGAGACTTTTTTTTCCCTGTAAATCTACACCATTTCTGGCACTGATGTGGTTAATAAGAACAAAATAGGCAGAGAAGGTACAGTTGGAAAACATTTCTAACAGCAGCAAATTCATGTTCCACAGATTGGCTTGTACTTATTAATTTATACACTAAGCCTGACTTGCCATGAAATGATGGGACACTGCCTCCTGAGTAGGAAAAAAGTAACTGTGCTTAAAGAAAAACTTGGCACCGTAGAAAAGTAAAAGTTTATAGGCTGTAGAGTTTGTGTAGCTTATTTAGAGTCAATGTCTGGCGTCTTTTTCAGATTTGCAGTATTTAAAATACTGTGTACCAGCAATAAGATCCATTACTCGCAGCAAAGCATTTCTTTGCCCATCAGATTTTCGCCAAGGCAAAGAGGAGCATTACCATGTTAAGCTGCATCCCTCCCTTTGTTCAGAACTGTTTGGTTTTTTTCCTTCAGCCTCACATGTTAGAGTTATTAAAATTTCAGCCCTCAAGGGAAAGGGGGGAGGGAAGGGAGCAAGGAGGCTAGGAAACAGCAGAAGCAAGAAAACGTAAAATGAGTAGGCTAATAACTGAAAACAAATGGGTCCAAGTTAAACTTGAGTTGCTCTTTGAGTGTTATTTTGTGTGAGCAGCGATGCCATGTTTTTGTATCCAAAACTTCTGTAGCACTCCAAGCAGTCTGAGAGACATGCATGAATATGTATTTCTTTCAAGGCGTCACTCCAGGAAGCCTGTTTTGTGAAGGAACTTAATCAAAGTAGATGACAGCTGTCTTGTAAGCCTTCCAAACAGAACAGCCACACAAAACAAACCCTCTTATTTTCAAGTCTGTGCCATGCTGTAGCATTAGGAGTCCTTGAATTTCTGTATAATATGGAGTTTAGGAGCATGCTGATTCGGATTCCACCTGAAGTTCACAGATAATTCTTCAGCAGCATTGTATTTCAGGATCTATCCTGCTGTTGGTACAAGGCAGTGTCTGTGTATTATACATGAAGTTTTGATCCCTTCTACCTTTTGGAAATTTGGCAAAACTGTAAGACTTATTCTAGATATGTAACATCTAGACCTCAGGCTGTTTTTCAGTATAGCCCTCTCTGTTGGCAGTGTATGTGAGTGTAACAAACACATCCTTTCTTCTGAGTTTCAAGATTTCTTTGCCTAAAGTGGAGATAGGTTGGTGGGGGTTTTTTTGTAGAATTCTTGATCACAAGATGAAAACTGAAATGTGTTCTGCTCTAATTAAAGACTGTTGAAGACTTTCAATTCGCAGTCGTTATACGGAGGCTTTTAGCGCATGCATACACACACAAACCAGTTGCAGACTGAGGTTTGGCATGTTTCATAGTTTTTCTTGTCTGTTTTTATGCATGCCTATATGTGTAAGAACGATTAGATGTGCACACCCATCTTAATTAACTCAAATAAGATGCTTCCTCCCAGAGAGATCAAATACTACTTGAGAAGATGCCTCTCTCCCCTGCCTCTGGTACACTGACAGCTGTATCACACAGGAATTAGTTAAAAGGCACAACGGTGCTACCAGAGCAGTGTCACACAGGTAGTGAGAGAGAACACGCTGCTGGCTGGAACTGCCCCTGTGTAGTCTGCAGCAGGCAGATACTCAGGAGGTAGCTGACGCCCCTTCTTAAACAAGAAGGGCTGCGATGATTTGAACAGTCTCAGGTCGGACATCTCCTTGGTAGGACTTTACCAGAGTTGCCACTGGTGCCTTCCTGCCCATTTTGCCGCCCCCAGGGCCAGCTGGTGTATTTACTCACAGTGACTCAGTGAGCAAACCAGTATTCATCACCTCTTGCAATACCTGGCTTTTCCAGGGGGTGGGGAAGGAGGCTGTTTTAATTTTCACCCCATCTCAGCCTACTTGGTTTGAAGGGAATGGAAACCCAAAGGCTACAGAGGGGTGGTTGACCTGAGGCTCTTCTCAGACTCCCCTAATGTAGTGTGTTTTCTGCTTAAGCAAGTGTGGTGAGGGCTTTTTTTGCCGTGCACCTGGTACAGTTTTGTCCCACAGGATGGTTGGCCCTTGGAGGTTTGGTTCATTTTCAAGGAACAGGGAGGTCTTTTGGACAACATGCAAAGGGCAGGTTTCTTTGAGGATGAAGCCAGCTGTCTGTTGCAACATGAGTAATTTGTTGCTGTAAGAGCCAGGCAAGATATTGAATTTGCCTCTGGAATGGAGTGGAAGGATTTCCTTCTCCTTTCCCTTATGTATCTCTCCAACATGGCTTCTTGGTTAGGACAACCTGGTTGCTTTGTAAGGATAGCAGTATGAGGCAATGGTCCTTAGGCCATGTACAGATTCTTTTTGCTTTTATTGTTTAAGAATGAGCTAAAATGCTTACGCAGTAACAGTACTGAAATGTTTTTACTTGACATACACATATTCATGGCTTAATGATTCTGTGCAGCAATTTGTAAGAGAATGAAGTCAGTGGACCTATAATGTTTTCTCAGGTTTAAGGGAGTGTGATAAATTGCCTCGCTGGGCAGTAAGTCATCTGTGACAAGGTATTTAGGTGTCTCCATCCAGGGGTCTATGAAATAAATGTTGTCTTTTATACATGACCTATTAGATATTAATTTAGGTGTAATCACAACTTAGAAATAATCTTTTAGTGGTTTAATATTAATAAACTTTAAGGAAAGGTTTCTGAATAAGCTGTTTCCTGGGCAAAGGTACCATTAGAGGTATGTGAAACTCTCAGGGGAAAGTCTTGAAAGTTGAGAACTAACAATTTTGCCATTTTTTCTTATGTTTTGCCTGAATGTCAGGGAGAGGTTTACTCTGGATTTCTCCTTGTAAGAGCTCATCGAGCAAAACAGCTGCATGCACATGCAACCACCAGGATCCTGTCTTCTGTGGGAACAAGCGCACCAGCTTTCCCTGCAGCAGGGATGTCCCAGAAACAGACCCGCTTCTGAGTTTTGTCATCATCATAAGTGAATCGAACTGGAGCAGCTTCACATACCTTCAGGGATGTTTCAGATGGGGCTTTCCCTCTTGGCTGTTGGAGGGCTGCCTGCCTCCCGGGAGTGCTGCTGGGTGCAAGTGTGGGCTCCCCACCACCCCATGCCTCCCTGTCCCCACAAGCGCACGTGTGCTCTCACTCCCTGGCTGCTGATGGGCTGCCAGCTGCCTCTGCACACGGTTGGTGTATACATGCACTCCTGCTGAGCGTGTATTCGGGAGTGGATCTCCCCAGTTCCTGGGCTGCTGCTGGGCTGCGGGGATGTCCATTTGTTTCCTCAAGTGGGGCCTGCCTTTGAACAGTTGCCTCTTATTCCCAAGCAGTGCTCACCCATGAAGGCTGACAAGCTCAGCCTCTGAGAAGCTGTTCTTCAGGATGTGTTGATTGTTTGCTTATAGCAGCTCAATAGCTGCTGCTGCCAGAAAAAGGGCCTTATGTCTCTTGCTCTGTTCCATCTTCCTTGCCCCGTGGTCCTGTCCAGCAGGCAGTCTTTTATTCAGATTTGGCTTAATCAGCTCCGGGCTTGGACACTGTATACACAAGAGTTATATATAAGTCTGCCCTCCACTGTCTGATGATCGCTAATAACTCACTCTGTTAAGCTCAGGACCTTCTGCAGTGTTGGCAGCATAGCTTGGAGAGCTGATTTCAAAATACAACCTCATGATTGCTTTTCAAGCTGACAGTTTCTCTAGGGAAGCATAAGCAGTGGTGGCTGTGCTCTGTGTTCTGGTTTTAGCACTTAGACCCCTAGCTGTGGGACTGTGAACTCCCATCTGCTAATTAGGACTCTTAGAGCTCCAAGGCTTCAGTTACCTCCCGATTTCTCAAGAACAGAGAAAGCACTGAAGCCCACTTCAACACTAGTATTAGGTGTTGTGTTTGATGGCATTGAAGAATGCAGGGGCAATATATCCAAAGAGCTTTGCTAGTTTCAGTAGAGATGTGCTAGTTTACGGCAGCTGAAGACCCAGCTTGTAGATATTTTTGGTTTGATTTTCATTGCTTTTATGCAGGAAAATAAAACCTTGGTTTCTAGCTATTACAGTAGTACCAGCATCACTAGCACCTGCTGCTGTGCCTGCAATGCTTTAAGCATTGCAAAAGGAGAGCAGAGAAAATGGACTTTAACCTTCTTCCCAGTAGCTGGGATTATAATGTTAAATTGCTAAATACATAATAAATCCTTTCATTCTCAGTGTAGTACTTCCTCATGCGGC
Organism: Chionis minor; assembly: GCA_013398295.1. NCBI lineage: Eukaryota > Metazoa > Chordata > Aves > Charadriiformes > Chionidae > Chionis > Chionis minor. Next base: position 282,629 of record VZSF01003229.1, on the reverse strand, counting down.
TGCAGATGACATTACAAACAGCAGCAATCTCTGAATTGTGACTCCAATGCGACGCTTGACTTTGAACTCATTTTTTTGGACTCTCCTTCTTAAACCTGTCAATGCAGAACTGGTCTAAGAAATCTGATGGGGAAAGAAGATAGAAATACATGTAAATCACTGTATTTGAAAACTTCATGGTTTTGCTAAAGATCTGGAACAGTATTTCAGCACTTAAGGCATATCCTCAGCTTCCTCTGCAAAGCACAGTGCATCCTATTGACAGTGAAGAGGTCCTAATGCAAACATTTGTGTAAGATCCAGATTAGGTCTTGTAGTAAATGGTGAAGCAGCAACTGATTTCAACTGGAAAACATGGAGCCTTGGTAACTGAAGATGATCTGTCAAATGGTAGAGTGCCACCACTCAGTTATCTGTTTCCCTGTCTTACCTCTATGTACTCTGTGATATTTTTAGGTTTCCTTAGTTGAAAAATGTCACATACAGAACAGCTGGTTCCGCCAGTGACAGTATCCTGATCTGTTTCATTTTCATTTACGTGACCATCGTAAACAGGAAAACAGAGAGCTCCCTTCAATTCCAGAGGCATGCTCTACACAGTGGGCTTTGTCCCCCAATATTTTAGCTGGCAGCAGATATTGGAGGTTAAAAAAGCCCCTCAGAAAGCACCACTTTGTTAAGAAATGTGTAAATTAGTTTTCAAGTGGAAAATATGAATATGCTAATTCATTTACGGAGGTGAGAGTGGCACTCGAGCTGTCTTTGGTCTTGGTTTCAGTCCTCCTGAACCTCCTCAGGGTCTAGGTCTAAACTGAAGCCCTGTTCACCGTGGGAGCAGAACTGAGCTACCTTCAACCGTATTAAATACAGCTGCTGCCACCCAGTTTCTCATCTGGCTTTCCTAATGAGCATAGACAGGGATTATTTGTCAGAGAACCATGTCAGGAAGCCTCTCTGTAGGTCTCTTAGGTCTGAATTTCACTTTTCCTGTGGTTGTCACGATTCCTAGAAGGATTAAGTTCTCACTGGTTAGCGAGTGGGTGCTGGGTATGTGTTGGAGGCGGCAGCACTCCAGCCTGTCCTAGAGATTCTGTGAGCTACTCTGTGGGTATGAATGACTCAACTCGTTTTAAGGTTTGTCAGGATCTGGTTGATCCGTAATATTGTTCTCCCCGTAGTGTGAAGAAGGGCTGAATTTTACCATTAGACTAGTCCATAACAGCTTGTTTCATATTGCCTCCAGTATAGTCCTTGGAGGAGCAAGGGGAACAGGAGAAATGCTGCCAGCTGCTAATCTCATGGCTAACAAGTGGACAGAGGAGAGAATATATTCTAATAAATAGCAGAACAGCAACTTCAGAAAAAGTTAATTAAAAAGTAGGGTGTTTGGAGGTGTTCTAATTCAGTCAACTGATACATTTTGCCACAGTCTTTCCGTTACTTTGTTCCACCCAGTGACTTTTATTTGAATCCTAAATCAATAGATGAATCCTGTAGGTAACAAAAGAGAGAAGACTTCATGTTTAATACTAAAATGTTGACTAAGAAATAATATACACTCTATAGTTTTTGCTGTAATCATAAAAAAAGCTTTTAGTCTTCTGGAAGTGGTACAAATGGATCATACCTGCAGCCCAAAAAGCAATTATTTATTTCAGCAGTCATAAAAAGAAGACCACAGTCTGTCGTAGAAGAAAGGGGCTCACTTTGTAATATTAAATTCTGTGCTTTTGAAATATCACTGTTATAAAGCTTTCAATCCTGCATAGGAAACAAGGATATGAAAAAAGTTATTTTGGGGAAGATGAATTTAAACCTCGGGTCAAAGGGAAATTAATAGTCTCTTTCTGGAATTCTTTTTTAAAACTGTCTTGGTGGGATAGGAGTCCATACAGAAAGAAATAAAATCCGATGGAAAACAACACTGAAAAATCCTCTGTGTGTGTGTGCGCGTTTTAAAGGCTATGAGGCCAGCTCATCTTCTAATCTGCCAGCTTTTGGTGGATTCAAACACTATATTAAACCCAACTCAGCCCTTGAAAGGATTTTGATTTAACATGTTTCTTTTTCTTCTTGCAATTCATGTGACATTTTCCTGTTATGTCTTGCCTTGTTCCATCAAAAAAATCACTTCAACCCCTTCAAAATACAGGAAATGGTCTGAGACTGATCCTGACTGGGAGATGAGGGAAGACTGAGGTTCACTTATTAGGGCTGACCCATTAAAGCACCAGAGCAGCTGTGAAACATACCTCTACATATGCAAAACACTCTCAAAACACTGGGGAATTGGATAAAGCGGAGGTTTTCTAGAAGGGCTTGTTTGGATTCACAAGGCTGTTTTTGATCTCCTGAAATGTGCTGTAAATACTGGAAAGAATGACCTCATTGATATCAATGCATTTGTGGGGTGAAATTAGAATCCAGTTCCTGGTCTTTGGAGTGTTTTTTCATTTGTTTTCCTTGAAAAGCTAGTTTTCCAAGTAATTGATGGCTTGAGAAAAGTTGTTTAGCCCTGTGACGGTGCAAAATTTTCACCAACAGCGTTAAGCCTAACTTCGTGCTTAATTTTGAATTGTATCTGAGCAATAGTCCTTCCTCCAGCAGACTCAGTACTGCTCCAGGCCTCTGTCAAAATTTGTCTGCAGTTGTCTTGGATATTTGAAAAGCTGATTCATTTTGAAGGTGTGATTATAAATACGAAGAAACCAGAATTAAAATTTTGCAATAGATTAAGAGTGTAGCTCAAACTGTGGTGAAACCGGTTGTAATAAACTGAGCTGGTTGACTTCAGTGGAGTCAGGATTCCTCTAAAAATGTGGTGATGTCCATGTAGGGGATTTTTTCATTTTCCTAGCCAAAAAGCAGGGAGTGCAGAGCTCTCAGAGAGCTGTGGTTCTGCATCACTGTCAGGGAGAGGTTTGAGAAGCTGTGACTCTGCCAAGGAGTCCTGTTCGTGTCACAGCAGTCTGTCTTGCCTTCTTTGGAAGGACCTCCATGCCTACCACTTGGTGACATTGTGTGAAGTCTGTGTGAGCTCAGGCATGCAGCGGGAGAGGAGTATCATAATCTTTCTTGGAAAGAGAAAGATGTAGGAGACAATTTAATTATTAAGATGCATACAGACATGTATGATAAGTTCCATGCTTTTCTTCCGTATCTGTCAAGCTCTGGAGTCATTTTGTTATTAATGTGACGCTTTGAATGGCTATTAGTAGGTCTGTGTCATCACTTCAGGAGTGATTTCTTACACTCCTGGGACAGATACTATTCATGCACAAAACTCCTAGCCAAGACAGAAAGTTTCACAATATCCATCTGTAGCACGAATCCTGGCTTGGCACAAATCTCATTTCTCCACCAAGATTAGCACAAATTAAACATAAGATTTGTGCAATTTTTAACAGCTAAGACTGTACAGAGCCCTTGAGCTACAGCTGTGGCATGCAGGGAGTCCCTGCAGAGCGCATGGCACAAGCTACAGCAAGCATCCAAGGGCAAAGGAGCAGAAGTAGAGCATAAACCTCTTTGCAAGGCTGAGCAGTTCAGATGGTTGCTGTAAATGATGCTCAGATCACACTTCCTCCCATGTCTCCTGTGGAGCAGCTGGTTTTCTGGGATTCACTAGCAGTAAGCAGTTACTGGTGTCTGCTAAGCAAAGAGTCTGAATACACAATTTAAATATGCTCCTATACACATATTGATGCAGCAGAGACGGCTACACTCAGATGGGAGAACTCTTTTTTCAGACTTGAAAAGCGAAAGGAAAGGAAACTGTGGGGGTTGAGGCTGGGAGGGGAGAATTGGTAGATCATCTACAAAAGAGCATACTGACTCATAAAAAGGATGGAGAGGAGAAACAGAGAGAGGTGTGGTTTAAAAAAAAAAAAAAAGGTGGTGGCGAAAGAGATAGTCCTGTGAGTTCTTCAGTCCCTATCTGTAAACATTTGTTAGATTTATTTACTTCCGGATTAAAATAGCTCATAGCACAACATATATGCAAGTCATTTAGGACTTTGAGTTTTGCTGAAAATCACAAGGAAAAGGGCTGCCTTTAAAGACATTTAAAAATGCTGCCCAATCTGTAGCACAGTATCTTTTGCCTCACTCAGAGTCTAGCAGGAGACCTTGCAGGAAAGCTTGGATGCTGCAAGAACACCTCTGGTTATAAATGCTGCACAAAACACCGCTTCCGTGTTGCCTTCCCAGCATGTCTTTGTTCAGGTGAATGAGGGTCTCTGTAGGAGGCCATTGGTTTGTTTCTTTAGAGGATGGGGGGATTTTCTTTGGTATCTTGGCCACATTCTTGTTGTAACACCAGTCAGAATTCTGCCTCTCAGTGTTCCCATTAGTGTTGTCTGGGCAGTCACCTTTCCTTTCCCTCTGTGCACTAGTGTTCCAGGTGCAGAAAGCCGATGGATTTGGATGCAGTTTGACTGGATGTGTAGATGAAGCCATTCATGTCGTATAGAGAATGTCTTTAAAGTGCTTTGCAGAGAAAGGCTTTTGTATAAATGCTCAGCAGTCTCAAGAAGACCTGTTTCTAATTAGCTTGACTGCAGTGAAGATATCTTCTTGCAAATGGAGAAGAATGAAATTCCTGAGTTATGCAAATTTGCTGAATAACTTGGAGTAAATTATCATAATGGTCCCACCTAGCCTTACAATCTGTGAAACATCAAACTGCATTTTGAATTACCTATTAACCTTACAGAGGGAGAGCTGTTCCTCTTCTGGGCCAGAGGCGGGGAACTTGGTTCCTCCCTTACAGCAGCCAAACTTTTCAGAACTAGCATCGCCGTTCTGAAACAGCACATGCTGCAACCGTGGCACCTGGTATGAGGAAATGACAGGACTTGCTTGTTTAAATACGTCTTTATATCTGAGGCTTCTGAAGACACTCCTCCCCCCACCACCACCACTGCCCACACACCCTCCCCGCCATGGTTGCTGTGGCATCTAGATGCTTGTGAGACAGCTGGTGGCAGCACGGAGTAGGGCCTTAAGGAATAGAAATCTCACACAGACTCCTCCATTCTCTGTATGCACGCTCAACGCCTGTTCCCATCCACCCACCCTTCTGTCCCAGTTCCTTCTCCCTAAGTTTCCCTCTGTGTGGCGAGGAACTCCCACGCCGAGACCACAGGGCAGCGTTTCCAAGCTGCAGTCGGCAGTGGATGGTGCCTCTGTCCCTCTCCTCTTTCCTCTCTTCCTTCCCTCTGCCCTCATGTCTAACTTGGTGGAGCCAGCTGTGTGCCATCACACCCATGTCATTCATGCTTGCGGGGGTGGAGAAAGGAAAAGTGGGCAACCTTCTTTACTCTCTGCAGAGAATAATGTTGTAGTGATACAGAAATGGTGTTGACAGAGTAGCAGGCAGTCTGCTGAAGGTGCTGAGCCCCCCCACTGCAACCAGCAATTTTGAAGATAGGAGCCTCAATGAAACCATTTTTCCTCTACAAACAGGCTTTCACTGGCTATCCCAGAGGCCCATCATTGTTCAGATAACTTCCCTCTGTAATGTCTCTGCTCCTGGAGAAAGACAGAGTGCTGGAAAGCCTGGAAAAAGAGCATTGGCTCTTCATGAGAAGTTTAAATGTTGTGTTTTCCTAAGAGTGACTGATAATTGATCTATTAATGAGAAGGCTCTGTCAGGCAATAGAAGTCCTGACTCAGTACACAAAGTAGCGTTGCTAAAAGGCTTGAATAATTTTAAAAAACTGTGGTGTGCTGAAGGAGGGGGTGGGTGGGAGGTGGGGATGGGGAAGTGAACCTTCTTTTGGAAAGGGAACACTGCATCTTTGTGCAGCAATTTTTTCTCCCCATGTTTAGGCTTGTTCAACAGTAATCTGAGTGTTTCAGGCTGTAACCCAGAGTCAGGAGAGGGCCTGGCACAAAACCATGAGATTTAAAATTCTGCGTCACACCAGCTGTCTACTAGCAGACAGAGGGGGTGGGTTATATTTGGGGGGAGGAAGGTTGAAGCAGGAAACAATAACAAGCAACAGTCTGATTTACTAGAGCTTAGGGCAAGATGCAGATTTGTTTAGTGACTTCAGGCACGCGGCTGGTCTGGTCTGATGTAATTCCAGTCCATGTTTCCTGTCTTGATATTTAATCCAGGGTATGGAGAATGATTCTCCCTCTCCCTGTTGTATGCTGTAACTAATCATAGAGCCACCCTGCATGAAACAAACTGAACAGCTGCCTCTTTGGCTCCCGCAGAATCTGAGTATGTTCGTTTTGCATCGTAGCAGTGATTAAAATAAGTTTTAATCTGTACATGCCTGTTTCTTCCAGGGTCTAACAGCCCTAAACAATATTATGTGCTTCCAACGTACACAATACATCAATATTGTCCCTGTATGCGCTCTGCAAAATTCTGCTTTGCCTTATTCCAAGGGGAAGCGTTCACTTGTACACTCCTTGTTGATATGACTCGTTTTCACAAGCTCTTTTCTTAGGGAAACGAACAGGATACAACTGAAGAATGCACAGGAAAGGTTGCGTATATGCTCTTTTTTTTGAGACATTGTAATAGCAAGGAAGCAGCATCCCACTTGCGGAGGTCAGTGTTACCGTGTAAACACAATATGAAGTACCTCTATGCTCTGAGCAGCCAGGAGGTATTCTTCCCTCCCAGCCCCTTGGATCCCATTGTGCACTAAGTGCCACAATCTCTCCCAGTGGGAGAGGCTACAGAATAGGCATGTTGAAGCACCACCCATCCTGTACTTTGCGGGTCATCACCTTTATTAATTTCAGAGCCAATTGTTCCATAAGTCATCTGAAGTGGCCAGCTAGAAAGCAGCAGTTGGTCAGACTATATGTATTTTTCAAATAGTGAATATACGGAGGCCATACAGTATGGTGATTTGACAATCCTTATGTATTTATGTATTTATTTATTTATTTAAAAGCATGAATACTGAGAACTGCTCTATATTCTTTTCAGACCTCAGGACTTCATTTTCCTGAAATGTACTTTCCTGTAACTGGATTTTTATGAGCACATACTTTTCTTGAGAATGTGATGTGTGCGAAGCACAAGAGAATTTGCTTGTTGTGTACTAAGAAAAAGCAGAATAAGCAGTAGATCATATTATTTTCAAAGGGCTAGATTTTCAGAAATGGAGCCATTTTACTTTTTACTTCATATCTTTCTTCATCTAAATCCACACCAGCTGCAATGGCAGGGTTTTTTCTTGTTTTTTCTGCTTATGGTTTTGGTTGTTCAGGTTTTTTTTACATCAGGATTGATGGAAAACTGAGTAAATATAGAGGAAGAACCTTAAGATTTCAGTAATTGTACTGGCTCGGTACAAAATCTACATAAATTAAACAATATTTTTAGGAGTTTTTAGAACAACGTTTGCTACTACTTTTGTAGTTAAAATGCCAACACATTAAGGTCCCAGTCCATTCTATTGCTCAGTACAGGGCAGTTCCAGTACTGAATTTGACTTTGCCCTTTTGATTTGGCCGCACTGAAAACCTTGTTTGGTGATGACGCTGGAGCACTGAGCTGTCCCATTGGGTTCCCAGGGCTCCCTGCAGATCCTTGTACTTCCGACTGTCTTGCTCAAAACCTTCCTATACATACAATGTTCAATGCAGGCTAATTAAATATAATTTTCCTTTCTTGCTTTTTCTACTCATTTGGTATACATACTGTGCTGTGGAAAGATACATGGCAGTTACCTTCCCTCTTCTGATAGCAGATGCTGTTTACTGAAGTTTGAGTAAATCATGATTGCCCTGTGTTTAAATGAAGCTAAACAAAGGCATGACAATTGATCATGGATCTTCTTTATGTCATCAGAAAATAAAATACCTTTAACTAATAAATGTCTTAATGCTAATCCTTGAATAATAACATTATAGCTGTATGGGGTCCTACCCAATCCTCCTGCCCAAGGTCAGTAGGTGGCTGCATTTACACTAGCCTTGGGAGATGAGGTCAAGCCATCGGTCAAGTTTCTAGTGCCAAGCAGGTCAAGTCAGTTGTATCCTCATTATCTGCAGGAGCAAATCTTGAGAGTGATTCCCTTCTTACAACCCCCCTTCCTCCCTTCATCCTTCCTCCTCCCCATACTTGAATCCCTGCTTTGCTAGGGAATTAGTGCCCAGCACTCTGGCTGTGTGAACAACAAAGGAATTTGGACTTTAGTGCAATTTAAGGTCATCAGCTCACATGACAGCATGTAGTGTAATAGCATCATTAATATCAGTCTGCTCAGATCATATCCATAACACCCATCTGTAACACCTCCAGGCTCTGTCCGCTCTTTACTAAACGGGTAGAGAAGGGATTGTAGCTACCTTGAGCTGTACTGCAGAAGACATTCCTCACTGCCTGTGCAATCACAGAGGCTTTTCTGTAAGGGGAATTTGAACACATTGCCTTTCCAGCTCTGCTTCCTGTAGACTCTGTAAACACATTAGACCCCCAAATGACCAAGCAGGAAACTGGTTGTTAAGCCACAGGTAAGAGCCATGTGATGACAAAAGGTCACAGCAAAGCAGAGGCAACACAGGAGACATTGTTTGATCATCTGAAGGTCGTAGTGATTGCAATCAATTTTGGAGATGAGTGTCTTTTTTGCCCAGTTGTTTAGAAGACTCAGTAGCTAGACTGGTAAAATCCAATGGTCAGACAGATCAGCTAAAATTTATCAAAATAGCGTTTTCCTTGGGCAAAATTAATGAGCATATTTTCTGACCTTGAATTATTTACATACGTTATTTACTGATTGTGGGTTGAGCGCAAGTTTCCTTTCCACTTTGTAGCAGTACTTCTTGTTTCCAAGATATGAATGTCTTCCCCTACTTTTTCAGCTGTGTCTGTTGTGCCTCTCAACTGTCTTGTCCCTGTTTCTACTGAAATCATCGTACCTGTTTCAAGTTGTGAACGTTTCTTGTCTTTGTGTGCCTGCGTCATACAGGCCCGTGCTTCAGAGCACACAGGCTCTTCTAATCTACTTAAGGTGAGACAAGTGACTGCCCCATCCTCTCATGATTTCACTATGTCCCCAGGTAGTTCAGGGGGACATTTAAAATGACTCCTCATGTTTTTTAAAAATCCACATAAGCTCTCCATCAAATTTCAAGAACCAGCTGAAATATTTTCTTCTTTCCTTACCCACTTCTTACCATTTCTTCCCCTTGTTGTCACTAGTCCCTAGTGATTGTATTATTTTTAACTTACCACTGTATTGTAGTAAACAGCCTATATGGAAGAAAAAATAGATAACTTTTTTTATTGACTACAGAGTGAGTAAAGCAAGTAAGCTGGTCTTCCTGTTCCAATTAAGGAATTAAAAACCCAGCAGGAGTTGATAGCATCATACCCTTTGAAGTCTGGTGATCTCAATATATTTCTGAGTCCTGGTCAGGGTTCCCGTGGGATCCTGAGCTTTGACAGATGCTGGTCTGTAGTCTGTGCTGCGAGATTGGGTTTTTGTGAATTGATTTATACATGGTTATTAATATAGGCTTTGGTAACGTAACATAAATGCATCACTAATCCTGTGATGATGACGATTAATTGGTAATGCACTTCATGATTCAGAATATCGAGCTGCTGGGAGAAAAGATTTTCCATTTATTTAAGTGAACCCATCAGTCAGAAAATCTAGCTTGATCTGAGCCTCCAGCCCCTCTCTCCTCCCTGGGCATGATACAAAGGGGGTTAGTGCCTACCCCCAGTATGAACTGCTGTGCCGCCATGATATGGCCAGAAAGGGCACCTGGGCTTGGGAGATGAGAAATGCTCTTAATCCTCCTGCCTAGACATGGCCATTGAGGGGAAATCTTGGGGATTCTGGACCGATAAACTGGAAGGATTTGGGGACAAAAGTAGTAAACATGAATTATGGTCAACTGTTAGAGAAAAAGGAAGGGGAGAGATATCATTCAGTGAAACATAGATTGACTGATGGGTAACAAAAGACCAAGAAAAATCTTCAAGATTTGACCTGTAGACAGATTTGTTTGTCTTTTGCCAAATTTCATTGCTTATCTCACTGTTGGTTTGCTAAACTACAAAACAGGCTTGTAGTAGAGTTATCTTAACGCCTCTTCTAACATCAGAAGCCTAGCTCTGGCAGGAAAGCAAAGAAAAGAAAAAGGCCTGTGAGAATGTGCATGTTACAAGGTGGATGTTTCATCGCAGTAAGTCGCTTTTTCTCTCTGTGCTTCCGAGTGAGCTGGTGAGAGGAGCCCTGCAGGGAAGCAGAGATGAATAGCCCCGGCTTGTGTGAGCTATGGATGTGGTGGGACTCCAGTAGTGAAGGACAGACGTTGTTGGGTGCTTTTGTTAACGGTTGATTAAGCTCCCACTCACATCTTCAACATGCTAATTATAAGGCTTCTAAATATAGAAGAGGAAAAGTCCCTCTTTCCCCTTGAGCCTATGAATAACTCATTTTAAATATTTACTTTTGGCAATGGTTTTCTTTAACAATTGTGGTTCCCCTGAAGAAGTAGCATTTGTACCATGTTCCTATTCAGGCAGGAGTTTCCTTTCTCCGTGTGTAGCTCTGATCATGTTTACTGATGTCGGTGACAAAAATAAAGGTACAGCAGGCAAACTCTGGCGAGGCTGCATCAGCTGAAAGAGTTGATGTCCTGGTAGTTTCTTTTGCCTCCCTGCCTCCACCACACAGGTGGCAATATGAAACTTTGCTTAAAGCCACCTTTGTTGGCAGTTTAGGCCAAAAGGCTGAACTTTGCACTGGAGCAGCTGATGCCCAGGGATGCACTTGCATCCACCAGCCGTGCTGCAAGGGTGCTGACCCGTGGCAGGACACTGTGCACAAGGTGGCTGGGGGCAATATCTTTTTAAACTGCTGCAGTGGATTCACTTCATCTAGTCTCTTGGTGCCCTAAAAAGTAATTTTTCTTGAAGAAGCACGGTTCCAACCTGAGAGCAGACACTGTGTTAGATCCAGGCTTTGTGCCTTGTCAGCCTGTGGTAGGAAGGGGAAAGCTACTGACCACTGAGTTTTAAGGACGTCAAGAGATCTATCTTTTGGCTTGCTAAACTACTTTGTCCAACTGTGTGCGCCCTTCGAACCCATTGCAAAGGCCAAGCAAAACAAAATGCGTTAGATTAAGCCACTGTGAGTGCTGATTCTGAGCTTCAGCTTCAAAACTGAGTCACTTGACCACCTCAGCAGGCTTAGGGCATGCTTGTGGCACTTGGCATTCCTGAGTTGGGAAGCATTAACTCACTGAAAAATGTCACCTGCACTCACTTGTGTGTACCTTAGGTTTTTAACTGCACATCCATCAGCTGGTGGCCTAAGGCTGATCACCACACTTGAAGTTAGAAGCCTGCAGAGACCTTACCAAAGGCAGATATAAGTCTCTAGCAGCAGCGTGTGAGTAGAGCGTGACGTTCATTAACTTTCAGATTTTAGTATAAATTTCCAGGGATGAAGTTAGGCAAAGATTCTCCTGCAGCACCCACTGTTTTACTCCATATACTGAAAAGATGCCATTAATACCAAACCCTGTGGAATGAATGTGAAATAACACCATGTTAACCAAGCCACTATTATGAGTAAAAAAATTTATGTGGTTTAGGTAATTCTTTGGAGGCTGAGTAGGAGTGAAAGAGCAGTTGATCTAGCTAGTTGATATTCTGAGTTGTATGATTATGGGGCAAAACCAGAGCAGTTGGCAGAGTTATTTAATTCCCCCAACCTCTCCGCCCTCGCTCCTCTCCATACCTACTCAGTTGCATTAACTCACTCATCTCTCTCAGAACAATAAGGCCTGAGAATGTCATTACCAAACTCAGGCACGTCTTTTGTGTGTTTCTATTGAATTCTCTTAATCTCTGTGTTTCTAGATGCACAAGAAGGGAGGGAGCATTTTGCAACAACTCAAAAGTAGTGTTATTTGGGTTCCAGCTATGCCCCACTGTCATAAATTGATGTGCTAAAGCCACAACCCCAAAGAGCTAACAAACAGAGTCTGAAGGGGAAATATAGGAAGAAAGCAATTTGCCTGAGGGTGCACCAGAATTTAATGGCAGAGTTAGAAACATAACCCTGGGAACAGATACTTAGCCTTCAAGAAGCTGATGGGCATCAAAACACGGAGAGAAATTTTGTGCATCTGTTTATTACAACAGGAATTGAGTGCCCATATAGCTGTAGCTACATCTTGTTGCTGCTTAAATACATTCAAAAGTCTGTCCTAATTTTATGTTGTACCAGTATATTGTGTTATTCCTTTAGCCACACAAAGGATTCATTCATCCCCAGAAGAGCAGAAATCGCGGGCGCAACTCTCTTGTTGACTTCATCTCATTTGAATCAGAAATTTTGTCCTACCCACCACTTTGTTGAGTTTTGATTGTTACAAAATACCTATTTTTAAAACTCTTACTGGGTTTATTTTCATTAGGTTTCAGCAGCCTTCTTGTGCTAGGACTGACTCACTTCATGTTACACTCGTGCAGGTGTAATTGCATTAAGCTGAGTGAAATTATTTCTCATTTACACAAGTAATATAGGGCCTACCTAGCATGAGTCACCTGCTAATTTTCTTTAGCTTGAAAAGAAAAAAAAAATCTACCTTGTTCTAATTTTTTTTTTTAAATGTAAGCTAAATGCAGACCTATGAGTAATACATTCCACAGCAAGTAACAGGAGTTGACTATATGTGGCAGTTCTGGCACAGCACGTGTGCAGTGGGAAAAGAAATTGAACTTACTCTGATTTCATAATATCAATAAGTCTCTTGTAGGTATGAATGTAGGACGGTCCACAGGTGTGGGAAGCAGTAATGCCACCTCCATTAGGTCCCTCTCATTCTTTTCTTCCTGGGAAAGAGGGAGAGCTTGGGTTTGTTCCGAAAGTCGCGTATCCCTTGAGCTTGTCTAGAAGACGTGCATTTCCAGGTTGATCCCAGAGCATCTGCTAAAGGCAGCTTTGTAGCTAGTTCCTCTTTGCATAGACTTCTCCTGGGGAGATAAACCAGGATAGCTTGTCCTGCATCTTTTTTAAAATAAACAGCCAACCCAAGCAAACCCAGATTCCTACCCTCTAGTTTTCTCTTGGTAATTCGCATGGCTGCTAATTGCAGCCAACCACTGGTGCTGGCTGTGGTATTAGAAGAGGCACCTTTTAATTTCCTTGATTGCAATGATCTCATTTAATGGAAGGCAGGTGTAAGTGGTGGTTTGTAAGCATAAAAGAGGTGGATGTCAATGCTGTCTGTGTATCTAAAAGCAAGCTGAAAGCTATACTCAGAAACAGCTATATGTTATCAACACCATCTTTTTATAATGTTGGTGAGTAGCCTTGTCAAACCTTGGTTTTGAAATGCTGGAAGCTCAGGCATATGGGTTTGTTTGTTTTGTGTTGGTTTTTCTTGTTTTTCCTGGATACCATAAGCTGCTAGTGGTGGTGTTCCTTTTAAAGTAAGTGTATGCAGTAGCGATGCTGAGTGTATAAACAAGGGTTCCTTTAGTTATATTCTCTTCAACTGTAACATGCAAATTCAGTGCCTGTAAATGCAGTCACTAACTTGATACATGTAAACTTTGACTGTAATTGGACTGCAGGTGTGGAAACAATGAACAACAATAATAAAAAAAGTGTATATGTTTTTTAAAACACCTATGACTAGGCAAATGCTTTTTTCCTAGTACTATCATCTGTGATAGTACATGATTTTCTAATAAAGAATAAGTATTCTTGAGTAAAAGGAGTATTGAAGATGTGACTGATCTGAAAAGTGATGTTATTACTCAAGTGCAAAGAACACCCTAAGGCTGTGTCACCTCTTTAAAATATACAAGAACATTTTAGCTGATCAGGAGTTAACGAATGGTACCTTTACTCAAGTGTGAAGATTAGCTGAAAGGGAAACACTTTATAAAATGATATGAAAGTCACTAACCAATAAAGGGAAAAATAGTTCTGATAGTGCTGGAATGCACCATAAAACACTCCAAGGGGAAAGAATTCACTTGCAAATAACTTCATTTGAAAATTTTATAAGTTATATAGCAGAAATAAAAATCTAAACAAATATAGATTTCTTGGGAATAAGTTATTTTAATCAACCTGGATTGGAATGGCTACTCAGGTGGAGGGGTTTGCACTTTTCCCCCCCCCCCCAAGAAAATTTAGTGGAGTTCTGTATTTGTCAGAATATAAACTTCCGAATCTAAATTCTTCAAAATGAAATTTCTACTTTCACTGTACTGAAATTAAAATAAAAAATTCCCTTAGAATCAGATATGTGCCAATGGGCTTCTGCTTGTGTGTGTCAGCATCCTGAATGCCAGCGTGCTAGAATCTTGATACTGCTATGAATGTTTGCGCTTTTACTCCTTTGCATCTGTTTAAGTTTAAATAAGTAATTCTTCACACAGTGAAGTGTAAATGAAATATTTTTAAATCCTTTTAAAGTAAATATCTAGGATTTTTAGGATTCTAACATGGTCAGAATATAGAAGTAAGTACAAGCATGAGTGCAGTTTCTAAAGGTAATATTGGGTGAAACATTTGACAACCAGGTGACATTATTCATGCTTCTTATGAAGTATAAAATAGCACCGTGTTCCTTTTTGACATATTTCTTCTTATTTTTAAGTAACAGTACTCCTTGTTTGGGTTTTGTGGGCCTGCCTTAGCCACAATTTTCCACGCGCAGTAGAATTGGAGATGAAAAAGCAGAACCCCATACTTACAGCAGTACACCCATTGTAACAATATCACTTACAAATGGGAAAGTTGGGGACTGTCTGTTGATCTTGCGCTCCTCATCACAGTCCACGCTGAGACTAGTTCCCATCACTACTTGTGAAGCTGAGAGATCATTAGGCGTACTTTAAAACACAAAAGCAGAGCTCAAGAGAAACCGATGCCCTGTTTTGCCAGGCACTGTGCAAGGCCATTGGAAAAGGCAGTTGTAGGATAAAGGATAAATGCTCACGGACAACATACAGTGCCACTGCAGCTAACTGTGTAGCCACATAGGTAACTATGCAGCAGGGCTCAGGATTATTGCCTTGCTCTGAGCGTTGTCAGCTTGTGCTGTTGCCTGCTGTAGAAGACAAAATCCACCGTGCTAAGAAGCACAAGGGGTTTACAACGTTTGCTGCAATTGATGTGGTGTAGGCTGGGGAGAAGAGGTGCTGTCAGTGTGCTTATCTGCTCTTGTCATTCCTAGTCCTGGGCTCAGGTCAGTTAGGTCCCAAGACACACGTAACGAAGTGAAGCTCAGTGGTCTGGTGTCTGGGATTTGGTGGAGTAGAGAACTTGCTAGGATCTAGACTTTGTCTTCCGAACAAGGCTGCTGTAAAACCGCTGGGGTTTTCCACTGAGTGCAGCCAACGTGTCTGGATGCATCACATCACCACCACTCTACCTTTGTGGGTTCTCCACAGATAAGGCCATCCTTATCTGCTGGATAGAGATATAAAAACTACTTTACTACTAAGCAGAAGTAAATTCCTGCCGCTGGGGCTTCTTATTAAGGCATTTAGAGTACTAAGTCATTCTTTCCTAGCTGCAGCAATCCTGTCTGACAAGAAAAGGCAAGATGTACTATATACTAGCAAACACACACCTCTTTCTACTGAAGTTAGTGGCAACCACCACTGAAGTTAGCAGAAGGGAATTGCTACATCAGGTTTGGGGCAATCTTATGGCAGAAGTGACTTCACTTAATTGCTCCTGATTTCTGACCCTCTCCTTTTTTCCTCCTCACCAGTGGAGCCTTCTTATCTCAGTTGTATTTTGTTCTTTTCCTGCAGGAGAAAATACAAGAAAACATCACAGAGGTAAGAGTAAATCACAGAGGACTTGAAGATATTTGTGAGTTGTCTGTCTCTTCTTGTTAGGGGTTGTGAAGGAGGATTTTCATGTTACCAGATCAGTTTTGTTCCCAGGCAAATGCTAGTCTACTGATTGTTTCCCCTTTTGGAAGTCTATCTTGTGCTGCTGCTCCAAATCCCCTCTGCTGATAGTGGTAGTCTCTGACGTTAGTGGTAGTTCACCCCGAGTAAAGACAGAAATATTTATCCTTGAGGTCAAACACTAATAAATGTCACTGTTCCTTCTGCAAGATCTGCTGGTTCTAACTCCTCTCGCTTACTCATGCTGTAATAACAAAATGGATTGTGGGCTTGTAGTGTTGCTAATGACCTGTGCCTTTGCAGGAGGCTGAAGGAAAACGAGGATCCTGCTGATTAACAAGGCCTATTACAGCTACCTGATCTAGTTACGTTACTGCCTTCTTGAAGAAGGAAGGCCTGATGGGGGTCTTTGACAGATTTTTTTTTTTTTCTTTAGAGCCCTTGTGCTTGGTTACTTCAGAGCACCCTCTTTGCAGCATGAGATTTTTTGGTGTTGAGCTGACTCCCCTTGCCCTGCATGTGGAGTATTAATTGGTGACTTAATCTCATGGCGTGCTGAGCATCTTTAGTTTGTGTTGACTTTAACTGGATTTGAGACTCCTGCAGAGTGCTTCCTAAAGACTAAACCCTGCAGCTTTGCTGAATGTGCCCTTTAATGTTGTGTGATGATGGAGGGAGCTGGCAGATAAGCCAACATGGTGATGTGATGGGCTAAGACATCACAGTCACCCCTCCTGTTTGCTGTCACCTTGTGCCGAAGATGATCACTCCAATGCAGCATTGGCAGGACAGGCTACGTGTGTGCTTGTGTGTCACAGCCACAAGAGACTGAAGTGTGGTGGCTTGAGTCATGGATGAGGTGGGTTTGAGCTATAACAGTTTAGTGGAAAATACCAATTTGGAAATTTCTGTGCTGAACTATACAGGTAGGCATTGTGTAGTGCAAGACACAAGAATGGGGAGAAGGTAAATATGCTCACAGTTGTTTTCCTAATGTGGAGCTGACACTGTCATTCTGTTTGCATCTCTGCTTTTCTCCCAATTTTCCTTACTGCTGCCATGATTGTTAATTAATTATAAACACGTCTCTGGCCAGAGATCTTGAGTTGTTGCAAGAGGATTTTTTTGGGGGGCTGAGATGGTTTGCAGAATGAATGATTGCTCTGTATGTGTCCATCCTCTGCACTGCTTGCGTTGTCCTAAGTACTATGTCTTATTTCAGTGTGTTTTCTGTGTATGTAACCATGGCATCAGAGAGGTTTGTGTTCAGCATCTCTTCTGTACAGGAGAGTTTCTGTAGGGCTCAGTAGAGGGACGAAGTATGTTAAAAGCTCCTACAAGCCCAATACACAGTTGCATCAACAACAACATACAGAGAATTGAGTATGTCAGTCTGTTTAAACATACCATTACAGGGTTAAGGTTTGTGGCCTGTGGGATTTTGAACTTTCTTTTTTTTTTTCCTCCCCTTCTCACCTGACTGCTGCCCGACTGATGGTGTGCAGCAGTTGTGCAGATGGGCTTCATGGTGCTTTGGTGTCTAAAAACTGGTGTGAGCTCTGCAGAGTCAAGAGGCTGCTCTGGGGACTGGCACACAGCAATTGCGGAGCAGCTCCTCCCGATAACCTTGCTCAGCAGGCACTGGCTGCCAGTCAGAGGGCTGTGTAGCGCAGTGGGGTAGCTGCTGTGGCTGGGAACCATGCTTTGCCAGCACCTAGGGCAAATCAGCTGGCTAGTAATCTTCTGACTTGGATTTGTCACCTGCTGTGTGATTAAGGTATGATCCTAAATGGGAAATTGCACATACTGCCCTCTGATGCAGAAGTGTAACATCCAGCAAAAGGAAGTGGTAGGACAGTCGTTCATTTAAAGGCTGGTTTTAAGTGGTATCTCTCTGAGTTGGTAATTCCAGCAATGAACATAAACTGATCTCTCGGCTCAGGTCTCCACCTTTGTTTCCCACGTTCATCTGTTGGGGGGTTTTCTTTTTCCCTTTGTTACGTTTTTTTTCAAAATGATCTTGGTGGTTCCTACACGCTCTGGAGGGTGACTGGCAGCTGAACTGAAACAATCTTTTGCTTGCTCTTGCATCTTCTTCCTTTTGTTTCTCTTTGAGGTGTGTTATCATATAAGAAAACCTAAGTGATAGTAAGCAGCACTTAGCTATGTAGGAGAAACACTGCTGCCCTCCGTACCTTGCAGTGTAAAGAAACGGTTTCTCCTGAGTGCAGACCTGTTGGGAAGGAAGATTAGGTACATGCAAGAAAACCCTAGGAGAAAGAGTCGGAGTAAAATCTGAGCCCTTCCAAAATTGTCATTGGAAATGACAAACACTGACTCTTGCATTGATCATTCTGTTAACTGTGTTGACTTCAATGCTTTTGTAACAATTATGTATTGATATGATTTTACTCATAAACTTAGAAGTTTCACAGCTGTCTAGACAACACTAATTTCATTAGTCCCAACCTAGTAATTGCATCTGAACTGCTGAACTGTGATGTAGATTAATCACAGCAATACCAGAGAAGCAGGATATTTAATCAGAACTTGGGTCATCTATCATTCTCCCATCTAGTTCCCCTTGGGTAATTGAATAGTGGATAGCTTGTTAAGCAGAGACTGGAGAGGTAGTCAGCAAGAGGGAGTACTAGACAGAAAGCCAAAGCTCTCTTGAACTTTTAGGTCCTGGGTTGGTTTTGCCTTCTCTGGAGCACTTGAGAGTTTAGTCATGTTAGATTTGACTCTCGAGACTCCCAGCTATCCTGAAGACAGCCAGCTGTGGGCTGCCCATGTTTTCCTGTGAGATACTTGGCACCTTCAGCTCCTTGGGAGTTTAATAGGGAAAGGAGCTTTTCGAGTAGCCCTTGGCAGTACCCTCCTAGATTAGGTTTGTCTGCTTGGGTGATGTTCAGCTAGTGCAGTCAGTTTTGCACTTCTAAGTGCAAAAGTCCTGTTTAAGTCCTATTTTATTCTGAGTGCTAAAGTCCTATTTATCTTCCCAAAATTTGTCAGATAAATAACCTGTGTTAGCTTACATGGCATACGTTTTCCTCCATTATGATCCACAGCCATGCATTTTTACTCTGGCAGAAACGCAGAATTGCATGTGTTGTTTTAGTTTAGCTGCATGGTGATTAATCATACAGTTTAATTATCTATTAAGATGCAAATGCTTCTTTTACAGTGAACTTATTTTACATAAAACTCAAGTAAAAAGGGTCCTGATATTTTATCCATCCTTTGTGTATGGATTTTTTCCCCCCCTCTAAGTACCTGCTAATCCTATATATGAAGTACAAAGCAGAAAAGGAAATGTAAACAAAGTGCCTTTGAAATATGGCTATGACCCTGAAAGAAGCATCCTAACGGGCCCTGCAAAATACTAATGTGATTTCTTTAAAAAAGATTGTACTCTAATTAAAAGAGGTTGGCATCTGATACAAACCACATGGCCGGAACATCAAGCCTTCCCTAATTTTCATAAGAGTTTTGTTGTTTCCACTTCAGACGATCAGGCAGGAAACTCATAAGCAGAGATCTTTTCCATCCCTTTCCCTCACTTTCTTTATTCTTTCTCATCTATGTCTATGCTTCTCAATTCCAGTTTGCTCCAGCATTTAATTAATATACTCTTGGGGGAAAATGTGAATGGGAACATGTTTTTACTTTAAAAAAAAAAAGTGTGATGTCTTTGTTAGTGTGTAGCACAAGAAGTGAAACCGTACATGCACAAATGGTGTAACATACAAAATAAGTGAGTGTATTTTTTCCCCCCAACTTTAGTTCATAGTCATCTTTTGGATTACTCATGATGATATCTCTTTAGATTAAAATAATCCACTCTCTTGTATTATTTCAAAATGCAAGTGAAATCTCATTCTAGGTGATCTTTAAGCTAGGTGTTTATTCAGGACCAGATCCTGTGAGTAAAACTCTGTACTGGGATTAATCTCCTCCTTTAGTGCTGTTAGGACACACTAAAGAGATCTTCATTGGAATGAAGCATCAGTGCTCTCTCAAAGCTGATTGTCTGAGTAAAGGCATTATATATGGTAGTAGTTGTCAATGCCATTGACGGAATATTGTAGACTGAAGGGGACATCTGGAGGTCGTCTCTTCCAGCTCTTGATGCTTGAGAACATCCTTATGGCCCTGATTAACTCTTGGCATTCATCAACTCACTTAATTTGACAATATGCTTAGTCCCTAGTTCTGATGCCATTTCGTTTCCACAGCTTATCTATTGACCTTGCAAGGTTATCTTAATTACAAATAATAAAAATACCCCTAATTCCTTAAGCTGTGCAAGTAATTATAATACTGCTTAGCTCAAGTTTTTCCTTTATATGTATAGAATCCGAACAACTCCAGTAATGTAGGATGTATTGAAAGTTGATATGCTTATCAGTAGCACGCACACAATGTACAACTTGATGTGCCAAAATTCTTTGTAAAGCGTAGTCATCTGGGTGCTGTAACTTCAGTAGGACTTCCTGAAACTCTGCACTTCAGGGAAACTGATGTTAAATTTTCAATTTGGGGCTGCTGGGCATTGGGCAAAAAGAGGTCTGCTGACTTACTTCTATACTATCAGAAGTGGAGCTTGTTCTGTTAAATGAACTTGTAATTTCATTAAAAAGGTATTGATCTGTTGAGTGCTCAGTATTCATTGCAGTGCAGATTCATAGGTGCTTTAGGAAAAAATTGAACTTGGTCATGTAAGTAAAGCTTCTAATCAATCTGTGTGTGAAGGGGGAAATTTAATGTGACATTGGCAACCCTAATTCAGTATTTCCTAGATTTCTAGGTGCTTTACCTTGCAACCTGAGTGATCTTGTAATGTGGCTTAAGTGCAACCAGATACTGGCAGCATTACGCAGCTCTGAAAAAGAAGCTACGGTTCAAGTTAACAAAGCTAAGTGGACTTTGTGCTCTGATTCACGGAGGACGTTTCTATTACTCAGCTCTGTGTAGGGAAACTTCATGTTTAGAGAAGAGGAGGAAACTTACCTCCTAGAAAATCCCAGTTTTTGTTCTCCTAACACTTTCTATAAAAGGAAAGCACTGGAAATGACAGAGCTTTTTACACACCCTCCAGCTTTCTGTTACTAGCTTTTGCTATTTCCCTCTCTTAGAGAGCTGGAAGATGCAGTGAAATTGGACCACATACAGACAGATGCTTTTTTGTTTTCTCCTGCTTTTGAAATCTTGCTCAGCTTTTCTGCCCCAAAAGGAGGCAGCTGTTTCTAAGTATGATGGCTCTGGTAGAGGAAGTTATAAATTTTGGATTCCTGACATGAATAATGGTACTTATCTTTATCCAGAGCAGGAGTGAGTTCAAAATAATTATGAAACATGATGAAATTGTGACCAAATCTTTCTTATTGATATATATTCCTATTATTTTACTAAACTTATTTTTATTCTATATGTTATACTGTGCTGAATAATTATCAATACATACAAGTCCTTAATGATTAATGGCTATTAAAATATTGAATATTCCTGAGCATAGTTTTTCAGCTGATTTACAATACCTAAAACATTACTGATTGTGTAGAATTTATCCTAACGATAACAAAACTTGATATGGAATGGACTTTGCCAGCTTTGAAAATGGAAAAAGTAGCTTGTGCTACTCGTATATTACGATGACAAGTGTCTTTGCCCATCAAAAAGAAGTTATTGTTCAGGTTTTTTCTAATCATTTTCATGTTTAGGTGAAATTCAGCCATAAACTTTAGTATTATTTCAGCACATACCAACACACTCCTGCTTTTGCATTGATCCTCTATAGGTGCTTTCTTTCTAAAAATTCTTAGTGTCTGACAAGTTTTCCTTATTCAGTCTTGTGGAGAGTCAGAGTAGAAGTAGTCTTCTGCCTTCTGCTACTTTTCTAGGCTTTGTTATGAAAAGTTGGCTGGAAAAAAGCTGCTGGAGAATAGATTTTTCACTAGCTATGCACCCAGGTGATGAACACTCTAAAAACAGGTGATATTGATTAGATATGCTACAGCTTTATGATAATTTTGGCACTTCTGTTTCCACCAATTGGAACCAAACAGAATAGTACATGTATGAATCTGGAAAGATTCATGGAGAAGGATAATCCCTATCTCCTGACACCTTCCTGTTGGGTTGGTTTGTCTTTGTGACATCCAGTGCTCTTCTCACTGACTTATTTTTAGCTAAATTGAAGTGGCTTTCTTTTTTTCTTCAGGGTCTTGCAGTGTTAATTCCCTTATATGTATGGAATATAATTCTGCTTTTGGGTGCACAGGTACCAGTAAATGTTAATTTCCATTTTAGTTACTCTGAGATCCTTTAGTGAGGCATATTCGGAGAATTAGATTACAATTTGATGAGAGGATGTAACGGGGATGACTTCTCCTCTGACTTACACATAATTCGTATAAGAAGGACAAAACTTAATGAAGAATTCAGTTAAGCCCTGTATTATTGCCTATTAGACATGATCTTTCTGTAAAATACTATTGATTTTTTTACAATTTTTTTTGTTTGCCCCTGAGAAATGAA
Source organism: Chionis minor (assembly GCA_013398295.1). Taxonomy (NCBI): domain Eukaryota; kingdom Metazoa; phylum Chordata; class Aves; order Charadriiformes; family Chionidae; genus Chionis; species Chionis minor. The sequence goes on along the minus strand of VZSF01003229.1, from coordinate 260,206 downwards.
TTACTTGGATTCAATGCATGCAACCCAGTGATACTTCCTTAGTTAAAATGATATTAACTTTGGTCATCTTAGTAGCATAAGACAGGGGAAGCTAAGATGGTTGATCCTCCTGCAATTCCTCTACAGATAATGTGACTGTTCATTTCCCAAGTCTGGATGAAAATAGTTTACACTGCTAGTAAGGGTCCTTCTTTTGTTGGAACTTAGTGTAACTATTAGCAAAGGCAGAGGCTGCTCTGCAGAACTTCTCTTTTAGTCCTTATTTACACTGCAATTTCTTGATAGTCTCTCAATCATCACAGAAGACCTACATAAGTATCTGAAAACAATCCTGGCTTTATTTCCTGAAAATAAGTGTTAACACATATGTTAACACATCTGTCTCCAGTCCTTCCTTCCCCAGCAGGCATTTCCCATTCCCTTGTTCTTCGTCATCCTTCTTTCCTAATTGTACATGAATTTTTGTAATCCGCAGCAAAAGGAAGACAGGTCTTAGTCTTGACTCTTTGTATCCCATTGGTCTTCCACTGAAACACTACACACAGAAGCACAGTCTTGTCTGTCAAAAAGCTCTCCTTCCAAGGAAGAGCTCAAGAAACAAGTGGAAAACCCTGAGGTTTGGGATCCCACTGCCACTTGCTGCTCCTAGGCTGTATTACTCTACCCTTCAGCTGAGCATCCAAAAGTTCTTGGGGAATAAAATGCCAAGAGAAGGAAGAAAAAAAAAAAATTAAATGGATTTTTTTTTTAACCAGAATACTAAATTGTTTCTGGTCAAACCAATAATATCAACAACTGCTAATGAGTTGACCCCTCTGAACTGGTACTTCAAGTAGTAGATAGGTAGTCCATTGATTTTTCCCATCAAGCATTTATAATGTATGAGCTATAGCAACTTCTAGGCAATTTTCAGTACACTGGGTAATTACAAAAAGCCGGTCATTTAAATTACCCTAAGATGCAGCATTTCCATGACTAATTCAGAACTCCTATGTCTTAGCTGTGTCTCAAATTCAATTTGAATTGATAATGAGTTGTTTTAATCCCTCTCTTTGATTTAGCGGTCAGACCAAAGGACAACTTTTTTTGGGGGGTGGGGGGGGGGTGGGGTAAGGAGGAAAGAGGGTGAAAGGGAAAGAAAAATTGTTAGTGACTGATGTTATTTTGGCAGTTAATGTGGGAATGAGTTTTTACTTGGGGACCTCCTCCGGGGGAGGGCAATGTAATTTGAAGTCCTGTGTAAGCTTCCAGCCTGCAAAATCTCTCACTTCTTGAATGTGTGTCTCCCTTGCAAATGATGAAGGGGGAATCCTAAGGCATTTTGTTAAAAATATATTCAATGCAAGGGATGAGGCATCCTTACTCAGATAATTTGCCCCAAGAGAGAATCAGCTATCTCCTGGCAGTGTGACTTTTTCTCAAGAGAAATTTCTCACTTTTAATGTGAATTACACTGGAGCCACTAACAAGTCTTATCAAATCTGGGAAAGCTATAAACCCTCTTTCCTCATTGCCACATCAGAGAGTCTCCATTTGATTTCTACTGATTAAGCTCTATGTTTGCTTTAGCACATTTTCAATAGACTCTTCTATTCAAGTATAATGAATATTTTTTCCCCCCAACAAATGCATTTTGTTTGCCCTGTTGTCCTGCCTATTTTGAGATGATAACTTGGGGATGGCATTAAACTTTAATTAGATGACAGGTGAAGAAGTCCTCCAGATCTTTATGCCATATATACATGGACACTGCACTCTCTCTGGGCCAAAGGATTTATCACACATTAGCTTGAAAACATCTACCAGAGTCTCCTGTGAAAATATTGGCAACCCCTTGCTCAGTGCCATGCCATCTCCACAGGCACAGGGGAGCACAGCTAGTGATGTATTTTGACCGGCTGGCTTCCAAGTGTTAACACCAAAAAAGGAAAATAAGCCTTAAGTAGAAGCAAGGGACTTGGGCTTCCTTTGTGTGTGCATTACTTTAAACAGGAATTGCATGTTAATATACTTACTACATATTTCAATAAGCACCAGAGAAGATAAAGGAGCAATTTACTGTAGTTTTTGACTGGTGTATCTCCTTCTCTCAATCCCATCCATCTACTGATGAGTCAGAAGAGATGCAGACCCTATTACAGAATTTCATGTGTTCTTTTCCACGGTTTGAATTCATGTTATACTCCAGTGGATGATGATGTTAGACTGTCATCCTGCAGAAGAACAATTGTTGTCTTCCTCCCCTGTTGGGGAGGAAGTTCTTAAGTAGAAACATCCAGTTGTTGTGTACTTACCTGCACATATTGTGCTTTACAAAATATCTGAAGTATTTATATTGTGGGTTTGTTGTTTGACCATACTCAGAGATATTAATATGCCTGATTGTGTGGATGGATGAGCGGGTACATGCATGATAGATACATTAGATGCATCCAGCTTATTAAGACTGATCCCAAGCTCTTGAGCACAGTTTGGCACGATCATTTCCAAAGATGTGTTGTGTTGTTTTTAGGTTTTTCTCTCAGCCAGATTTTGGGAACTGCTTTGTTTTCTCACAAGATGTAGAGGTGGGACTTTGGACATCTGGGCCTCCGATGCTCAGTCAGAAAAATTTTTAAGTTTATGCTTTTTTTCAGTACAGCTGCGTATTCCTAATCTTCATTCTGATTCATAGATTACTTAAACCAGTGTTACCCCTCACTCAGCTGCAACCATATCTTCAGAGAGAAGAAATAACAGTTTTCTGACCATAATAGAAGTGCTATAGTTAAATCATTATTTCTTTTGGAAGTTATTACTCTTAACATATACAATTATCTTACTTCTCTGCTCCTATGCAACACATTCAGACTTAGTGGTGCATGTAATTAAGGTTCATAGCTTTGGAACCTTTCTTGACTAATATTTATATAAAACATGTTCTCAGCTTATGTTTAATTACTATCTTGATGAGAACCACCTATTTTTAAAAGGGGGGGAAAATTCTCTTACATTTGTTGTCAGAAACAATGCTTTATGCAGTGCAGAGAGTGCTCTCTGGAGTTGCTGATTGGTGATACACAGTTATTCTAGGCTTGTAGACCGTTGTCTCATCAGGTTGCTTTTCTGAATCTGGGATGTTAATAGTAATTAATGGATACGATGTAAGTGGTTCTTTCTTGGGTTCTTGCTTGTTCTTCCTGGAAAAATTCCCAGCAGATAGTACTTTTTTTCTAATCAAGAACGGAGTAACACTTAAAAGTAAGGCATGCTGACAACATTTCAAGTGAACCAGTTCTGTACATGGAGTCCATTTATTCTGATTTCTTTGTCTGCTAAAAGATGGTTTTAAATTCTAGGTGGTTTTTTTTTTCTCCTCTTCCTATTAAAACAGATACTACCATGACTGAGTTCCACATGGGCTGATAATTTCCTGATTGGAGGTTTTTTTCCAGTTACCTAATAACATTTCAACAAATTCTGGCAATACTTGGTGATTACTAAGGACTTTTCCAGTTTTGTGTTGTAGTCAAGGCAGAAGTACTTACCTGCAACCCACTGCAAGAGCTGGTGGGATCCATGTCACAGAACAGCAATCATCCTGTGATTTACATGTCATAGTTTTGTGAAATAAGTTATTGGCATCAGAGCATCTGGTTAAGCCCATGCAAAATGAAACAACATGTTGTTTCTCATGAGAATGCTCAAGGAATGAGCAAGCACAGAGACTAAGGTACTGTCCAACCACTGCTGAACCGTGCTCACGTAGGTCATGATTAAAGTATAGGGAAGAAATAAAAATTTGGACTGTGAATGCTAACTGTGTTCTATATGGATACATAAGTGAGTTTAATCTCCTAGGCAGCCACTCCAACACCTTTTACCTGCAATAGATTGCTTAGGAGAGAAAACCAAGACTGTCGTAAAAAATGTTGTTCACACTCTGAAAAGCAATTGGCTTGTTGCTGTTTTTTCTTTAGACTAGCTAAGCCATATGAATGGCTGTACTTCAGCTTTCTTACAGATTGCAGTTGTGATATTTTTTAATTTTTTTTCCTTCCCTGGCAATACTGTGAATGTTTTCAGATTATGATGACAAACATTCCTTCTGGGAGTTTCTGTACTAATAAACAATGGTGACGACAACTTGCTCTATTTCATGTTATATCTTCAATTTTAATGACTCATGAGGCACAAACTACTTGAGCACTGATCTGTTCATTGACAGAGCTTAAAAACACCAAGAACTAAAGTGACTAGTAGGTATCGGTAATCAGCAGTGTTGTTGCTATGTCACGTACGTGTTGATGGCTAAAACTCTAAAAGCTGGACCAGATCAATTCATCTCCAGTCCTGTCCTAAAGCTTGCCAAGGTGAGGAGTTTGGAAGGCTGACAAGCACCACAGCTTCCAGAGGTGAGAGCTTTACCCCCTGAGCCTGAAGTACTCAGCCCTCAGTGTACACAGAAATTGTCTGGAGAAGGGCAGTGCTGGAGATCATTCAATGTCAGGGTCCAGAAGGATTGTCACAGCTACCTCACACCTGAAAGCAGTGAATATCAGAGGGAGTTACAAGAATATGTGGAATAGACACACCTGTCCTGTTTTTAAAGTGAGATGTGAATTAGCTGTAGACCCCAACAGTTTAGCAGAGCGCTTGTGTGAGGAAAATCCCAAATACCTGAAGGTTTTTACTCTTTTTGGGACCAAACCTGAAGAAGTTCAGTGATGGCAGAAACAGCCTCTCCCAAATCTCCTGGAACTTTCTGAATGATGCCTGTGATTTAGTTCAGTTTCATTTGACCCCGGTTCTCAGCTGGATGGTCTGAACAGTGGGAGTGCAGTGTCCCAGTTATGCTGTCTATGGGACCTTCTGGGCAGGCCAATGCTATGGTTTTTGTCAGTGTGCTTGAGAAACAGTGAGAGACTGGTGACAATCAACATCAACCCTCACCTTTTTTATCTCTAGAAAGCAATGTTCAGCCTTTATTTATCAGCATAGCCTTTACACTGCGCTCTCATCTGAATTCGAAACTGAAACATCTTGGAAGGACAGTATCATTGAAGCTGGATTTGCCTCATCATCACTTGACCAGTAACCTTCACTTGGGAGGAATTTAAAGAATAGAAGTAAAGATATTTCTGAATTGCAGCTTTATTATCCTTTAACGTGTCAATTAATACTAACACATTAATAACAGTTGTGCAGTGGTGAGACTTGGAGATGGGGCTCCTGTCTCAGGTGGTTTGGGACTAATTCAGGACAGTTAAAGTGACAGAAGGTGGTACAAAATCTCACAGATGTCTGAAACCTGCAGGGAGTTTGTCACATTACTAGCAAAAGCACTCGCCTCTGACATGTGCAGCTGGAAAGTTCCGAGTTGCTCTTATTAATCCAGTGCTTGAAACAAGGTTGGCTCTGAGAAACCTTGCACACTGTCTACAGATCTGCATATAGAGAAGTTGTGGCTGCAAAAGGTGTAGGTGGAAGAAAAGATGACAAATTTCTTCGTTTCCATTATCTGAAAGGAAGTGTTAGAAGTTGAGAGAGAAGCAAGTGCAGAAATAACATAAGTTAAAACATATCAAACTGTCTTTGTCCTCTAGCATAACACTTCAGTAGGGCTGTGACTTACATCTGGGTTGCAATAGACTCAGAGTGGATGAGGGACTTGCTTGGTGAATCAACAGGTTAAGTTCTATGTGCTGAAGAAAATGGGGAAAACAGAGTAAACAAAGACATGAGTGACTCTTTCTGATGCAGATTTTGTGATGTCTGCATATATGTAACTGCCCATTATTAATTTGGAAAACAGTTTTGTTATAATAAGAGCAGACAGTATTCACCTGCTTATCCTCCTATAATTAGGAGAGCATGCTTCTTCAAAGCATCATATTCAGCAAAAACTTTCAATCTGAATTAGTAATATGCTACTTTAGCATCATGTTTTATGAGCATATGATGGGTTTGTCTCTGTGGAAGGATCTCAGCTTGAGGAAGACACATAGAACACTAAGAAAAGCATGAACTCAATTGGAAACACAAAAACATAATGTTTTTGCTTTGATCTAAAATTATTAATGTTCAGAAGTGACTTGGATGTTCAGTGGATTACTGAAAGACATCCATATTTTCCTCAGGAATACACAGAGAAGTCTTTCAATTGCTGCTAGATTTGTATCAAGGGAAAACAGAAAGACACCAGATGAAGTTAGTTTAACTATACTGCTAGCCATTACTCTTCTGTAAGAAAGATGTCTAACAACCATTTTGAATAAGAAGGCACTTAAACTTCCATAATGATGTAATACAGCTTTTAATAAATCCATGTTTCAGTTCAGCGGTGTTTCCCGGTCTGAGGAGTATTTCTCTTGAATGAATGTAGGTTACTAATGTTCTTCTGAAATTGAGTTTGAGCTCAGCTCACTGAAAAGTAGAAAGCTTGTTATTTGATCAGAAAAATAGGTATCACAGTTATTAGGTGTTAGCTGTCTCTTGGATCTGAAGAAGGATTTATAAGTCTGGAAGCATGTCTTCTAGCTCTGTCAGTTAACTCCCACAGATTTAACCTCAAACAGAGGACATAGTTGCTGACACATAGACATCCTGTGTTTCACAAAGCCTCATGGCCTCTGACTTCAAAAGGGCATGGGTATTCTGTATGTCTTATGTGCCAACCCACTGCAGATGGCTTGGATGTTGTGGGCACTTCAGATGTCCTGACATGGGGTTGTTTAAGTGAGTGATCATCACCCGTGTTGCTGCGTAAATTCATGCTGAAATTCAGTTGCAAACTGGGTTTTGCTGAAACAACCAAACTTCTTCTAGATGCTGTAGAGGCATCTTAAGTCACTATCAGGACAAAGGTATTATTTAAATGTTTTCTTGTTACTGTTGCATCAAAATCATACATAATACTAGAAAAGTAATACTAATGGGTAATGTGATCTGTATATGAGTATGTGTTTGTAGGCAAAGAAGGGAAGGAGGAAATGAGTGGGGAGTACTGGGAAAGCAAGGATGGATTATAGGGCTGTTCAGCTTTGTTGCATGACATGAAAGCCAGTCCAGGTTGCAGTCAAGACTGTTAAGTGGTTTATAGGAAATCAGTTTGATGACTTAGGTGGTTTTTCCAAACAAATCCTTATCCCACAAGCAGTACCAAGCTATGATGCCTAGTCTAGATGAGAAAAAGATGGGTTTAATGCATCATATACCTTATTTTAGTGTGTGGGTCTAAAAGTCTTTAAGAGGATTCTCCAATGCAAGGAAAAACGCAGAATTCTCTTGGCTGGCTAACACGTGGAGACTCAATGTGCTCTGCTCCAATGGTTTAAAACTTGCTAGCTAATATATATATTTTCACTCTGTTATTTGAAAACCTTTTTATCCCAACTTGTATATAGCATTACTGTCTGTTTTCAGGGTTCTTCCAAGTTAGCGTGAGGAGACACTGGCAAAAATTTTCTCGGAAAGGCAAGAGACTTTAATCTCCAAGAATATCTCTTAAGCAATTACAACAACAACCACTATTTTCTCACAAAGTGAAAGAATGACTAAGCAAATTCGTGAATGTTGATTAAACTATTCTGGTTAGGAGTGATTAATTTTTAAAAGCTGATGGTTTTGAAATGGAGCTTTTAGGAGGAGAGCTGTACAGTAGATAATTGCTCAGGTCTAAATGTAGCTTTGTGACTGTATCAATGTGCAGAGATCACACAGCAGTTTCCTCACATATCAAGAGTGTGCAAGGTGAGAAAGCTTCTGGGAGATCATCTTCTCAGAAATGTTCTCATTACACATTTAGAGTCATCAATGAAACTAATGGTTGTGACTGAAGATACTAAAAGGCTGTTTTGCCTCTTGCCCTTTGAATAAGTTAACTGTCTTCCTTAATACTGACTGTTTCTAAGACATGCTAAAGCACGCTTTGTAGACAGCACACAGCCTCTTTTGTAGTGTGTGGATATGACTTGGTGACTACTCAAAACCTCTAACTGATTAAAATTATTCTTAGTGAGAAATGGAAGAAACCCATGCAAAGACTGTGTCCTATGCAGCATTTTTTCCCCTCCCAGTGAACTACTTACTCTTGCATGGGACTGCAGCACCTCATTCTGTCACTTACTAAGAACAGTGGTGACGTATTATTTTTCGCAGTACAGAGAGATAAAGTAATCTCATTGTGGTAAGTTAGCTTGAATTGTCACTTCACGTTGCCATTCCTGAGACATTTGTTCAGCGTGTGTTTACTGCCTGGGTCTTATCAACACTTCCCAAGCTGTACTGTTTGGAAACCTTAGGCTTGAAAATTTGCCAGTACTGTTGAATAGTTCCAGTAATATTTTTTGTTACCTGCTTTTTGACAACATATGCCACAGGCCACATGGCGAGTCATATAAGGATTCAGGAGTTTGATGCTGGTATTCTATCCAAAGGATACAGCTGTTCTAAAAGGGGAAAAGCAACCTAGGCAGCTGGGTATATTATCAAACAAAGCAACTATGTAGGTCTTCAAAGGATCAAACAGCTCATCAACTTAAACTTACAGTGTCCTGAATGGAAATATGTACTTGTTTTAAAGTTGCACTGGTTCTGTTTTTCAAATTTTATCGTGCAGTGTGAATCATCACAGAGAATAATAAGCTACAGACCTTGCAGAAGGGAAGTTGTGTTTGCCGTTTCTGGAAAAATACATTTGCAAGGAAGTATTGCGGTTTAGGTAGCATGACCTTGCCTAAAAGTCTTATTTCCCCTTTGCTTTGTGTGATGTGTTTAACATTCCAGTCCTCGTGTTTGTTGGTTTGGGATAATCAGCAGCAGGTTTGCAGAAGCTTTTTCAAATGACCTGAAGTTCACTTCTACCGTTAGTTCAGAGTATCTCTAAGCCTTAGCAAAAGGGTTTATTAAATTTGATAGGTCACTTTTTACCACTGATTTTTATTTATTTTTAACCATTAAAATTATTTATTTTTTTTCTCATCTCATAAAAAACCCCAAACAACCCAAATAATATAAAATGCCCTGTATCTACTGCTGATCTAATAAGATGTCTTAAAAACTGGTCTGCCGGATGTTTTCCACTTGCTTGCCTGTTACATTATAAAGTAATGTTATGTAACAGAAATAAGTTAGAGGGGAAATATTTTGTTGTTTGGCACTCCTCAGATTATGGAACAATGTTTACTTAAAATACTGAATCCATTCCAGGCATGAGTAAAACTTTGAAAGGTATTATTCATGGAAAGAAATAGTGGATTTCCTCCATATTTGAAAGAAGGATTTTTAAAATGGTAAGGGTCATCAGTCAAACCCTCGCTGGAACTTCAAAAGGGGCTTGAAAGACTTTGTGTTCATTCTTTCCCCTGTACAAATGCACAAGGGTGTCTAACGGTCAGCATTCAACTTAAGAGTTACATCTTGCAAAGAACAACATAAGCTATTCTAGCCTTTGTAAAAGCATTCAGAGTACAGACTCTTTTCTTACCCTACAGAAAGGTACTGTGATAAATGCTGGAGAGCTGACGGACTTTCTTTATTTCAGGAGATTGTTATGGGAAACAGTCATCACATTTGAGCGACTCCACAGTCTGATAATTCACGTACGGTCAGTCACTGTGTGCATGTGGGGGTGTGGAGTGTAGTGGGGCAGGCGGAGGCAGGGTGGCAAAGCCTTTGCTTAGGTTTTTGACAAGAGCCTGTTTATGTGCCTTTACAGAGAAGGAAGTAAGTAGACAGGGTGAAACTCTGGATCTTTAAAAAAAAAAAACAAACAACGAAAACAAAAACAACTCCACTTCAGTTTGAGTAACATTTCCTGTTTAGGCTCTTGAGCTGATTGACAAATGCCTAATTCGCGTTGCACGTAGCTCTCTTAAGCTAGGCTTTTGGAGACTGGAGGTCTCTTCTCATCTCCCCCTCGGCCCCCACCTCCCATAGGTCGTAGTTAGGACTAGACAGGATGACTGTAAACACATGAGTTCCCATAGCATCTACATGACAACTCAAATGCCAAGATGCTCGCTATGAAAAATTATATCTCAGACCCTCATTATGGCTTCATGCTGGAATGGTTACAAAATAAACCTCCAGATAAAAGGATATTTCACACCTGAATCACGACGTAGACGTGCAGGTGAAGGTGTGGGAATGAAGCTAAGAATGAAGTTTGGGGTCAAGCTGGGGACTACTGCCATGCCTGCCTTAGAAATACTGCTTTTTGTTATTCTCACAGTCTTGATGTTTCTGTGCACAGTCTGTCTCACACTTTCAATGTCTACTCTCTCTGTTTTCAGTTAATTTGGTATATGTACTGAGTTAATTATCTCACAGAGATAAATGCTGAAAGGTAGAGTGGCTTTCAGGGTGGAGTTGTATGCAACCAATACAAGTGTTTGAGATTAAACTGTGGCAAAACCACTGGGTTAGGTAAGCAATATGAACAGTCCTCAGCCCTGAAGAGAATTAACAGTCTAAACAAGACAGGTCTAAACCAGCAAGTCACACTGGGGAAACCCTGAGGAATAAATGAGAGGAATCGGAAGAATTATTGCTTGCCGGGCACTGGCTATGAGTTCGGTTAGAGCCTGCTTAATAATATTAGGGACAGTTGTTTTCCTAGACAGAAACTGTTTTCACTACAGTGTTTGGCTTTTAAGTGCTTGACTTTGTGAACAGCTCTTGTTAAGGACAGAATTCATCTTGCCTAATTGTATTTATCTGTCAAGGGGAGATTTAGTGAAAGGTGACTCTTCTGCGGGTGACTGTAGAGGGAACTTACAGAGAAAACACTGGCGAAAAGAGTAAACATCTATTTAGATGGCCAGTGTTAGGTGATATGACTCCAGCCTGGCTTTGTTCTGCTTAGTTCTACAGGCCCATATATATGTATAAATAAAATAACACAGGCTGTGGGGTCAGGACTATGAGCCTGAGCCTTTTATCTCATAAGTCAAGTTGTGGACTTACTAGGGAACTTTTTTGTGGAATAACTTAAGTGTAGGAATGTTATTCTAGTTTAGTTAATGGTAGATTATCTGCAGTTTACTCTTGTGTTTATTTGTGTTAATTATAAGCCTCTTTAATACCTCTGTCCCATGTAAATGCCTGTAATTTTTACTAAAAAGGAAAAATGTACCTAATTGCATGCACAAGGATAAATTTATCTACCTCTGACTACCACCTGTTCCTTGCAGACAGATCTCTGATTGCCACTGAATTAGAGGATTTTTTCCCTAGAGGCTCAGAGTCTCTCAGGTTGGAAGGGACCTGAGGAGGTCCTTACTCCAACCTCCTGCTCAAGACAGGCTCAGCGATGAGCTCAGACCAGGTTGCTTGGGGGGATGTATCCAGATGGGTCTGGAAAATCTCCAAGGATGGATGCTGCATGAACCCTCTGTTCTGCTGCCTGGCTGTCCTCACGGCAAAAAATTTCTTCCCCCATGGCTGGCCCTCTAGTGCTCAAATCAAGATGTTACCCTTGACACTGTGCAGAAATATCCTGGATGGCCTGAGTCTGGCCATGTTGCCATTTAAGCTGCTTCTTCAGATAGACGGCCAACCCTGCTCTTTGTTTTCCCTGCCTTCCTTTCCTGAAGAGTGTGTATACCTGTCCATCACAGCATGCCAGTTGTGCAAGCCATCCCGCTGCATCTGTTATTCCAACCATCCCACAGTTCTGTGACTGCATGTGGAGCTTTAGTTCCTCCTGTTTGTTTATAATGCTCACATGAGTGAGCAGTTGCGGGGTAAGAGTCTGAAGGCTCAAAAAGAGTCAACAAGAGTCAACAATTTCTTTACCACAACCCAGATAAGCAGCAAACCTGAGACAGCAGGTCAAACCAACAGAAGGATTTCTCTTTCCCTTGCAGGAAGGAGTCTCCAACAGCTATCGCTCCCATTTTCTCCTCTATGCACACACTTGGTTGAGATTTGGCTGGCTTTGATGCCTCCCCTGATGCAAGGTGACTGTTCCTCCCTGTTTCCAGAACCAGAAGTGGAGAAGAAGCCCCAGTTGTCTTGCTAGAAATGACAAGTTTCAGTCTTCCCCCATCTTGGGAGTTTTGATCCCTTGAAGGTAGTCCGTAGATTTCCTTCCCACCTTGCAACACAGGTTTTGGATTCTTAGTTCTGCGGGGTCTCTGCAAAGACCATATTGACCTCCTGTTCATCTTATCTTCCTTGGTGGCGTGCAGGCTCACCTCTTCTCACTGCTCCTTCACCTGGTAATCAAGTGCCACAACCACAGCAGACATCCCACCGGGGAGGAGACCACCAGCCTCAGCGAGGGGCACCAAGCACTTCTTGCAGCCTCAGACCTGGACAGTGGCACTCTTGCTCAGTAGTGCTGTTTGTGTAAAAGCCCCCAGTGTGCCAAGGCCACTTGCTCCAGCCAGTGCTGGAGACCACATGGCACATCATCACTGCTAGTGCACAGTCCTCAGCAGAGGTTCTGGCCTCCTTTGCATTCCTGCAGCAGCAACTGCTGGGACACCATTAGCAGCACTTTGCCTATTGGTTATATAGCTCCTGCCAAGCAAGGGTTGCAATAGGTGCTTGCCAGTCCTTGATCAGCAGTCTGTGGTGGACAAAAGCTCTGGGTACTCCCAAGTCAGAAAGCAGCCAACAAAAGCTGACTGTTGGAGCTGGCAGGGGCAAAAAGCATAGATCAGACTGCAGAAGTTAACCCTCAACAACAGTAACATGTTGGCAGGTATTTCCTGAAGAGTTTTGTTGTAGTAGTAATCTGGAGATTGCTACAGGTCTGTTAGCTGCCTCTCTGCATATTTGCAAATATTCTGTTCTCTTCTATCCTGGAAACTATCTTGAATGAAAAAATAAGTAGCTAAATAGGGGCAAAGAGTTGAATTTAAAAAAAAAAAAACCACAAAAAACCAAAGCCCCACACCTATTCCCTTATATCAAAAGCTATTTATAATGAGCCCTACTGCGTTATTGCTGTCAAGCGGTGAAGAGGTGATACAGTTTTGTGATTACTGTGTTTCAAGATGATGGCTACAAACAGGAAGTGTGTGCGTAGTGCTCATGGGGGAGTATTTCCATACTGCATATCTGAGACCTTGATTCTCCCACTGCATTGAGCAATGAAGTCTCTTGCTGCCTTTGGCTTGACCAACTGGGACTTCCAGCTTTGGACCATTATAATTTTTGCTTCACTTAATCTGCGTTAATGTTATTTAGCTGTGGTTGCTCCTGTCGTGTTACAAAAGTGAACTAATATTGCAGTGTGCAGCACTTCTCAGTGCCTTTGGCACCAAGGAGTGGATCTGATATATTGCGTGTTAATAGATCTTGCTCCAAAAGTTAGCAAATCAAGGAAAGGCAGACTGCCCATATACTTTAGAATTAACATCCCTATATTGTGTCTAGACATTTATAGTGCAGGAGATTTATAGCATTTTTTGAGTTTCAAGTGCATCCCATTCTAGGATAGCCTAGACTCTTCCCTACTTCCGCCTACTGGTGGCAAAAATGATGAGGCTTCTGTGTGAGGAAAGTTTAGAAAAATGGACACAACTTTATTTAAAGATTAATTGGATATTTTTGTGTTCTAGAAACAGCTACTGAGACAGAGCTGGTGTTAGGTCTGTATATTAGTATAGTAACTAGAGGAGAGGAAAGGAATTGAGAGGCAATTCTTTCAACTTGAGAACTGTGTCCTATCAAGTTGTGTATTTGTAAGGTAAAAAGTTCATTAGGACTTCATTAGTTAATTTATATATAAGAAGTCTTTTCAGAAGGCCATAAAGTTTGTCCATACAGATGAGCTCTGCATTTCACTTTATGAGCAGTTTTTACCACAGTTTGCAGATATGTTCCTATCTGAAGAGTCAGGTGTGGCAAGTGAGAGAGACAGCTAAATAGTTCATCAGTGAAATGTTTTTCTTAAATCTGTGTCTGAAAGTGCTATAAGAAAGCCAAGTTAGTAGAGAAGTAAATGAGGAACAGCAAGATTATATTGTACTGATGTTAATTTTACGTTAAGGTATCCAGAACTGCAGTGTGAGAATTCAACCCTAGGGATTGTTAAAACCTTTTAAGATGATGATGGAGACTCCATTAATATTCTGCATAATTTTTCCACAGTATATTTCCTCTCTTTTCTTTTTTTATCTCTCTGTTAAAGACTTTTTTGTATTTTTTTATATACAGGATGATTAGAGAAAATGAACTCCTCTTCAATAACTGTGTAATTGTTCACTGTCATTCAGATATGAATTTGATTCAGCTGAGTGATTTATAAAGAACATGTGCGTGAATTCCAAAGTGAGGTGTATTTCTGCAGACTGATCTAAAAAATACTCTTTATTTTTTTTAATTGGAGAAAGGGAGAAAAAGTGAGGGGAAAAAAAGCTGGCACTTGTCGAAAATCACAAGTGATCCTACACTATTTTGACTTAACTGTAGTGCCTGAAAACTTTTTTCATTAAAACCATCTAGAAAGAAAGTAGCAATCTCAGAGCTGAATGCCTTGTGTGTCTGACTAGCTAATGCTGTATGGCTGAAGGATGAAATGAAAAGAGAGCAAACCGAGACCGAGGGAAGAAATGGTTTTAGGCAAGAAAAAAAAAAGTGCATGCGTTTGAATGTTGAACTCATTTTTTCTGATGGGCAGTAGATTTCTGGGCGTTCCAGATAAATTACTTAATTTGAGGTTGATTGGATTGAAATTTCAGAGAATTTTGCAATACAAAGCTAGTTGCTTGTTCCAGAAAATGACCATGGAAATCACTTGTTACATTTCTAATACGCTTTGGCTTTGAGTCAGACTGAGTTCCTCTTATTTAGGCTCCCTTGCACCCTAATACTTGTGTAGTCCTAACAAGTAGCCCCCCCCTAAAGGGGGCTTCATGCAGAGTGGGGCATTATGCATCCATAGCAGAATGGTAGAACCCAGCCCTTGCCTTTTACTAAAACATGCATTGACTTCTGTTTAGGGTTTTCGTGTATAATTTTGTAATGGGCTTATTGCCTCCTATCCGAATCATGTCATGGCACAGACTTGGGGAAGAGAAGGGGAATTGTTTTTCAACCTATTTTGGGAATAAACTGTCATTAGATGCTTGTAATCAGATTGTGTTGGCTTTGAAAGGAGACTTATGAAGGGGAATTTTACACAATGAATGGATAATGGGTATGCAGATGGTCTTCATGCAGATTAATTTTCTGCTTTGGGATGTATCAAATGAAATATTTACCTGACAAATAGTCCCAATGTATTGAAGAGAGATGACTGCTAAACTAGAAGTCGAGTCTTTAAGTGATACTTAATTGTACTGATCTAGACTGAATACCACATGTAATGACAATATTAATGCCCCGTGCAGTAACAGGCAGAGTCTGGAGGGAGGGGTGGTATATTTTATTAGACCAAAATATGACAGAAGATTACAAAGCCTTTAGACAAACAAGCCTGCCTCCAGGTACGTAGCTCTACACTACTTTACATCTATCTTCCTCCATCTATCACAGCTCCAAAAACATTACTTCCACAATCTGGAGTAATAAGGTAACAGAGGGGTAGACCACTTATTTTTGGCATGGAAATAGTTACTGATTAATCTCTCCAGCTCATGTTATTAACGTTGCAAATGTCACTCCTTATTCGCGTCACCTACTTGAGTCTGTCACGTCCTTTTGTGGCGACTGTTCTGAGATAAGTTTGACATACAGAGTGCGATAACAGATGGGCAGCTGAAGGAATGGGCTGGGAAAACATTTCAGCCTTCTTTGAGGTACATGGATTCTTTATCTCCAAACATTGTTTGCTTTTTCCATGATTGCCCAGGTGTTGCAGGGAACCTGTCTAAGTTAAGCTGTCTAGGGAAAGGCTGTGCACGTTTGAGAGGATTAGGTACAGGGCTGGGATTTTCAGCTTGTAACTATGAAAAGCTCATTTGTTGCCTGTGAACTGAACCCCTTCTGCTAGGCTCATCCCCTTCTGAAAATTGGAGATGGTTTGTTGCTAAGTAAACTCAATGTTTGCTCGTTGGTAATGACCTATTGGGAGCCACATGGGGCACAGACCTGTATGTGCAATTTTCACTCTTCTGCTCTTGAGAATTTGTCAGGCTAAGTCTGATGGTTTGTTTTTTGTCTTTTTGTTGTTTGGGGTATTTTTTTTTTAATTTGCAAATACTGAATTTTTTTTAATAAGTTACCTTTTAAATGTTTCAAAAGAAAAAAGTTTAAAATGTCAGTTTTCATGTATGTACTACACAAGATGAATTTTTTTAATTCCCATACACTTTGTGAGGAGAAAATAAGAGCATGTTGGTGAGAGAAAGGGAAAAGGAAATAAGTAAGTTTTGCTTTCTTCAGTCAGTTTTACAAAATGTGCATGTGACTCATTTTAGGGTTGACTGAAGCCTCTATGCTCATCATCCAGTTTGCGCTCTGTTGCGCTAGAGACTGTTTCAAAACAGTGTTCTAAAGCCTGTCCAGCTTGTCCAGCAATGCCAATGAGAGAGTGGCTGAGGACAAAGGTGGGGAAAAGAGTAATAGAAATTGGCTGCATGTATGCAGTTTTCAGGCTGCTTAGTGAGCCTGCCATGTATACAGATGTTGCAGTTTCGTGCTAATGCTCAGTGAGGTGAACTCTGGAGACACTCATTGTTCTTCAGAGTTTTACATCTTGACTGGAGAGAAATTGATTTGTGTGGGCTAAAGAATAGTGGTTTATGGCATAAATGTCCATTAGGGGAGTTTTATACATGTGGACATCTGCTATCAAGTACCTTTGAAGAGGGATTTTAGGTAGATTTGGACATTGACCTGTATTAGGAGGGCAGTTCTTATTTTCCTTTGTGGCAACTGAAGAGAAACAATTCTGGTGCAGTACAAAAGAAAAGTGGGTGAGTGAGGACTTCTTTTATACTGACAAGAAATTGTAGTTTGCAATGAGTTGTAAAGGGAAAGCTTAAGTCTGCTAATGCAACAAAATAGTTCTTACATGCTTACAATCAATTAGGAGATAAAGTGATGCTTAGAATAGATATTTTAATCAAAAGGCCCAGCATTACTTTGGTATTTATAATCCTGGTGAATGAATGTCACACAGACCTGCACAACATTAATTTTTCATATTTATAGAAAAATCTTAGTGCTGCTATCTTGGATTTGACTTCCCCTCTTTTTAGATGCTTGACTAGTCAAGTGGCCAAGCAAGCACTTGACTTGGAAACAACCATTTATATTGAAAATAAATCTCCCAAACTGCAAAGGTTTGCATTTTAAAATTGTCCTCTTTTCTCTCTTGCAATTAGCTACATTATGTTAAGTGTTTAAGCTATTGCTTGTGGCCAGTACAGAGAAGCATGAAGACAGATCACATCATTATCCATAGTCCTATGTATCTCATGTGAAGTTTGCACAATTTGAGAATTGCCACCAATACACTTTTAAGTTGCCTCTGTTATTTTAAAGGTGGTTTGTAGACCTGTCTTTTAGTTCTACAATTTCTGTTGCAATTTCAGTCTTCTACACTTAATATTGTTCCTTTATTATCGATAGCACTGAAAGGGTAGGGCTAGCTGAATTTTGTGTGTTAATCTATTTTTCAATAGAAAAGTGGATTTGGGGCTAAATATATTTCACAAAATTGTAAGTTTGCTGTGGAAGTTAAAATCAAACAAACAAAAACAAAAAAACTCCCAACAAAACAAAAGAACAACTGCCCAAAGATTTAGGCCAAAATGTTCTTTTGAGTTGATAGCCGAGATTTCCAGATTTGGATCATTTTTCAATATTACTAGAGTTGCTCTATGTTGTTTTTAACTTAGAAGTGCCTGGGGGTCCCAGTTAAAATGAGATGTGCAATGCCAAAACTGTGACAACGTGTACCAATGTGTACTGTTCCTTTGCTGATGAGTTTATGATGCAGTCTCATCCTACAAAACCAGCTTTCCAGCTTTTCGCCTCTCTCCTTTTACAGCATTATACCTCATGAAAAAAAAAGTAATTTTTAAAAGCCTGTATGTCAAAAATGTTGAACATACTTGTCCTACACAGCACTTCAAAAAAACCCAAATGAACAAACATTTTAAAGATTTGTTTAGACTACAACACTTAGTTTCTGTGAATTCCCTTTACTCCTACTTCTACTTTACTCTTACTTCCTATTTGAAGATAGACTTCCACTAGTGTTATTTGGTAAGCAAACCAGCTATAATAAAGTTGCAGTGCCATCAATTAATTGCATTATCAAAAGGCCAATTGCTTAATGTACTTGATTTGGAACTTGCTGCAGGCATAGCAAAGAAGCAACTAACTCTGTGATGAATGGTCCAAATGGTCTATTTGAAAGACAGCTCTGGAAAGGTATATTGGCATTTCCTTTTTGCTTTAACTGCAAAACTGTTTAATTTAAAAAGAAAAAAATGAGAGGCTAATAACAACTGGCTTTGCATAATATTGTCTTATCCTTACTGTAAATATTTGCCAATATCAGATTTACAAGACAAAAAGCTCACGGACTCCTCAAAGCTCATTTGTGAAAATACTAAGCTTTGAGACTCTGAAATGAGGCTGGTATTAAAACATGCTAAATGAGCTTCTTCAGTTTTCATATTATTGCAATGAACCTTCTTGTCTCTACCCACTGTCTTTAGGGATCATGCACACAGAAGTTATAGTTGCAAGATGTATTGGAAAATGAATATAGTTTGTTTTCAGGCTTTTCTTCACAGATAAATAAACGTCATTTTCTGGGGGACAGCGTAATCAGGTGAATAAGGTATAGAGCTAAGAGCTGCAACACCTGGGTTTTACTGCTCTGTCCTCAAATCTGTTCTTGATTCGTCCAAGACCCTAAAGATCAATAATAACAGAACCCTAATATTTGTCACCTAAATATTTGTATGCATAAATGAACTTCCTTTAATTATTTTTTATTGATTTAAGCAATAGAGCGCATACTGATTTGAGCACCGTGTTTCAAGGCCCTACAGTTGAAAAACATTGATGGCAGCACCTTTCTCCTAGAAGCCTCAAAGAATACCATAAACCCCATCTGACTGAGCCCCAGAATCCTCTTTATAGGACACTGGTGGTAAGGTGCCATCCTGAAGGCAGGGAGACTGCTCTGTGGGAAAGCCAAGTGACTTTTAGACTCAAGAATCAAGTCCTGATTACTAGTCAACTAGTCCAACTATTAAGCACAGGCTGTCAGTCCAACTTTGTGGATTTTGCAGGAACTACCATAAAAACAGAGCAGAACTTATTTTTATGAACTGACAGGCTTATATTTCCCACCCTGTGTGAATTCATGTTGCTGCTTCTGAAATTTCCCTACAGAAAATCACAGGGCTTGGTAGTAGTAAAATTAACAAAGGCTCCACTCAGAGAAAACTGGGGTATAATTTCCTCTACCTTCAATACAATGAAAATGCCTTCCTAAAAAAACCCCAAACAAAACAAAACCTTGCAATCTTTTATATCCACCTGCATTCTTAGTGATAAAAAGTTCTTTATTGCTTGTTGTATAACAAGAAGTAATAAAATCAGTAGTATTATTAATCATTTCAGTTAGATATGTAATAATTTGTTTAAGACCAAAGTGCCTTATCCATTCACTGAAACTGATTTCTGTTTTTTATATTAAAACTCTATAAACTGCTAATCTATCTGAAGTACTCATACAACTTCTATCAGGATTTTCTTACAGTTCTTCATCTAACATGTCCAAATGTACCGTCTTTGAACTTCTGAACTTTTGTTTTCTATTTAAAAAAACCCAAAAACTAAAACACAATGAAAACCCCAAACCTATGAAAGGAGGTGATTTGCTTTTCATGTCGGTTTTCGTTCTGGAATGGTAAAATTTTGTGGGTGGGTTTTTTTTGGTTGGATTTGGGGGTTTTGGTGGTTTTTTTGGGGGGGGGGGGGGGGTTGTATGTGTGGGTCGTTTTTTGGGTTTTTTTTTTCTTTTCCTCCTTCTTGATACTTTTGTATTCAGACAGACACATTTTTGATAGTACTTAACATAAAGGAGGCTGTGTTGACCCCTTAGGAGCTTGAGAGTGCTTTCTGCCTCCTAGCTCTGGATGCGCACTGCAGCTGAGTGTTTCATGTAAAGGTAAGACTTGCATGCCATCCTTCTCCTCATGCCTCAGCTTCCACGCAAAGGGCACTCTGGTGTGGGTCAGGAGATATTTCCTAGCAGCTGTGGTGTGCATCAGTCTGGAGGTATGCAAGAACTCATAACTCTGCTAGTCTGAGATTCTCCTACTGATTAGAGCCTCATCATCTGCATTATTTCTCTATAGCCTGCTCTTGACTTTTGGGGCGTGGGCTGTTGCACGCGTTAGCAAAAGCAAAACCAGCAAAAAGGTACTGAAATAGGTCAGTAGTAGCATCATCATTCATTTCAGCCTTTCAAATATTAGCTGTCACATGCACCACAAGAAAAGCATGTCTTCACAGCTAGGAACATTTCTGTAACTTTTCAGGCATCTAGTTTAACTGCCATTTATGGATAGTGTTTGGTATGCTTACATGTGTACGTAGGCAAACTTCTTCTTTCCAATGCTGGAGAAGTAACTCCTGTAAGATTTGCAGTGAGTATGTGTGATGAATAGCTTGTTCATTGCAGCTCAGACCCCTTCTTACTAATAACTGCTGATGAGCAGTTTATGATTTGCTTACAATCACTGGTTATGTGAAATTGTTCTTGAAGTATATATGCATAACTCTTTGCGAGGTGAATGTTCATAGACTGTATAATACGTACATTTGATATTATCATTGATTATAAACTCGTGCATCTTTTAGAAACTTTAGAAATAATTGGGTTTGTCCCAAAGCCGCAGCACCCTCAGTGATGTAGTTATGAGAGAAATCTCTGAGAACAACAAAGATTTTAGCACCTACTTGTAAGGCGGGGGGGGGAAAACAACAAAAAACCCCAACAAAATGCAAGTCTCAAAGTTAAAAACCTAAAGCAAAGGTTTGAAAAAGAAATTAGAATTTTAATGGTAAAAAGTGGTGGCTGGTGCCATAAAGCACACTCATGACTTTTGAAGGTGGAAAGGCTTCCGGACAGCTGGTGTCATTTAGATTCTGGCCACGTAAGGCTAATTTTGGATGGAAGGGTTCTTTAGGCACGGTGAGGTCCCTGGCTGCAGGTTTAGAAAAGTTTCTATGTCAGAGAAGGGCAAGGCGGAGGCTGTCTGCTCCCATGTGTCTTACACTTCCATGGAAGGGTCTCCGAGCTGCTAGTTGATGGGAGTGCTTTGTCCTGGAGAGGTGCTAGAGGGGCAGCTTTCTTCATCAGTGCCTCTCTTCTCCTCCTCTGTCTCAAGCTGGCTGGATGATGTTACTGCTCTTCTCTGCACCTGTACGGAGAAGTATGTCCTCTCTGGAAAAAGAACAGAGTGAGTTTCTACCCCTCATTACCTCTGACAGGGTGTGCAGAGCAATCCTTTAAGGATGCAGTGTGAGTTTGGTCGCTGCTCGTTTCACTGCAGGATTACAGGAGTGAAGGGTCCAAGTATAAAAACTACCCTGGTAGTTTTTGGTTTTGATACAGCTGGCTGACAAATTCAAATTTCCACCTCTATCAATGAATGCCTTCCCTCCCCCACACCCTGGCCAGCAGGCTTGGAGGTGAACAGAAAGGAAAGTAGATGCTAAGGACAGCTACAAA
Source organism: Chionis minor (assembly GCA_013398295.1). NCBI lineage: Eukaryota > Metazoa > Chordata > Aves > Charadriiformes > Chionidae > Chionis > Chionis minor. Next base: position 238,563 of record VZSF01003229.1, on the reverse strand, counting down.
CAATCCTCATGGTTTAAGAGCCCTGTCCTGAAGGAGTGACACAGTAACCTTGGCTGTGACCTTCCTCATTGCTGCTGGCTGTTACACAGAGCATTTCTAGAATTAATCTTGTGCTCTGACTCAACGGTGCTGACGTGGTAGACCTGCTTTAATCAGTGGAGGAAATTTGCACTCCCTTGCAAGCTGGTGTGTCGGCTTTTTGCCTCTCTTTAACGATGTGTTCTGAAACATGTCTCTTCTTAGCTCCTTCCCTAGTAGAAGAAGAAAGCTCAAGGATTTTCCCTGCTAGGACCACTCAACAACTCAGCAGATCCTAAATACAGAGGAGGTTGATACTGTTAATTATGCCCAGTGGTAGTGATGTCATTTAAATCAGAGAAACTGCTCTGCATTTAGTAGTTACCTGTGTAAGCACTGCAGGACTGCAGCTTGTGAGCATGGAGGTACACCTGGCTTCTCTTTATTTTAGTCCTCAAGGATTATTGCACAGTTCACTTGCATGACAACAATATGCACAACTGTGTGTGTGTAAATACTGGTAACCATGGCACATATGCACATCAACTGCATCTTGATTGCAGAGTAACTATGAGCTAAATATGCCATCATTTTTCTTAGGTTTGTTTGGATGTGGTTTGCCTGGGCAACACCAAAAGAAAATTGGAATGCCACTTTGCATTTACATGCAGTCCTGCTTTTAGGTGTTTAGTCCTGAGAAACAGTATATGGCTTCTTGCCCCCCAGCACAGATCCTGTCTTGAAGAAGAAAAAGCAGGAGTGCGAAAATTAATGGTTATTTTCTAAGGCATATGAAGGGCTGTTAGGAAACCATCAAAACAAACTCCTCCATGTGAACTGAACCAGATTTAAGTTGGCAGAAACCAAATGACAATCCATAATTTACTCTGCTCCCTCACCCATCCATTCCTCCGCACTTAGAAAAACCTTAATCAAAATATTTGAAGGTAGTTGACAGAGCTGAAAGTGAGTAGCTTCAGTCAAACAAGAAGAAATTGGTGTGATGTTCCAGATTTGTTGCTTTCTATAAACGGACAAAATATCTCAGTAAACTCCAGTGGAGTTCAGCTATTTTGAATTGGCTGAGCATTTAGTCTCAGGCATTTTACATTTTACTAATTATGCATTAGGCACTGCCTTATGGCTATTCTAGGTTTTTGATGGAAACAGGTTCTAGATTTTTGGTTTTGAGAGTGCCAAACACCGCAGATAAAACTGCCACTGTAAACTCAGTCATGGATTGCTAGGAAAAAGGGAACTAACTATTAGGAACAGCTGCATACCACCCAGAGACTTGAAACATTGGAAGGAGTTGTCAGTACCAGAGGAGTTTACATTTAGTGGTTGAACTATGTGTTCTGGTAAGACACATGACAAACCTTCCTGGCTATGTCTCTAACTTAGGAACCCAGCCAGGCCCCAGGTCTGAGCACTGCCGGTTTTTTCACACAATAAATATCAATATGATGCATGTCTGCTAGTTTTAATCAAGTAAACTGAAATTACTGTTAGTCTAGTTGAGTGGTTACAGTTTACCTGATTTATGCAGGCTATGGTGGCAAACTTTTTAATTCATGCTTCTTTGTGTAGCTGCTTGGCTTTTTTTCTACCTTGTGCCATTTGTTTCTTACTGTTACACTTTAATTATAGTTATCCATTTCAGATGGCAAACGTTGAGTCCTGGGGGAACGTTCATGATTTCCTTCATGGATATAAAACTGATGCTAAGATAATAATCACCAGATATAACAAATATTTATCCGTCATATCACTATACCTTTTCAGTTAAGGTAAAATCAAGCACGATCACTGACAGAAGTATTGCCTTTTAATTTCCCCCATAAAATATGTAATCATTAAAATTGGGTGACAGAAAAATCTCATGAGATCCCTAAAACAATATCTACCAAATAAAGAAGAGGGAAAAAAAAATCAGTTCCCTTTTCCTTAAAAATGTTCATCAGAAAACCATCAAGTTTGTCATGGATCCTCTGTCCTAGTGCTTCTGCTGGGTATGTCTTCAGTTATGGATGTCAAAATAGAGATGCAACCTGTGCTACTGGGTATGCTCTGAAGGTGCAATAATGGTATGTTACTGAGATGACAGATTCATGATTATTTTTCACCAGCTTTTACAATGTGATGTATGCGTTTTTAATGTACACATATGGTTTATTTTCATCCTTGGTCTTTATCCAAGTGCATCAAACATTTGGTCTGAAAATTTCCCATATTCATGACATATTTTTCCTTGGGCAGCTGGTAATATCTAGTGAATGACAAATGACCACATCATGGACAAATCAGGCAGGCCGCTTTTTCTCGTATGAAGCTGTTCTTTTTATATTCTCTCTGTCTTTCCACTGACAAAACGGAAATACGCATTCCCAGAACTAATGCAGGCTCAATCTACCTGAGTTGGGGGGTGGAGAGCACCACTGTTTGTGGATGCACGGTTCCTGGACAGAATTATTTTCTCTCTGGAGGGATTCTTTGTCACAGTGAAACAATGAAGCTTTCGGCCTGTCATTGCGAGGAAGATGAGCATCCCTCTGGCCAAAAATGGTCAACACGCATGGAATGTCATTTGTCTGGTCCCAGATGCTGTAGGAGTGAACCATGTTTTTCTTGTATAAAATCCATCTCTTCCAAAGACATGACTTGAAACTCGTGTCCTTTTCCTGAATTCAGCTGCAAAAAGCCATGTACTGAGCAGAGGGAGTTCTTTCATTGGGTAGGAGCAAGGGTAAGCTAGTTGGGGAAAGGTGGATGTCTTCAGAGAGAGCTAGAGCTCCTCCTCCCCCAGTGGGTGAGCGAGGGCCCATACATTAAAAAAAAAAAAAAGGCCGAACTCCAAAATCTCTCAGCAAATTCTAGAAATTATATTTCAACTTTATATAGAGATTTAAAGCAAGCACGAGGAAGGCAAATGTGTTGGTTTTGGCTCTCGTGGGCTTTAGGAAGATATTGGGCATCATGAGGAAAACAAAGTGACATTCTGAAGATCAGAAAGCTGGTCAGGAGACCCCAGGCCTCTCTGACTTCCATGCCAGCACCCCACGCGTTGGCTGTGCAGGTGCCAATAAGTGCACGGCATAAAATATAAATAGACATGTGGCACTGCAGAGCTGGCACAGAGTAGGAGCGTCGTGCAGAGCAGACGTCACTGGGCAGGTTAGGACCACAGCGCACTGTTCCCTCCTTGGCATCAGCCTTTCGTGCCCAGAATCCTCCCGTCATGCCTGATGGCAGCACATCCTTCTGAGAGATGGGCGTAAATGCGTGCAGCTTGTAAACCTAGCTGAGCATCAATCACATTTATTCAAGAGTACCGCTGCTGATCGGGAGGAGGGTGAAAAGTCGTGAGGGTCTTCTTCGACTACGGTTTACCTAAAAGGTTGTAATCTCTGTTTGTCATCTCCCCTGCTCTCTAATATTGTACAAAGTACTTGAGGTAGTTGGCTGTCATTCGGGTGGCTCAACCATGGATAGTAGAAGTTGTTGCAGCTGGGGAAATAACTACAATAGGGCTTTGCAGCAGCAGTAGCGCACTGCAAATGTGCTAGGCGCTTTCCAGTGGGGATCCTGTCATGGAGACCTAAGGAGCGGAGGGAAAGGGAACACCTAGGATCAGAGTGGTGGCAGGCTTACATCACCCTAGGTACACAATTTTCTGTCCATAACTTAATCCTCTATCTTTCTCACTTTTGTTTTCAGACAAGAATGCATATTCATTATTCATGCAATGAATTAACAATACTGATAAGTGGAGGGCTAAAGAGATAGTGCTTTCTGGAGTTGTAAAAGTAATGCTCCCTGAGGAAAAAAAGATAATAGTTTTGAAGATGGACTTAGCCCTTTTGCATTCTGAATCATCATGCAAAGCTATATATGCTGTTGTTCTAAACTTGCTTGTCTGTCTATATTGTTTTGGGGAAAAAATAGGATGTTGAAGAGCCTCTGAATATGCTTAGCATGTATCCTGCATTACACAATCAAATGGCATGTTTCTATTGTAACAGGATTGAATCCATGCTTTTTCCTCTTTTCTCTTTCTTTTAACTCCTGGAATGTGATGTAGCAAAGGAAACAAATTTTTTTGGAAATGGTACAGTACAGTATATCCCGCGAATTAACATGCATTTACTTTAGGTGGGTTGTTTATATAATGCTTTGTCAACACTGTGTCACATTCTTCTGTGCTGTATTCAGACAATGATTTTACACTAGTCTCTTAGCATATTTCACTATGGCAAATGTTTCTCTTAAATTTATTTCTTATTTTCTGAGCAACAGATATGCTCTGGGAGGATTCACTGCTGCATAGAACTCCAACAGATCAACAATACTTTTGCTGAGTTATATTGTTTACATTTCTTGAACCCTCCTCTCTCCTAATAAAACTGTATTTTGACTACAGATCTGTTTCTCCACCTTTACAGGCTGTGTTGCTGTTGCTCACCTCTTCTTAACTATCCATACCAAATAGTTCAGTCTAACAGTGGCTGTGAAAGACTAAAGTGTTTGTACAGAATAAATGTTGTGCAGCTGTGGACATTTCATGGCCAGAAGAGTCCTAAGGGTTCCTATTTGGACAAATGGTATTCTGAAAGCAATCACTGCTACTCTTTGCCAGTACTGAGGTCTGGGAGGTAACAAATAGCACTTTGATGCTGCTGGGATCAGCCTTTATGGTGCCATATGCCAGCTAATTATCTCAGTATCATTAGGCACAGAACTAGTGTTTCCCACATGCCCAGATCATGCAATTAGGGTACTTAATGTGAAATGGGATTGTAACGTAGCAAAGACAAGTCGGAGAGTAGACCTAGCTTGTCCAGCCAACTTTCAGTTTGCCAGGAGAAAGCAGCTATGCTGATGGTGGCTATCACAACCAGAAGCGGAAGCTCTTAACTCTGTGTTGGTCTATGTGTCCTAGAAACATAACAGAATTTAGGTTGAAAGGGATATTTTCAAACCATGTATTCCAAGCTCCTGTTCTATCTCCTGCTCTGCCAAATTTGATGTCATCCACAAATGTAGAAAGGATGCGTTGCATCTAATAATCCAAGTCCTGGATAGTGATCTTCAACAGCATCACCACCACCACACATTTGGTGTGTTCAGTCTAGCCGTATCTATGCAGCACTGACAGCAGGCTAATTTTTCCTACCGCTTGAGTGAACTTATAGCCTGTTTTGGGAGAAGCGTATTTTTGCAGCTGGACTGTGACCAGTACCCAAATTTAAAGGTAGTTCAGGTAGAACTACAGAAGCATGAACACAGCCAGAAGGAGTTGAGGGTAGACGCACAGCAACTAGAAAAACATGGTACTTTCCTGAGACATGCTGCTATTTTTCTGAGCCATCCCTGCTTGCATTCAAAAGCATCCTTCTGAGTTGCTTTTTTCTTCATCTTCCCTTTGATACTACCTGTTTTTAAGGAGACCGTGTGATTTGTATTTATATTTATAGGGGGTGGGAAAGGATCTAGGGGAAGTCTGAGGAATTCTGGCTGCCATCAGTGTTACAGGAGAGGAATCCAGGCTAGGTGAAAGCTGTAGCTGAATGACTCTGAGGTGCAGGAAGAGGAAAATGGAAACGGTGGTGTGGGGTGCAATCTGTGAAATACAGTATCTGTCTGTGGAACCTAACTCTCACCTAAGGGAACCTGGTAGACTCAGCCTTATGATCTCAGAGTTTTGTGCTGAAAAAGGGTTTGTGACAGGAAAAGTTGCTGAATGTGTTTTGGTCTTTGCTTGCCTCCATGTTCAGACTGTGGTTATTGAGGAAGCTTTTCTGTAATTCACTTAAAAGTTGCAGTAAAACTTAGCCTGGGATCATATAAAAATCTGAAGCTATAATGAACTGTTTGGTGAATTATGAAGGACAGGCAAGTCTTCCTGGTCTCTGTCTAAAACCAGTAGGGGCACAGAGAGAGCTGCTCTTGTAGAGGATGCTTTGAAGAGCTACATTTAGTTTCTCCTCCTGCTCAGATTCACCCTCTGGAGGAACCTTCTCCTTCCCACTGATTATGGATGATTATGCTCATTACACCAAAGCTAGCCTTTGTGAGTCCACCCCAGCCTTCGTGATGGACAATTACTGCAGCTCTATTATCAGACCGCCTTGGTTGCTGCAAGGGAAGGCATGGGCTCCTTATTCTTCCAATGGATGCCCTCTTTGTCAGGCCACATTGATCTTTGCTTTTCTCTGAGCTGTTTGCCTCTTACTTAAATGTTTGATAATTGAAGGCTGTTGTGTATAAATGAGTGGTTGTATTATGATTATTTATTGTGTAAAGCCCCATTTATTCCCACGTTTCCAAAGAACATCTTAATTTCCTGTTATGCTTCTGCATCTGTTGCTCATTATAGTGTTTTCTAGTCAGATGTTTTGGTTCTTGGAAATGCATGCCCTGAGCACATCTATCTCTTTGTGCATGGGGAACATGCACGAACAAAATCCTCTGGGGTTTTGAAGATGATGTATGTCAAGTTGGGTGTTTCTGTGAGCATTTCTAACACCAAGTAACTACTGACCTTTCTGACCATGTCTTTCAACAACAGCTGTCAGACACAACAGCCTTTTAATGGGGCCAATACAAGTGTCCTCTCTGTGATGTTTGAAAGTAACCTTTTCTGAAAGTGGTGATATTTTAAGAGTTGCATGACAGAGGTGATTTTTCAGGGGCTTTTTCATACAAGTAACCTCAGTGCTGTCAATAAATGTAGCTGTCTGAGACAGCTTTGGGCTGTGGAGCTACTACTACTCTAACAACTGCAAACAAAAATGAGGTTTTCCTAGAAGCTGAAGCTTATGTGTGTGTTCCCATAGGGTTTCTTAATAGGTTAGATGCAACCCTGTAACAATGAAAGGTGTTATTCCCCTCCCCTTGACAGAGTTCATTCTCTTCATTTATGTATTTCTAGGGCATGGTTATTATTTAAATATCCCACTTTCTGCACTTGTAATTGTGCCTTACTAGGAAAATAGCACTCATTAGTGCTTGTTCGCTTGTTTTAAGGATTGGACTCATGATCATTACAGAATTACTTCTCTGCTTTAACAGAAATGTCAAACTAGTATTTCCGTCACCATTACATGGTGGGAAGCTTTTGTAGGCTGGTCTTGTCAAGCTGTGAGAGCGATTTTAAAACTAACAGGAATGTAAACTATATAAAACATTTCTTGCTTTTCCTATCCTTGAAAAGTCAGCATGCGTTCATACATGCTGCGGACCTGTTTTCAAATCTCTTGTTCCATCACTTAAGAATTATAATTATTATTTCCTTCTGAGCATAATCCTTTGAACAATTTAGCATAAGAATATTTAAGCATGTATGATAGGCTTATGTGTCTCTAGTAAGTCATTTGGTCATTATGTGCTACACATACAGGGGAGACCATCAAGTGTCACAGACTGTAACCTGACAACAGGTACAAAGCAGAAGTAAATGAAGTATTGGTAAAGGAATATGACTTTCTAAAGAGATTATGTGAATTATGGCAAAGCTAGCTCTTCTTCACATTAATTCTGCATCCCCGCCCCTCCTTATTGCTTTGAACTCAGCTCTCTCATCTTCTGCTGTTGACACATTTGCAATCCTGTCTTTCTGGTTAAAATTGTGTGAATAATTAGGTTATTTTTGTTTTGCTTTTTTAATTCCGTTGCTGAAGAGAAATATTTTTGGGGAAAATGATTTGTGGTGCCAAATGAAACATTTTGCTTAACTCGAAAACAAACACTTTGCTTCTGGACCTGTTTTACTTTTCCAAAAATACAGTGGATTATTTTTTTAATGGATGTGAAAATGTTTTGCTTTAGAAAGAAGATGTTTTTGACTTGTCAGAAATTTTTGCTTGTATTTTTGCATGTTTCAAATTGACCGCCATTTCACATCAGTTTTCTTGCTCTGGAGCAGTAATTTTTAAGTGACTTAATTCTTTGTTCAAAGGGATTTCTCTCCTGTTCTAAAGATTAACCCACAGACTTCTTATAAAGCCTTCTCCTCACCTATTTCACCCACTTTCTTCATGATATCTCTTTGCAACGAGCTACTCTGACCGCTCTTGGTCCATCCTTTTATTTTTCGTAGCCATGAAGATGAAAAAAGCCTGAGACACATGGAAAATCTCCTCTTTCTCACCTACAGGCTGAGGAGAGATGCATGGCTGTGGTGCAAGGCCCTCACACCACTCCATACCCGATTGGAGGCTGACCTGGGGTGGACAGTTGTCCCTCGCAGAGAGAGGGCCTTCAGCTTCATCCTGGACCAGCCTGTGCTTCACTCCACCTAACTTCTTGTTTGGTGATGTTTTGTAAGGAGAGCTCCTGTCCTCTGGAGCCTGGGCTGAGGTCCTTGGACCTGTTTTACCTGAAGGTGAATAAAGAATGCATTCTTCAGTGAAGCACCAAACTAAGACCTGTTTCTGCAAGCTAAAAATTCCCATTGGAGTGATTACATGTCCTGCACCTGGGTTTGCTATCATGGCCCTAATGTTTTTCCATATGGAGGCATGCAATTCTCCAAAGTGATTTTCTCCTTTTAATATTTTCCTTTCTTTGATTTAGCTTCCTTTTTATGTTAGTAGACAGTTTTTCTAGCTAGACCCATTTCAATATATTTGTATATTTACCTGAGAAAGCAAATTTAGAGATCTTTCTAATGTTACGACAATGTGTCATTTCAGCTCTTAGTCAGGTATTGATTTAGTGACCTCTTTTGTTTTTTATTAACCAAGCCATAATCTAACTTCTTCCATCACTTTAGTCATAAATCTTATTGTTTGGAACTAAATAGAAAAATTTCTTCCTTTCTCATCTTGTGTTAGCTCTCTAATAGTTTCTGAGCATTTATTACTTACATATTCTGTTTTCTAATCTAATTATTTGCTTTCTAATTTTCCATGATGTGCGTGCTCTTTTTAATTTGGCTGAGTAAATTATACAGTGCTCTGTGAGGACAAGTCATAATAAAAGCTTATGACTAGGAAAGGGACTGTGTGAAATGACATCATAGATTTTCCTTATTTGTTCCCTATCAGTGTCTTCCTTATCAAAACCATTCCATGTATATGTTGAAAGATTTTTCTGAAAATCAAACTGTGTTGCTTTGGCCTTCTACTGTCTGTCTTACTATCCCCAGAATAAGCTGGTGCAAAGACTTAGCTGTTGAGATTTTAGGCATGCAAATATACAAGATAGTTTCTTGTTGGACACCTTCAGCTTCCCTCTACCCCTGGGGACCGGTTAAAATTTACAGTTTTCTAAGTGAGCAAGAGGAAAAAGGATGGATTCATGAAAAGTCAGCAAATAGTAACAGGCTCTGAAGAGTAAGCATGTGCTTACATTCATCCACATTCAAGTGAAAACTTAGGCATAGATTAGTGAGAGGCAAACCACAAAATGAGCGTGACAAACATTGGTTTTAACACCTTGCTGAATTATTGCCTTTAGTACCCCGAGGTGTATCTGGATTGGAGCCAGCTACCTAAGAATGGAGAGGAGGGTCACAGCGAGATGTAGGTGTCGCCAAACCTAGGGACTGGGAACACTACAGCCCATGGCTGGGCTTTTTCCACGTTAAGCCCTGATCTAAAGCAAGTGCCTCTACTCGTGGCAGAGATGAGGCTGCTCCCAGGATGCCCAAAGTGGGGGATACTGCTGTGCACAGTACAAGGGCCTGAAAGGTTGGAGAGTGGGGGAGTGGGGAGGACGATGAGTCTGTTGTCTGAAAAACTGCCAACTACAGGTTCTGTCTTCTCAACACACTTGTCTGAGTTTTGAGGACATTCAGCCAACCCATGAGGCTTTGAGGTGGTAGCTATTGCTTCAAATATGTTTTATCTACCACGTCAAAATGCGGCTGGCTAAAATGCCACCTACTTGATGCTAGAAAATTCTCAAATATACCTTCTCATAGATCTGTGGAGAGGGTAAGTGCAGAAATGAGGTGCCTGTCCCACTCTAAGTCCTTCCAGTATCTTTTCAAGTAAAAGACATCTGAAGTCTAGGAGTGGAGGAGAAGATGGATTAACCGCAATATGTTTAATTTGGTAAAGATCTGATGTAAATGTAAAAGTAAAAAACACCATTGTGTGTATTTCTGGCAGAGTATGCCGAATTCCTGCCACAAAATACCTTTTAACTTTGCATATCTCCATAAGGAGGTATGAGCTCTGCTATTCCCTCTGCGACTATAATTTGTAACGTTACATTATTGTACTGTCTAACAAAGTGTTTATGGGACCTCTTCAGGAAAGATCAGAAGCAGAATCATGACACTTCTATTGAAGTCTGCTTCCTCAAATATCACGCTAAAAAAGGAACAGACTTTCTTTAGATAGGTGAGCGATGTGGGAATGCTGAGAGAGATGTTAACCATGCATGTACTGGAATGGGGACCAGGGCAGGGCACCCGCTAAAGACTTGCCATGCTCTGTGGGTGCTCCTGTGGATTTTGGAGGCACCTGTAAGTCCACCAAACCTCACTTGCCTCTTCAGAGAGTTGTGTCTATATGAGTTATACAAGCAGAGTGATCCCTTCATTTAAGGGATGTGTTGTGCTGCTAAACGGTTTGTAATGAATGTCGGCTCAGTCTTGCTGTTTGCTTTAATTTGTATCACTGGGAGCACTCTGGTTTCTAGCGGTTGTGTTAAGGGTGTAATAAAACCCAGGAAACGACTAGAACTGGAAGTGGGAACTGCCAATTTCAAGTTAGATGTTTGTTGCAGGACTTCTGAAAGTTCTGCGGGAGCTTGGGATGGAGGTGGAGCTGGACAGACAACCACATAACCGTCCCAGAACGTACAGAAGCTCTGCTTGATTGGCATCAAAAAGTGTGCCTCCACTCACCTTTCTTTTGTGGTATCCTCCTGCCTTTTATCTTTTCAGCACAGATAAGGATGAGGTAGGTTTAAGACCATTTTATTTCAGCTTATCCATTATATACAAATGAATCGACAAACCCACTACTTTTGAACTATAATTTAGTGCGTAATTTTAAAAATGTACAAATGGTTTTGCATTTCTTCTGATTAACATACTATTCTTGTTAACTTCAAGAATATATTGAGATAAAAAGAGAAGGATGTCTACACAAATTTTTTTATGATATGTCTGCCACTTATAATTTGACATTAATTCATTATAGCCCTTAACTGTATTTAAAATATTTGGCATTTTGTACAACATAAAGCTTGGTATCTAGATCAAGTGTTCTCTGTTTTATAGAGTAACCAAACTGACTTATTAAAGTCAGATTAGGTATTGGTCTTATTCTATCTTGCCTGTTTAAGTTCACTGAAGGAAAGAATACTAGGGTAGAGGTGAACAGGAGAGAGAATAAGACAAGACAGCAGGCAAAAAAAGAATGTAAAGAATGGAGAGGAATGGAGTTGAGAAGGTCTCCAAGAGGCAGTTAGGGTTAATGGAAACATCTCCAGATGTTTATGGACAAGTATGTGGCCCATTTTCCCAAGAGTTTTGGGCATTTATATCACAATGGGTAGTTCCTTCAGGGCTGATGAGGCTATCAAGGTCTGTACTTTACTGACTTCTCCAGGATCAGGCTTTTTTTGGGTCTCACTTCAATAACACCAGTGTTGAACAACTGCTCTCCTGGACACAACAGTGCTTTTTCCCCTTCCCTGTATTTATCCTATTTTGATTTAGCACCCATCAAGCTTAAAAATAGATGGCTACTTTTGAGTACAGCTCCATCTGATAAGAAAAAGTTCTTTCAGCCCATGAGTGCTGTCCAGAACAACTGAACATGGGGATATACACAGAGAATAAATTATACCGTGAGCTTCTGTCATTACAGAATTTTATTAGGAGTGTTGCTGGAGACTGGAGTTGCCTTAGAGTTCATTAAATTCTTTGTACTTCCTTGAAGTGTTTCTGTATTTACGTTACTCACCAAAAAGTAAAAAATAACAACAGAAGTCTAAAACCATTCTCTTGATCAGATAGATGGCTTAGTCTTTTGTTTGTCTAATATCCCAGGTATGATGTCCTCTATCTGTGCAGCTGAACAGAGTCAAGATGTTATTTCCGTCCTCATGGCTTGCAGGACTCAACATGGAGAAGAAAACCCAGAACCCTTTCCAGCACAGCAAACCAGTAGGGCATGTCCACAGCTACGTGCTTGCATGTCATCAACATGACATGAATCAACTGAAATGGAAGCTGACATAGCTTAGCACAGTCCTACATTTCGCTGGTAGAGTATATAACTATTTCAGGCTTAGCTGCATGCTAAGCACCTGTATGGCTACCAGTCTGCTCAGAGAGGCTGGTCACTAAGCAGTTGCGCTGCTTTGTGCATCATTTCCCTGTACCTGGTGCTTGAGTCAGACTTGAGTGGAAGGGCCCATTACGAAACGTGAGGCGATGTCCTCTGGTTCTTGGTGTGTGTTGTTTCTTGGGGCTCTTGCCCCAGAGTTTTCATGTTCCAGCTGCTGTTACCGAGTAGTCCATCAGCCCTTTCTGAATTATGAAAGTTTCTCAGGGTATATGCCTTTGCCCAGAAGGAGCATGCATTTTCCTTAGGATCATTATTCTGTTCTTTCTAGAAATCAAAGACATAGCATAAAAACATTATTTTCTGAAAAGAATCCTAGCAGTCAGTTGTGCTGTTAACTCTACAAGACTGTTTTGTGAAAGTATCAATTCATATAATTAATGGGTGAATATTTAAATGTATTTGTTTTCTCTCTGTATTTTTATTGCGGTGGCAGCGAAGCCATCAATAAATTTGTTTGCTGTAACAGAAAATATTGTGCAGCCCTTTATGCCATCCATTATTTAGCAGCCATCATTAAAAAAATCCTGTAGTCACTAATAATCTTGAAAGGGTTTGTTATGCTGAAACACATGGAATTAGAATACACATTACAGTTACCTTGAAGTCCCAGGCACCAATATCAATCACTCATCCTTCCATTACTCAGCAATGGCATAATTTTGTATGTTGATTTGTCACTCCTGCCAGAGAGTAGGTGCATGTGGAAAAATATTTTAATTGCATTTCCAGCATGTGGCAGAGTTGAAATGATGACTGATCAGATGAAGAAAGGAAGAACCTTTGTCTGTGCTGCAATTAAAACCAGCTTTTGTTTGTACTGTGTATAAAGAAAGCTTAGTCTTGGAGAGGCTCCAAGTATTCAAAGGGTTTTTGGATGACAGTGTTCCTGCCTCAGTCCCAGGAACGCTCAAAGAAAAGCAAATTAATGAAATACATGATTTAGAAACATTTTACTGAAGTCTGAACCCAAACATTCAAGATTCTCTTTAGAGGATTGCAACTGTTTCGCAATGCTTAGGCCCTGCTTCTCCTGTCACCTCAGTTGGCACTATAACTGATGAGCCCCAGTGCTGCAAACATACAGACATGTCCATAGTTTTGCTCACCTGCAAGACCTAGTGTTTGCTTGTTGGGAATCCCAAGTTCAGTGCTGGAGAAGGAGCACAGCCCTTCTCTTACGATCCCTCTGGTGCCGGTGCTGTGTGTTCACATATACCAGGTCTTGTGTCTGTGCCCCCTTTCTTCTGAACTGTTGCCACTTTTGGCAAATGTTAAAGACACAGAAAATAGTTTTTCAGTTATACTTGTTCTTCCTTGTGTGGCTTATAGTTTTGATTCCAGAGGTTTAGTCTGAATCTGTTAATTCACAGCAGGATGAACTCCATTAATTTGTAATGCAAAATTATCGTTGTATCCAGGTAAGAATATTTGTACAATATTATACCATTATACAAGCTGTGGAGATAGCCTGCACCTTACACACAAAGATGAGAAGTGTCAGTAGTTTCATTATTGACTTCTGTTCACCAAACCTCTGAATTGCCCAAATAAACTCCTTTATTTAGCTGGAGAAGTGAATGCTGTGGCAGAAGAACAAGGCGTGAATCCTCACCCAAATGGAATTTTAATGCTCATCTAAACAGCAGTGTGCCCTAAGGTCAAGCAGAGTTAGGGTTTGCTAAGAAATTTGAAACAAATACTAATCTATTATTCATTTGTATAAATAAAATAGGAGTGGGACTGCTATACAGTGAAGAGGACATTGCAGAAATCTGCCCCTAAACTATGTTGAGACTTTACCTTACATTTCATAAGGGTTATGGTGTGGGTGAGCAATATACTTTATTTTCCACTGTAGCGGGCCACTGCTCTGGTGGGCCAAATGATCGTGCATGCATGTGAAGCATTGGCTGTTTCCGTGTGTACATAAGTGGCAACAAGATTTAGTGACCTAGCCCATGCACAGTAAATAAGTGTTTTCTTTCCCTTGTAATTTAAGGAGCCAGAGAGAAGCACAGCTGGAAGAGATTTTCTTTGTCATTTGGCCCACAGTTTCTCCTTTTCCGGGAGAAGCCCTCTAGGGAAGGATGGCCAGGAGAGGTTCATGAACTTCAGGAACTGTCCGTGTTGGTTGAACATAGGCTGTGGGTCAAAGGTTGGAGGGCAGAGTGAAAAAGCAGAACTAGGAAAGAAGGTGTGAAATGGGAAATTATTGCTACCAGGGAGATAACAAAATTAATTAAATCTGCTCAATTTGAACTTAATCCACTTGGTTTGCAGAGGCTGTATGTTTTCCATATCAGAATACTTGGACAATTGAGATTCTGACTGTCTTCAAGAAAGCTGAAATCTCAAATTCAATGACAGATATATGATTGGCTGCTGTATTAGGACAGAATTCTGTGATTGGGTTATTTACAGAATACCTGTATTTGAAAAAGGGGTTAAAATAGCCTACAGAAATAAATACTTCTTTGGTTTTGTAAATGTACAGGGTTTAGAATGACTTTTGAAAGTAACAGTAGATGAAGACGCAGAGGTAAGTGGCAGAAAGGGATGGAATTCAGTATGCATTTGCCAGTGGTGAACTCAGTCAGACCACGTGACAATTTTCTTGGCTACATAAGTAATATTTTAGAAAAATGAGGAATGGAAATTTTAATCCAGTTAGACTTGGTGAAATTGTGGTGTTATGTGAGAAATTATTTTTTAGCCTGGAGGAGATGGTGACCAAAATTATAAAAGGAAGGCAACAACAGGATATGAGGAAGGTTGAGTTACAGGGGGTTTCTACAGGAGTTCGTCACATTCTTGGGGCCAATATTTAGTGAATTTGGCAGGTAGAATAAATAAATAAATAATAATTACAAACATTCAGAAAGTCTCATCAGTGCAGAGGAGTATTGGACAGCACAGGAAAAACACTTAATGACTGAGAGATGGAGTAGCTGTGGAGTGGGATGAAATTTAGCAATGTAAGTGCAAAGTTGGATATCTATATTGATGACAAGAAAGTATTTCATAATTTTATAATGTGGCGGTGACAGAAGAAGAGAAAGTCTTAGGCCTACTCTTCATTCACATGAAATGATTAGTAGTGAAAAAGGGCAATTGCCATCCTAGGAAGTGTCAGAGAATGCATTTTAGAGGCAAGATTTTGAAGAAGCTGTTGCTCTAGTCCCCATTACCACACCATTCGTATTCAAGAAATTTTGAACAAAGGTAGAGAAGGACAGGTAGATTGAGTGGGGACTAGAAGATCTGGGCTCACTATACCAAAATGAAATCTTAGAGTAAATGTGATTGCTGCCAGTAAATACATTGGAGAAGTAAATGCAAGAGAAGTAGAAGAGCTATTTGAGGTCACAGTGTTGCCCAAATATGGGGTTTTACCTGACGAGGAATAGTTTTTAACATGACAGCAAGGAGGTTCAGGAAATTATTTCTCAGAAGGTAATGGAGGGCCAGACACACAACTAGTTTCCAGATGGGCTTGACATGTTTGAGAGAGATGATCTGGTATATGATTTGATATTTGAGAAATTATATGATTGCTTCTGCCAGTGGCTGACTGTTTTCAGCTCAGTGATTTCTTTCTGTTCAGTGTCTACACTAATGTATCTGATTTAGAAAGCAGTTAAGTGGGAAAGCGCTCTCACATACACTGATGCTACTTCACTGCTGTAAAAATATTTTTACAACCTAATGATGATTTTGTAATTCCCTAGTGGGGGGATGAAGTGGAGACAGTGGTTTTGTATACTGTCATCTCCTCTTATTGGGAATACAATTGTAATGACTTAACAAGAAGGAAAATGTGTTTGACATTCTTCATTACGGCCACAACACTTTCAGTGATGGGAGATAAACAAATGATTACACCTGCTGGAATCTGTGTGGGCAGAGATGGTTTTGAAATTATGTTTGTCATCCATTTATGGTGTTGGCACCCTTGGGTATATCAAACAGGCTTTTGCCCTCTGAAGTGGATGCTGTTGCTTCCAACGTGCTTTCCTACCTTTAGGGAGAAGTGCCATTCTTAGTTTAATCTTAATGTTTTTGTACAAGAGAATTATACTATAAAATCCTAATTCTTTTCTATAGCAGCTATCATCTTGCATTTTAAAACTTCAGAAGACAATGAAATAGGGCTATTTCAATCAACATAATCTCTGAGGCATCACAGTCAGAAATTAATGACTCATTTGAGAGAATTTCAACAGAAAAACACATCAGCACTAGTCAATTTCCAGTTAAATACCATCTGAATTGGTGCTGCAATTTCAACTAGACAAAATTTCGGTTCCCATGAGAAAACTCGTGTTTTTTACTGGGTTCTGTGTTTAAGCATCTGTCTGTACAGCCAGATTACAAATTCTCTGACATGCTTAACAGATAACTGTGTTCTTTGACCATAGCTGTGTTTGCATAATCCTATTACGAGTACAGTGGAGTTAAACGTACTTAGCAAGAAGAGAATGTATCCCTTACTGCATCGTATTAAAAATACAATGAATGAGAGCAAATTGTGTGCTTTCTATATGTCTTATTCTAATGTACCTTCTCAGTTTGAAATTGGCCTCACTTGATAGGGTAACCTGCTCCCTTTGTGTTTTGCGTTGCTGGTAATGTTTAAAGACGGAGTTCAGAACCAAGGGTGTTCTTGCAGACATGCTACAATCTCTCTGAGGTTACAGATTGTGATTTCACAGTGGCTGGTGAAATAGGTAGCAGTCACTTGAGGCATTATATTTCCTTTTAAAAATACTTTGACTAGGGAACATTAAAACCTAGTTTTTCAAAATTGGAATACTTCCATTCGGTAATCCCTGTGTAATCTCTCTATCTGGAAGGCACAGGATTGCTCTGAGTCTGAGGGCAGGCAGCTTTGTCCTTATAGTGAAATGGAAGAATGTAGGTTCTCTTAAAAACTTGTACTATTTACAGGAGAGTTGCACGGGCAGCATCCCTTCTAGTGGTCTCATTAGTTTTTTATTGTGAAGTGAGAATGATGTTTGAATATTAATTTCTATTGGAGTTGACAAATTCCTTGCAGTTTGTTGTGTGGTTATTAAAGGTTTCTGATAAATCGGCTTTTACGATTCAATGGACAGATGAAAGGAAAGAGGAGGAAGGTAAAATTCATTCACCTGAAAGGAAAAGATTTGTTTGTTTTTATTCCTTAAGAAACATTTTGTTACAATTAGTGATTGCGTTCTGAGAAAGTTGAAAGGAAATCTTTCCCCCATTATTTCTCCCTCCCCATTTTTTTTGACTGCAAGTATAATTTGACACAAATCCATGGAAGATCAAGAAGAGTGAGCTCAAGCTGGTGAAGTAAAAGGCCATTAGACAACAGAGGGTGGAGCATCTGTCATGAAAGAGAAGAGTTTAAGTGTAAGGAATGAAGATTGAGACAAGATGCAACTGGAGGCTATCAGGGATGTAAAAACAACAGAGGAAAACACTTAAGCTAAATGAGAGCTGGCATAAGTATGAATGAGAATAAGAAAACCATGCACTGATACAGACTGAAATTCAGAGAATGGTTTCTAACTCCTGAAAGTGATTGTCAGAAGAAGCTTTTCCAATTGGAGCAATAGAAACAACATTAAAAATAAAATAAATTTTAAGATGATAAATTTCAAGATTAAGTTGCCTATAGCAGAGAAGTAAGCTATATGACTGCACATTTTTTGCTAGTCCCATCTTCCTATAAAAAAATTTTATTTGAATGGGCATTTTGGAAAAAAAATCTATCTATGAAAATTTTGGTGACTGTCATAGATGGAACAGTGCTAACTGAGTAGGTGAGTCAGTGACAAAGTGCCCATGGAGTTGGGATCTGAAGACTGAAAAACTTAACTGCATGGTGTAACATAAGGAATGAGGGGAATTTAGGCTAAATAGATGGTACTTGGCACACTTGGTTATGAGATGCTGAAGAGAAACTGGGATACAGGAATTTTTTATCTAAGCAGTAAATGAATGATGAGTAGGGAGAAGCTGCCTTCCCCATAGTTGAAGGTGGTTGATTAGTTGGGAAGGATGAGACTGTATTATTTCATTGTGATAGATAATAATTTGCTGATAAGGCTTTATGGTGGGACTAGAGGACTGTTCTAGGCAGGTCCTGAAAATGGCAAATCATTTAATCTTCAAGGCAAAATAATGTAGTCAGGGAGCCAAATGGAGGAGCTTTTTGTTTGTTTGTTCTGTTGTGGTTTTAAGTGCAGAAAAGGCTGAAGTGCGTTTGTATTGAGAAGGTCAGGAAGAGGAGGGGAAGGGAAAGGAGAGGGGGAAAAAAAAAAAGGGTCTGCAGGAGACTGAGAGAAGGAACGTGAGGAACTGGGCAAGCAGAGAAGCCAGAGGAAGATCGCAGAGGCAAACAGTCAGCTTTTGTGGCAGGGAAGAAAGACAGGAGAATTGGAGGGAGGAAGATGGATGCCAGTGGAGGGACAGAACATATTCTTTCTGGGGAAGTCATTGAAATCTGTGGAAATGGTACTGGAGCAAGAGGAGAAGACTCAAAGGAGGTAGTGAAAAGGGTAGCTGAGATTACAGGCCTGGAGTTCAACTCTACTGGAGAAATGGAGTTAGTTACTGTAGAAGAAGGCAGGCCAGAAAGAGGAGACGGCCAGTGTTCATTGGAAGAAGCTGTTCTGCTCTGGGTTTTCCCTGAGGGATGCTGGATATATCCAAAAACTGCAATAGAGGATGTAGATATGTAATGATTAAGTAAGGATTAATGACTGGTGGGATGGGCACTGTAAAGGGATAGAGATATCCTATCTTGGGTGAAGAGACTTTGTAGACCTTTGTTATCCAGGATATAATCAATCTTGTTAGACGTATCCCAATGATGGTGTCTGTACATACTGCAGGTACAGGTGCCAGACACTGTCATTCTTTGTTTACCATGATAAATGAACATTATTTTCTGAGTTGGTTTTTGTTGTTTTGTTTTGTGGTTTTTTTTTTTATCGCCAGTTATCGTGAGAAAGAATAGCTGAATTTTACCTTGCATGTTGTTCAGTTATGATTAATGTTATACTTGATATTCTCTAGACCTTTAGTTTCATGAACGGCACTTCTCTTTCCTTTATTTTGAAGCATGAAAGGGAATCCTAAACCCTCTGATCACTCCCCAGCCTATAAAATGCAAGTGGTACTTTATGTGGTCTCTTTAGTGCGTTGCTTTGATCTCATCTGTGGACCCATTCGCACTTGACTTGCCAAAAAGAGTTTCTTTTGCTATCTAACTTTCTCCAAGGAATATTTTTAACCTTATTTTCTGCAATGCCTTTACATGCACTCTTTTTGCAAAGTGACTTTTACTCTCCAAAGGAGATGTGCTGTTGCCAGTTTTCACAATTTTTTTCATTAGTTTCTTTTTCTATTTTTAAGAAAGAAACAGAAAGTTGAGATTTTTTTTTTAGTCTTTATAGCTATAGAAGATTTGATTATCTGGGGATGTCAGTAATCAAAAGGCAATTAAAATATATAACACATTTTATTTTCTGTTTTTCAGTTTCCTGAACATATTTTGGTCATGCACATGGCTATTTTTTTGGTGGGAGGGAGCCGAGTGGTCCTTATTTTCAAATACTTTGGGTAATCAATACTTGAATCAGTTCAGAAAGCACCATCTGTGCACGTAGAGCAGCTATGCAAGTAAATGTTATCTTCACATGTTGTGAGACCACAAGTAGAACACTAAGGAAAATAAACCTCTAAATCCTATTCTTCAGTATGATTATACAGAATGAGGCGATTTGTTCTGACAAGAAATCCAAAAAATTCCTGTTGGGGTTCTGGAAAATAGTCAGAGTTGACAGATGGTGTACCTAGCTTCAGATGTGGATATAGACAAAGGGAATCCACTTTATCACAGGGAGGGGGAAGATTAAAGAACTGCCCAGAAACAAAATTTGTTTTCTGTGAAACAGTGATTCATTTTCTGTAATATATTTTTTTATTTTTGTGTTCTTCAAACGTCTGCTCAAGCAGAAGCAGAAAATCAAAAGGCCCTGAGACAGGCAGTTCTGCCTGGGTTGTCTTGGCTCAATTAAAACCGGAAACTCTGAAGAAAAACTCTCCAGTCCAGAGCTGTAGCATTTGTGGTTGCCAGCTATCCCTATTTGGACCATTTTCACCCTTCTCAGTCCCCCTCTCAACTTTCCACTCTGCACTTTTTCCACTTCAGTGTTGCTTATTGTTAGCCAGTCTTGAAAACAGTTTTAACTGAGTTTTAATTGACTATTTTTAAAAAAAGAATGGTGCTGCTCACTAATGAGGGATTGTGATAATAAAGGGAAATGGTGTATCTTCTGGAAATGAATGAAGGTAACTGACCCACATAATGTTGATGAAATATTAGCTGGTCACTGATGTTAATGACATTGCAAGACGAGTCCTGGGATCTCTGATGTCTTCATGTTTGTCAAAATATTTTAGTTGTTATTCATCTGCATTGGTATACTGTCTAATTTCTTTTAATTAACGAAATGTTAAATAGAAACCTGTATTTCTCACATTAGCTTCTGTCTCTATGGAGATTTCTTTTGAATGTCACTCAAAAAGGCATCAGCATTGACGTTTAATGAAAAAGAATAAGCAAAAAAATGCTCATTACTTTTGTGATGCTTAGTAACACAGATGTCTTCTGTTTATCACATTTATTTAGTATAATTACTTTGAGTACTTGAGATTTCAAGCTTCTGTTACAGCTTTATTCATAAGAACAAAAAGATTTCATACTTGCGGATCCTAATACCCATGATGGGAGTAAATGGTGGAGACTAAAATTTGCCTATCTTCTAACAGAAGAGTGCTTGGCTTATGTACTGCAATTAAATGAATAGAAGCTTTGTCTGTATAGCGCATTTATGTGACAAATACTCGAAGACTTGACTTCCCCCCTAGGTACCTGTTTAGGAAAGGCTTTTCTTAAACAAGGTCCTCTTCAGATCTGAAGACATACATTCCTTATGTATTCCTTAATTTATTTATTTCTTGCAGGGGTGAAAGAGATAAAAGAAATTGTTTCCATTTCATATTTTCATTACGCCATACACTCCCTGTTGGGTATATAATAAAAGAAATGAGGCTGAGAGACACTCAGTGTTTTCAGCTCCTGCTGTACTTCACAGAAACAGCAATTGTTTCTGTTGTGTATAGGGCCACTTTATTTTGGTCCTCTGAAAAGAACTCCCAATCTTCAGAAGTATGCGATAATGAAAGTGTATGTTTTAATATAGCAGATTTGAGAAATAAAGGCATCTCTTGGCATTTCCGTTCTACTTTCGTTATGCTTACCTCCCACATTCCCCCCCCCCTTTTTTTTTTGTGCTGAATGTGAATTCATGTTTTTTTCCTTGTGTTGTAACTGCTACTGCTTGTTTTCTGTACTTTAATAGCATTGGGGAATATCAAGGTGGGGGGAAGGGGAAACAAGGTTTCTCTATGGCCACTAAAAACATCCTTCTCATTCCTCTTGGGAAAATTCACTTTGCTTGTTCTGGTTTCATTTCACTTTTTTTTTTTTTCATAAGACTTTTGATATTTTCTCTTCAGTTTTCTTCCAGTTTTCTATATAGTCAGTCCCATCCTTTCTTAATGTTCTGCCCAACTCTTCCTCTCAAAATTGTACTATAGTAGTATATTTGCTTGACTCTTTGCTTGCTTTGTTTATTTCTTTTTATTAATGGTTTTCTATAGATCTTTACAATGTGTTAATTTCTAAACTGCAGATTTATAACGTGGATCCTTCTTGAGATAGCATGTGTGGAGCAGTGGGTGGGTGGGGAACTTCCTTTGCTTTCCTTCAGCTGGCTCTTTCTTCCTGTTTCCTTGTCAGTGTGACTGGGAGATAATTTGAGATTCAAACTGGCAAGGGTCTGGAGTACATGAAAATTAACAACTTGGTTAGCAGCATGAAAAAAAAGGCATGAGACACCTGATGATACTTGTGCTTATTGATAAAATTCCATATTTACTCTTTCACTCTGAAAAAAATGTGTAATTGAAATTAAAATGCAAGACCTGAGAAAGGACTTCTAAAATTGCATGTGTCTCATTCTACTTATTTGATATTCATTACCGTGATATCCAGGCACTCTGCAGTCATGTCTTTAGTGCATATTCCAGAGAAGTGGGTGTTATTGCTAGGAAGTAGGTGTTTTCATTCCTATTTTATACATGGTTACTGTGAATAAAACAATTTAGATGGCAGAAGCTGGGGGGGAAAAAAAAGTTTAAATGACCTTAAAATTCTAGCCTACAGTGCAACAGAAAAAAATGTGTCAGAACAAGGATTCAATCTCAGGTTTTGTGTGCTTGGGTTAAAGTCTAAGGTGTTGGATTATCTTTTTTGTTGTGATGATATACGCTGTTGTATTTGTGTTGCTGCTTTCACTTTACTGAGATAAGATGTATTAGAGAGGAAGGCAGGATATAAGAGTAACATGGTAAGGGTAATGGGTAGACTCAAATGTGAAACAGATAAAAAATAATCCAGCGCTTAATTTCCAGTCAGTGTTTCCGTAGGCTGAGTTGTTAAAACGATGTGAAATTACTTTTTACCTACAAAAACTTGAAGTTATGTGAATTTGATCTGAGTCGACTTTGTTGAACAATGTGCTGGAAAGGACACTGAAGCCTTGACCTGAGAATTTTAGCACTTCCTTCTGGTGTTCAGGCTGAAAACACCACGTTTGCTGTCCTTACAACCCTCTGTCCATTTTCTTTAAATGCAAAACTAAGGGGGAAAGGATGAAAAGTTAACAGTTGTTTTTTGGGTGGCTTTTTTTTTGTTGTTTTTTTTTTTTTTTTTTTTAACTTGGTTATGTTTTGTATAATCGTTCAGGTCAAAATTTAAATGGTTCATATGGTTTACCTGATCTCTGCTTTGTCAGTGATACTTCATCTGATCCTGTTCTTATTCCCATAGAAGAAGCTGTTTCCATTCTCCTTGTGCTCCTGACTCTAGCCGTCTTGATCAATTGTACTGGAAATTACTTTTGGGGGAACAGGAGGAAGGATTTTCTTGTAAAAGTCTGTTGTGCTTATGTTGTATTTTGCTCTTTTATTACTGTGATTAACCTTATATAGTTTCCTTCATAGTCAATACAATTATATTTATTCTAGCTTTAGAGAGATTGCAGATTCAGAGATACTTCCTCTATTTAAAACAAGGAAAGCCTCTAGAATCAGACTTAGATTTTTTGAGTGGGTCTGTTGTACCTTTCAGAAAAATGCAAGCCTGACCCACCATAGAAGTCATAGCAATGGTATATACACAAGTACCAGCATGTTTACTGCTGAACACAGCATAGATACTTCTGAAAGAATGATCTAGGTTTCCCACAAAATGGAAAAATTGTGGTGAAAAATACAGAGAAAGGAAAATATTACACCACTTCAAAAATGCACACAATAAGAGTTTTTTCTTAAATTAAAATTAAAAATACCATTTTATATTGAGTTCACCTACATGTCCGACTTCTGACATGACGAACCTGTAAATCTAGATGGAGGGTTCTAGAGTGAAATGCAGCTTATTCAGCCAAATACAGGCATCCTCTCTAGATCATTTTCAGAAGGCTGATGGTTCTAGTGATTAGATTAGGTAGGAATAATGCTCACTTGGTCAAAATGAGCTGGCCTCTCTTCCATTGCTGTATAACAAGTGGACTCAGATAAGTGGACTTAGGGGAATCACCTCCCTTCCCTTTTTCAGAGCTCTTATTTGTGTCAGTCAGGGAGCTTAAAATGCCACTCAGATGATGGACCATAGGGAGGGGCCATGCTTCCCCGAGGGGGTCACACTGCTGGTGTCCTGCTGTCTGCCATCGAACTGGATTAAAAGGCAGGACCTAGCCATGGAGTTGAAGTGCACCATACATTATGTGTGGACATTTGGTCTATTTTCCATCCAGGTTGCTCCAGGCCAGGTCCTGGTGGTGGCAGAGAGGAGAGACGAGGACACACCACTGTCAAAACGCCAGTGTGGTTTCAGCCCTGCGTTGCTGCTGTGACAAGACCAGGGAGAAGCAAGCAGCATCTGCTGCTGGGGAGGTGGAAATAAAGCAGAGGACAGAGGTTCTTAGGAGATAATTTATCGGATGGCTTTGATCCCTTTTCTCCTGGTTCTTGAATGGTTAGTGAACAGAGTGTGTTTTGTGCCTATTTGTTCATTATTTATAATAATTAGTTGAATGGTTTGTATGAGGATACCAGTCTGTGGATTTGCTTCTGAATGACTCACCAGAATTATTGCTTGGAGAGGTCTTCACTGCTAATAATGTGCTATTTCTTCTGGCTCACATAGGGCGTGGTGTTGTTCTTCATTCCTGGATTGGAGGACTTCTACATCTTTTCCAGATGATGCTCTTCTCAGCACCTCATATTCAAATACTCATGTGCAAATACTGTCACATCAGTGCTTTTTCCTTTATCCCCCACCCCCACCGCTTTCTTTTTTTCCAAATATCCTACTGAACAAGCACTTCTTTTCCTTATAGACATGCATCAGAACTCAAGAGAGTTCAGAAATGTTATATCTGTTTCAACAGTGGTTCATGATTTTTAAAAAAAAAATTCTTTGATTTTGCAGTGCTTGCCTTGTGCTAGTAAGTTATTACCAAACAGCATTTTATGCAAGAAGTAAATGGTACTTCACAGGTAGCTCGTCGGGGGGTGGAGGATGGAAGGCTATTTTGATCCATTTATCAAATAGCTTGTAGCTTTCATTTCAAGGCAAAGACAAATTACTGAGAAAAGAAAACACATTCTCACCTACAGATCTATTTAGCAAAGAAAAATGGAGAAAAAACTTGTCCTACAGGCTTGATGCTTTTGCCCGTTGTTGTTAACAAGGATTATTTTCTCTTTAGCAAGCAATTATTAGATAGATAAACATATTTTCTTGCTGTTTGAGAAGATCTGTCAAAGTCTATTCCTTTATTCTTATGTTCACAGGAATATTTCTGTGGATTTTTCTGACAAACTTCCTTTCTGTTTCTTCTGTCATTATAAAAAGCAGCAAATAGCACTTTTAACATCTTCCTCAGATACTAATTGTCCGTTTCTTTCCTCAAATTAGTTTTACATACGTCATTGACATCTGCAAAAGTATTCCTGGTTTACAGAGTTATGTGTGAGATGTAAATTAGAGCCTAAGGAAATAGATTTTTGAAGCTGGAGAGAGTTGTGATACAGCAATTAAATTCAGTCATTTAAAATTTTAATTAAAATGTTGACTTTTATATTATTCATTGTCTTGGCTACTTCACAAGTCACTTAATTTCCATGTCTTCCTCCCACCCCCATATTTATAGTCATAGGAATGTTCCTAATATGTCCACTTACCTTATAGAAACAGTGTAAAGATTAGTTTTTCTAGAGCAACTATATTAATTAATTTCTAAGTCTTTTTTTTAGGAGTTACTATGCCTCCTTCCATTTATTTCATTTTCCTAGGAGTTCCCATTGGAAAGAGCATCAGAAACCAGTTGAGCAAAAGGGATCACTTTTTTTTCATCACTGTAATATACTTGTATCTGCTTCTATTAGCCCACTGCTCACAGGTTACTAATGCATCACTTCTCACCGTGCCACAGGTCAGGGAACTTCAGTGATTTCCCTGGCCCTTTTGTTGAGCAATTCTAGGGATTTCTCTTTAGCCTGTGCTTCACAGCCAGTGCTGTGCAATCGCAGAGACTGCTCTAGTATCCTGATGGATGGACTTGTGGGACTATAATTAGATTTTACTTGGTGATTTTGTGTCACTGAATATATAAATAAAAAAGCATGAGCAATTGCTTTGCTGTAAGCTCAAAGGCATTGACCAATATGCAATGGTATAGCCAACTGCTCATGAGCTTCATGCAGTGCCAGTCATCATGCTATTAAGTGAGCTTTGAAAATGAAAGTGTCTCTTATTTCCACTAGTCCCTGCAAGCTGCAATTAATCAGGGACTGTTCTGAAAATGTTAAAAGCTTTTGCTCTTGCAGTTTTACTTTTGCACTTCCCACTTCTCCCTCACCCTGCTTCCCTGGCTCCCAGCAGCTCCATAGGGAATGAGGTCTGCTGAGAAGTGAAATGAGTCATTTCTCTAAGCAAGTGAAATATGCCTCCCATTTCTCCCAGTCTATTGAAGGATTTATTTTCTATTTCAGCAGGCATCTGCTGAACTTGAGAGCCTTAGATTTCCAACTGATGCAGGATTCTAGAAGGGTTCACCACAGCGTAAGCTCAAGTATGGCAGGGCTTTAAGA
Source organism: Chionis minor (assembly GCA_013398295.1). Taxonomy (NCBI): domain Eukaryota; kingdom Metazoa; phylum Chordata; class Aves; order Charadriiformes; family Chionidae; genus Chionis; species Chionis minor. The sequence continues at coordinate 211,954 of VZSF01003229.1, read as the reverse complement.
AGTGATCCGGAAGGAGGCTGCCGAAGGTAATATGATAACATTTCCTTTTTTACAAGCAAGGCAAACTGCAAATCCAACCCCTGCCTTTGACTGCAGCTTTAATCTAGTAAATGTCACTCAAAGCAGCATTTCCTATTTTGCATGAGAGGGAGGCTTAGGTGAAAGAGAATCAACTTTTTTAATGCCAACTTTCATGCTACCAGAGAAAGGCTCTTTCTCAGTCTCAGGGGTCCCAGCTAGCCGGTGGATCAGGACAGGGAGTAGCTGAGGGAAGTTGCAACCAGTCTCAACTGCTGCTGGTCTCTCACCCTTCCTGCCCACAGATAGTGGGAATGACAGTCTGGTGTCTTTGGGGCCAGAGACTCCAAGAGGTCTCAGCTCCTGATGCATTTAGGGAAAAAGATAAATCTAGGCAGAGTGTAAAACTGGTGTAAAAACAAGCTCTTCCCTGCTCTACTTCACCCTTCAGTGGTGTGCGAGAGTCTTGAATTTGGGAAACTGGGGGCTCTTGGGAGGAGTCAATTGATGGTGAGAAAAAGAGATTTGGGCAGGGTGGTGTTTTATGCAGTTTTATGTCCCATGAGCTGCAATGGTATGAACTAGAGTAGAACTGGCTTAAAAATGTGGGATTTTGATAACTGTATTGACTGTCAGAGATACTTGAGGCAGATTTCTTTGTCACTTGACATTCACACAGTGTTACACACTAGCCATGCCTCTCCTCCACCAGCGTTACGTGGGGATCTAAGTGATCCAAGTAGTTAAAGAAGGAAACCTTGAAGTTTCAAGCACAGTGCCAAACTTGCCATCTTTTTATTGATGAGATCGATGGTCCAGGTGTTTTACTAGCATCAGTTCTAAGAGAACAGGCGTGTTATATAGCCAGCTCTGTGAAAACAGTGGGTGGTGTAGATCCCAGTGTAGAAATTGCACTAGCTCTGCATCAAGTTATATAAAGGGAGAGATTTTTGATCTCCAATCAGTTGCTTATCAAACACATTAGTTACATCTTCTGCAATCAGTTCTTGTGTATTTTCATAATTAATTCTTACTCATTGCTGAAGATCTTGTTAGGTTGGTTTCTTCTGGTTTCCCTTCAAGAAGGATCAAAGTTGTGTGTGTTGTATTTCTGAAAATAAAAGGGGAATGAAGATATTTCCAAATGTCCAATACTCAGAGCCTGCTCTTCCTCTTTAGCTGCTTTTTTGAAGATTTTTAGACAGGCCTATTGTTCCCTCTGCTCTGTCAGGTTGGTCTATCACGTATCATCCTCTAAGTTGCCAGTCAACAGAATACATGCTGACTTGTCCATGGACTGGACCATCAACTGACTGGACCTACAGGTATTGGAGGGGTTTCAGCTCTCCATAACTGAGCATCTTTATTCTATACGGCTCACAAGGTTCAAGGCAAGAAACCCTCAGGTTACTAATAACCAGTGTTTTACATCTTGTTGCAGTCATTTCTGTGTAATAAATCTTTTTTTCTAATAAATCACTTTAGGGAAGTGATTATGCCCCTGTACTCAGCACTGGTGAGGCCGCAGCTTGAGTACTGTGTTCAGTTTTGAGCACCACAGTATCGGAGGGACAGTATTGGAGGTGCTGGAGAGTGTCCAGAGAAGGGCAACGAAGCTGGTGAGGGGTCTGGAGAACAGGTCTTATGAGGAGCAGCTGAGAGAGCTGGGATTGTTTAGCCTGGAGAAGAGAAGGTTGAGGGGAGACCTTATCACTCTCTACAACTACCTGAAAGGAGGTTGTAGTGAGGTGGGGGTCAGTCTCTTCTCCCAAGTAACAAGCAACAGGACAAGAGGAAATGGCTTCAAGTTGTGCCAAGGGAGGTTTAGGTTGGATATTAGGATTTCCCGAAAGGGTTATCAGGCATTGGAACAGGCTGCCCAAGGAGGTGGTGGAATCGCCGTCCCTGGAGGTATTTAAAAGACGGGTGGATGTGGTGTTGAGGGACATGGTTTAGGGGTGGTTTTAGCAGTGTAGGTTATGGTTGGACTCAATGATCTCGAAGGTCTCTTCCAACCCAAGTGATTCTATGATTCTATAATTCTATGATTTTTTTAAGTACAGATAGAGTCATGGTGTCAAACAGAGTCAGTGTTCAGTATCACAGTGGAGGGAATTTGCTCTTCCAGTAGTTTATGAACTTGGCACCAGTGATGACGGCTTTTGTGATACAACTGCCTTGTCACTGGGGATTACAGTTTGAGCCACATATATCCTGCTATTCACTTGACATGAAATTTATGTCCAGTAATTCTTGAGGAAGCATCAGAGTGCATAATAAGAACTAAGTATTACAAGTTGTGTAAGTAAGGGTTTATGCTTAATGGTTGCTGGTGCTCTCACAGGCTTGATCACCACTCAGCTTCTGCTCAAGCACTTCTTTTGTTAAAAAAAAAGCACAACCAAACAAAACCAACACAAACCTCAAACATAGCAAGGAGTTAATAATATCACCCTGATAGAGCTAATTCCTTAGTAATGCTAATAAAGTCTGATGTCTCTGCAGCTGAGGGGATGAGGATACCCATTATGTATTTTTAGTATGATTAAAATCAGCCTTGTACTATGTTTTTCCATCATGTTCCCTGCTTAGGGAGGTACAAAGATTTCCTGTAAAGTACAAAAACTTCATAATATTTTGCTTCTTTTTCATTAATATATTTCCTAATGAAATTTTTTTTGCTAAAAAGTCTCTGAAAGGGGTGAAAAGATTTATTCTTGGGTTTGTTTTTAATCCTGAGACCTGCCCCTTGACCCAGGAAAGTCACTTGCATACCTTCCACTCTGTGGAAGATTGACTCACCAGCACTGTCTCATTGAGCTCAGTAGCTGCCTTTCCACGCTGATGTACCCTCCTGGATTAGGGTCAGCAGGGACCAAACAGCCGTGGAAGGTGGAAGGATTCATTCATAAACCAAGGGAGTTGCAACAGGACACGATTGGGGGCCAGCTAGTGGTAAGCCTGCTCTACTGCATGATCAAAAGTACTCAGCTATTGGCTTAACATAAAACGCATCTGACAGCAGTGTATATGGAGAATATTTTTTTCCACCTTTCCTTTTTTCTTTCTTTTTTTAATTAGTTGTTGATTTTTGTTCCAACACTTCAAAACTGAATGGGAAATATGAAAACAGGTATCTCTGTAAGGGAGATATGTCTATGGAATTTAGAGAAAAAGAAAGAAATGTTAGGTTAAATCTGTGCTCACACTTGCCTTAATCCGGTGATTTCAGTGGTGTCCTTCTGTTCTCTGATGATTTGTCGAATAAACAGTGTTTCTTGTTGTGGATAACTCCAGCTCAAAGCTAGGACATGCTGGTTTTAATAAAATGCATCTAATCCTCAGAGCCATTTAACATCTGGAAAGCAAGTTGTTAAAAACATAAAGCACATCTAATCCTGTGAGCTGCTCAGAGCCTAGAAGAGGAGCTTTTTCTTTATGGAGTGCTTTAAAGCCACAGCTAGGACGTGAACTGCTGAGACATGCAGTCTGGTGGGCTATTCAGGCTGTCAGGGCTGTCTACCAGGTGCTGGATGAAGAATTATGATAGCGTTGCCTATCGCGTTCTTCATCTAATATATGCATAACTAATATATATTTAGAGACAGTGACAATGAAGGCAGCAATATACAAGCATTCTTTTTAAGAATCCATAAATATGAAAAGCAAGAATATATGAATATGTACAATGAAGATTTTCCCTGGATGTATATTATTTTCCTGGTTAATGAAAAGGACCTCCATCTTCTCAGCCATATATTGGTAATCTGTGCATTTAAGAAACTGACCCATTAGTTGGCTGGCATGATATTTTTTATTTTTGCTCTTGCAAAGAGCTAAAAATATAAAGCCCTTTGATTTGGCTTTATTAAGCAGCATGAACCGATAGATTGTTGGGCTTTTGTCTTCCTCAAATAACGCTAAGGAGAAGTGAAATAATGTTTTGTTAAATCACTAGCCTGTACTTATACGTATGTTGTTGCATTGGGCTGGTATTTCTCTGAAATGTATGTATGAGAACCAGAATGATGTGAAATATTTGTTTTTTAAAAGCTGTATTAGTGAAACCAAAAATGTTTTTATGAACTCAAACTCCTTCAAGCTACTTGCAGTCCAATAAACTGGCAAGTTTAAATATATGTCCTATGCTGAGCTTTTGCGAAGCGTCCGTGGTTTTGCAGTATCAGCTCATTAAATCTTTACAACAGACTCAGACTTCTGAATATGTTCACACAGAACCCACTGGTGTGATTTTAACGCAGTACAGAGATCTTTGAACCATATCTCACCAGGCTTGAAAGCCAAAGAAACTGAACAAATACTTGGGCAGACTTTCCAGTAAGTATGATTTAAAAGATGGGCTCTCTGTAACAGTGGTTAAAGGGCCACTGATGTCAGGACTAGATTGTGCAGGCATGACCCTACATCACTATAACCACAGCAGCGATGCCAGCATGGCTGATTTGACTCTTACTGTCTAACCAACAGCAGAGAGCCAAGAAAGGATGTCTTGATGGCTAATGAAGAGAGAATCACTTGTAGAGGTGGCTTCTCAGCCATATTTTAGCTACAGAAAATGCTCCATGGGCTTAAATTTTTTCTCCCTTGCTTACAGAGGGAGTGTTAAAGGAACCAGGCTCACAAATCAGGAGATTCTGTAACATCCCTAAAGTTAGGTAGGAGGAGTATAGCCCATAGAGATGAGTGAAGTGGCATAAGCCATGTCAAATGCAGCAGACTTAACTTACTTAGGAGTTAAGGCACACTGGATAATTACAAATACCTCCTCTTTCCCACTCTCTTTCCATCTTCTTTCTAGTGAGAATTTTTCCTTACTTCTTTGGGACCTTGAAGTTATCATGTTTTCATCTCTGCTGGCAGTGGTATTGATGGGATTAGAAAGTACATTAACGGTTGTTTCATTAGGCTGTGCAAATAAGATATTAAATAATGTGCTCTATTAAACCTAGTTATTAGCAAAAGCTTGCTGTAGTTACTAATTTAATCAAATCTGTTAGGAATTCGTGTTCTTGTTTGTCCAAACATTCTCAGACAACCTGGTCAGAAAGTCAGTTAATGAGCATTTGTTCCATTATAAGAGAGTCTTTCCGCATTTTTAAAAATCAAAATCAATTTGTGTCAGATTGGTTTTTGAAATGTGATAGTGACAATGGAGTTTTTTAGAATGGGAAACTAGAGGAGAGAGTATCCAGAGCTTGACATCAGTTTTGCCATTGATTTGCTAGGTGACCTTAGGCAAGTTGCTTTTCTCTGGGAAGTATCTGTAAAAGCAGTGCTGTCAAATCTATGATTGTCTCAAAGATTTATGTACCATATGTCCTATCAAATAGAGAAAGTAGTTTATCTGTCAATGCTGGGAAGTCAACCTTGGTTCTGAAATTCAAGTGGGATCTGAGTTGTCTCTGGTAGCTGGGCTTCTGTGGGATGATTTAAACCCTTATTTGCGCCACTGCAATGACACCTTTTCAAAGATTTGTATATAGGTAATGACTGTAAGTGTCCATGGTAACAGACAGGACTGTGTGTCTTTTCTCTTTGACTTTTCTGACTCGGTAGAAATTACAGGAAAACTGTAACTATGTCTGTATGTGAAAAGCAATGGGTTGCATTCTGCCCTGACCAAAGTCAATGCAATCGTTGTTGCTTTTATTCCTATCCTAGATCTGTGAAGACAGACACTATCATGGGGGTGGTTCAGGGGGAAGATGATTTTTATACAGTCCCCCTTCAGTGCTGAAGCACATCTTCAATTTACCTGCTCCTTAGCGTTGTCAGTAGTGAGATGATTCTAAGACTATCTGAGAGTGTTTTAAGCTTAGTATTTGGAAATGCATTATGAGTTTGAAGGTTCTGTGAAGTTTTGCGTGCTGCACAAGAGCACAAGCTTGAAATATGTCAGTGGGCAACGAAGTGCGCAGCAAGGTGTATGGAGCTGATGAAATCTCTCTGTAAAGGTGCAGTTTTGCAGATACACTGAAACAAAGATGCTTGAAATTTCTGGTGTCTTCATAAAATAAAGGGACCCCTTATTACTTAGAATTGTAGTTAAAGCTGTTTTTATCCAAATATAAATGTATGGTGACTTCACCATGGGTGAATGTTAGTTATTAATTGTATGTAAGAGCAGATTGATAATACTGTTGTGAAGTTAAGAAATCAAGAAGCAATAAGCTTGATGGAATCCAAAAAATAAGGATTATCCACTTACCTCAGTAATGAAAACAACCACAGTTCTATTAGGGAGGATTAAAAAATGCAGAAGACAAAACTCTTGGTGAAGGGAGTTAACCAATTTCCCTCACATGCACTTTACTCTCTAATTGTCAGTGAAAGCATTGATTATACATGTTTCTATGTTATAACTGTCTTGGCTAGTATGGAAGTAGTTATATTGTCTTAACAGCTTGTTCCCATTTTGCATTTGCACAAGTGGGTGCATTTGGTTTCCACAGAGTCACAGAACAGTTGAGGTTGGAACGGACTTCTGGAGATCATCTGGTCCAATCCCCTGCTCAAGCAGGGCCATCTAGAACAGGCTGCTCAGGACTGTGTCCGTATGGCTTTTGAGTATCTTCAAGGATGGAGATTTTTTTAATGGATTTTACAAGTACCAGTGCAATTACAGCATGAAAAACCTGAGAACTGCTTGTGTTAGCTGTGAAACATCTAGCTACAGCCACAGATGATGGCTACAGCACAGATTTATTATAGCAGTCCCTCTGTTGCTGCAAAAGGGTGTTCAGAAGTACAAATTTCTGTAATACTGTTAAATGGACACTTTTTGCTTTCTAGTAAACGTTTGAAAAGAGACACCCAACTAGAGGAGTGATATAACAGCTCATGGCAGTGGATAAAATGTTATTACATTGAAAATAGAAGGCACAGATGTAGCCACAAGAAGGTGAACACTGAATATAACACCATAGCTTATACTGATGTCTACAACATGATTTTCAAAATATCTTTTTATAGCAATTTAGCTGTAAAGTTCACAAAATGCTCCACACAGAGGATACTTCTCTGTTAAACAACTGAAGAAGCTTTATAGCCATGTCAAGACATCTTGGGAATATTCGAAGTACCATGTAGTCATCTCTCACTCCTAACTGGAGCAGGAATAACTTCATGGCAGTCAGTGAAATGACACAAATAAAGCTTGTGATGGGAAGAGGAGAACCAGGCCTGTTTTAGTGTGATTTTATTGACCTCATTAAAACCTGTACCTCAGTAATGCTGGTGTCAAAAGTTGTTACCCTTTCTAGTATTTCATGTAGGAAGCAAGGGAATTTATCAGTGAATCCAAAGCTTTCAATACTGAAGGATACTTCCAGGTTGAGAATAATGTTTCTGGTTGTGTTTTCAATACAGACCTGGTTTAGGTCTCTGCACTTGAAAGTAATCTAAGACTTTGTGTTATAACACAATCTTGTGATTATTTATTATAATCACTGGAGAAGCTGACACTTTTATGCTTTGTGGAAAAACTTTGTTATCGCCTATAGATTGTGCATGAGATCCGTTTCTTTGTCACAGAAAACTCTGACCTGCTTCTGTGGCTGGGGGAAAAGAAAAAGTATTCTACTTCTCTTTCACTTGTATTTTTCAAGAAAAAATACTGGAATAATATAAAGACCCATAACTTCTCCTGAGAGGTCATCCTTGGCCATCACATATATGGAATTGGGATTGTCTAGGGGTTTTGACCACAGAGAATACAAGATAGAGGAATAAAAGGAGGCTTCATACTCAGTCTCATCCGCATATGTCAGAATTGGTATTTCACTACATCTTCTCTTCATCCTTCTCCAAGGAATCATGTAGGCTGGAGTTTTAGAAGAGAAGGGAGGGAAAAGATGTTGCACGGAAGAGAGTTTGTTTTCTGCTTTGGTATTTTAAGGCAAAAAAGTCTAGGACAATCCACACAACAATACTACTGACAGTCTTTTTGTAGAGCCAAGCACTGAGAAGTTAGGAATGCCAGCTATATTTTTCTACGCAATTTTATTTTTTGCCTTCTTGTATGGGTCCATTATTACTTTCAATTGCATGCTGACAGGAACTTAAAATCTTTTTGTCATAGTCCTCCCTCATTATGTAAAAGATAGTACAGCTAACTTTGAAAGGAAAACTTTCAATTTTTCTGTCATTTCCTTTTTGTGAGTCAGATAAAATTATGAGTTTATATAAAACTATATCCTAAGCATGAAAAAGAAAAGAAATTCCTCTCATATTAAGGCCTAATTTCCACTTATTATTAAAATATTTATATTGAATTAGCATAGAAAGAAGCTGCTGTATACTGGAGGAGAAAGTAACGCGATTTTTGTCTTTGTTTTGGCTAAATTTCTTTCTCTCATCCTTAGCCTGATATCTTTCATCTGAGTATCTGCAAGCATATGTAGGTTTTTTGATGAGACTTCTACCTTATCCTGATTTCAGCTAGGCCTTAGATAAGAACGTTCTCACTTCTTCCATTAGTCTTACCATGCACTATGAACTGGCAATTCAATGAGTGATCTTATGAGAGAAAGTACCACAAATTTGCTTCCAGAGATAGACTTTTATTAGTGTATGGCATACTAGATGCTCACAAGTTGGTTTCATTCTTTCTGGTCATATTGTATGTGTTCTGTGTATAAACATGAACTGCCAGTTTCCAGGGCTTCCGGCGTGATAACTTTGGCTAGATATAAACTCAAACCTAAAAAAAGCTAGCAAAAGCGAGAAGGGTGTAACTCTACTCACATGACCATTTTTAACGTATATAGCTCTAAGGAATTTCCTCTTGCCACCTTGAATGAGTAACTTACCTTGCTTCCTCTGGCAAATGTTGATATATTGCATGCCTGCAGTGAAATATTGCTCCCAACTACCCAGCCCAGAGGTATCTGGAAATTGGACCAGATAAAATCATAAGCAGAATCAAACCGAAATACATTTTCTTTGGGTGCTATAAGCACGTTCCTTTAGCAGCCACATAGGTGGGAATTCTGCACTGCAAAAATGTTGACTCTGCTACAGCAGTGATTAAATTGAGTACCTTTTTCTGGCCCCACTGAAGAGTAATATTTCTTCCTCTAGAAGTAATTAGCCTCAGGTTTTGTGCCTTCAAAGGGCTTCCAGGGATCTCCCAGTTAGAAGGCTCAGTACCCTGTCCTTTCAAAGCTTAATCACTTTATTGATTAAACCCTCCAAAACATGGAGGTGCTCAGAATCCTAATCTCTTCCTGACAATAAGATTATCTTTTGCTTTACATACTGGGAATTTTAAAAACGTGGGCAACTTGCTTAGAAGGAATACAGCTTTTGTATGGAAGATTTTAGGGAGTCCTGGAAAACTGGAAATAAATAAGGAACCCCACAGTTGGTTCTAGTGGATTATTCCTAAAGTAAAATTTTGAAAGAAGATGTATGCATCCTTTTTCATCTTCTTCAGTCAACACTGGTTTGTTGTTTACTTTTTTGTTCCCCTCTCTCCCACATTTACAGGTCTTGTGGGAGAACTGTAGAGGAGGGTGAGCAGAAGTCCTAAAAGAGACCAAGTATTTCAGTGTTGCAAAAACAGAGGAGACTGATTAAAGCATGTGCTTCCAGAGGTGTTATGTGTTACTGTCATTGCAGAGGACAGGGCAATATGATAAGTGTTGAGTGGCTTCCATTGGCTGCATTTTATGAACATTAATCAGGAATGGGCGACAGGATCTCATGAGTTTTGTATGAGGAGAGTCCATAATGTTATTGCAGTGCAAACCATTGTTTCAAATAAAAATTCTTTTTCTTTTCTTTTTCTTAATTTTTGAATCACAGGCATGTGCCTGTCCTTACATGTCCTCTGAAAAGGGTAACTTTTCACAGGTTTCTAGTTGTTCTTACACAATGTTCTCCAAAACCATCTGAAATTGCTTGCTGTGCACTACTGACAGCGAAGGCAAAAAGCAAGCTAAGAAGTGATTTTGGTTTCAAACTGGAGGAATTCTGTTTCAAAGAGGAGGAGCAAGTGTGTTCTGGGAAGAGGGGGGCAGAGGTTTTGCATATAATTTTTTCATTGTATTGAAGCTTTTATGGAACAAAAGAGAGACAACACAGATAACACCTGTTTCCTTGGCCTTGTAAAGGAGTTAGAATTTATGTGTGCATACTATAAGCGAAGAGTTCACAACAGTTTTCCCTGTGTGACGATGTCCTTAAGGGAACCGTGTGATAGGAAAAGTAGGCAGGAGTTTATCTTTCCCAGTTTTTAATTTTATTCAGCAGGGTCAATCCTCAGAGGACCATGACAATCATGGGGATTAAGAGTGGATTTCCCCTGACTCAGTCACATTACATTTCTGTGCCTGCGGAGGTACTTTTCCCATTGGTGTGCTGACACGCTTTGCTCTCAGTGCTTCAGCGTGTGTTCAGCTTCATAAGAAAGCTTCTGGCAAAGATTTCTGAACAACCTATTGCTTCTTGTGACAGGGAAATCTTAAACACAGCAGGTGAAAAATGTATCAGTACAGTTGTATTTTATGTCATTAAAGTAATATAAAACACACGCCCACAGGGGGGCTGCATTCATGGGCACCTGTACTGATGCTTAGCATGAAAGAACAGAAAACAAGGTCTTACAATAATAACATGGCATGGTAAATACATGATCTAGTATTCAAATAAACCCAAATCCTCAATTTATAACCCTAGACCATTTAGAACTAGGTATGTTAGGGGGGGGGGTGTATGCACTGCTTCACTTTTGAAAACCAGTAGTTCGGAGGTATGACCAGCCTAATGAGTAAGTCCTGGAGTGATGACAATTCTGTTCAATTCCCATTTCATCCAGGGTCTTCCTCTTTCATGCAGACCAAGACAGTCAGTCTGGTCTTGAATCCCAGCTCTCCATATTTGAGTTTAATGACCTCATCATAGGAAAGAAAGAAAAAATCCTCCAACATTTGTTTGAGGTGGTGAAGGCTATTTGGATGGATAAAAGAAAGTTTGTATAAGCCATGCATTTTAATACCTCTGGGTAGTGTATTTTCTTTGGGCAGAAAGTCAGTAATCAATTTATGTTCCACTCAAGGCAAAATACCTCATAGGTTTTTGTAGTTGCCCTCTTATGCTCATTACTCGTGGGTGACTTTTTCAAGCTTAGGCCATGCCTGAGGATAACTTCGGTGTTAGAAAAGCTACAGGCTTAAATGTGTTTTAAGTCTGTTCCTTCTTCCTACCTAAGATAGACACATACCCATTTTAGTTAAAATTTCTTTTCATGGAGGACAGCTGATTGCATTTAGGTGGATAAATGATGTTTTGTCTGCCAAAAATAACGTGGACTTTCTTGAACAGTCATTTTCTCTTGTGCTCTGGAAAATAAAATATTTCCATTGTTAAATCAAGTTGAGAGTTATGGCCAGTTCCTACAAATGCTACCAGACACCAAGCCTACAGCGTTGTGTGACTGAAACCTTGGCTCCACCAGAAACAAAAATTCTCACTCCTGTCATTGGACCAGCTTCTAGAATTTTTATGTAGACCAATTTCTGATGTTGTAGGCCAACCCAAACAATAAATGCAAACTCACATTTCATAGCCTGTTCAGGTAAAAACTAGACTGAGAGCAGCCCTGTTTTATTGTCTCTTGGCCTAAATCCAACTTCTTGTTCTGAAGCGTCATCAGTTGAGGACAGGTAAACTTACTAGTCCCCTCCAACCCCATTTGGCAAAATTAGTAGCCAAAGAACTTCAAGTGCTTTCTTGATCTAAGTATAATGAGTATGTAGTAAGTAAAAATACTTTTCACCAAATTGTTTTTATTTATTATTTACACAAATATGTCAGGCTTAGGAAAAAAAAATCTCTTCATTAATATAACCATAATGATGTGCTCATTTACATTAAGCAATCAAGATTGGCTCCAATGGATCGTACTTGGTTGGGTTTTTTTGTTTTTTTTTGTTTTTAAAAAACCCTCTTGCTTTCTATGAAATCATTGTGATTATTTTTAAAACAATGCAATTAAGCCTTTAGATATGTTATTTGAATATTTATTCTGTTGATCTGAATTATTAAGAGCATCCTTTCTCTGAAGCGTAATTTTTAATTATCTTCAGTGATGGTGTATCTTTAATAAGTGCTCTAGCTGAGACATGCAATTATCCCGTACAATAATTGCAATAAAGTTTTGGTTGTTAGTGAGGCCTTGTTGAAACTGTTTGGCCAACTGTTACATTGCATCTGCAGGCTTCTTTGTCTTAAGATCCAGAAAAATAATTCATGCTAGGCTAAAATGTACAGAGATAAACTGGTAAACTGAGCCAACGGATTTATTTTGGAACTGAAGGCTAGAGTGCTCAGCCAAATGTGTGGTTAGTTGGTCCATAAGTCATATCTCTGGGAAAGGGAGAGAGCAGAGGCCAGGTATTTTCCCTCGTGCTACCTTTTGACCTGGACTTCATATGCTTAGTAGTCTAATTGCAGCAGAGTTGGGCTGGTCTGACCGTAAAATCCCTTTGTGGCAAGCCTGCACAGAAGTTTTGATCTGATTGTATCAAAGTTTGGATGTTACGAGATTGGGGGCAGACATATCTCAGAATGCTGCTTGTTTTAGCAGTGCTTGTTTTAGCAGTGTGGTACATTTCTTCTCGGAAATGCCTTATATGGTGATTCATTAGTATATTGAGAGAACTTGGCCTAAGGAACAGAGTGTCAGGTTTCCCCCAAGTGTCCCAACTCATGTTTCCCTGTTTATCATCATGCACCCACTGTCAAGCATTTAGAGCTCTCAGTCCTACCCCTGTTCCCTGTTGGCTGGAACAGCTCCATGTATGGTCTTGTGCCTTTACCTCACTTCCATGAGTGACTTCTTGTGGGTTTTCAGGAGAGGTGTGAAGGACCATGCTCAGTGGGATGGTGACTTCTCTTCCCAGGCTCATCGGTATTTGCCCTGTTGCCTCTGGTGGACATGAATCAAATCTTGTAAATATTATGCATCAACAGGCTTATGGCATCATTGTGTAAGCTTCCAGATAAAATGCCTAAATCCCTTATGTGAAATACAGTAATCTAAGGTAATATTACTGACTTTTTTTTCTTGTCTTGATTTAACAATCACTTCATTTTCCTTCAGATTTTAAGATTGAGCTGTTAAAACAGTCCTTTAGGTTTAATGGTCTTTTTGGTTTAGCTGCAGTATGCTTTGATTCTGGAGCATTCAGCTATCGAAGTCTTCCTAGGTGGAATCAAACTTAGGTGCGTGGTTTAGTGATGGACCTGGTAGAGCAGGGTCAGGGGTTGGACTAGATGATCTTAAATGATCTTGGATCATTTTCCAACCTAAATGATTCTATGATTCTGTGATTAAATGCAGTCTGTGGAGTTGCCCAAAGTGCACATGACTGCATGCACGCACATGCACACTCTCTAACACTTCTGGAAACATGAGGCAAGATGTAATTTACCAGTGATGAAACTGGTATGCTTCTGTAAAACTTGTTCTATGGAAATAAAAGCTTACATGATTAACTAGTTTGTGAGTTTTTACTATTAGCTGTAGCACAGCTGTGTGATTCTGTATTGTACACCAACAGGCTACCATCAAGAAGTTCTCAGTTCCTGCACAGTTCTGATAGAAATGAAAAGATAATCATGTAATGAAAGCTGGAATTCATGTAATTCAGGCTGGAAGGGACCTCCAGGGTCAGTCTGTCCATCTTCTTGCTGAGTGCAGGGCTAACTTCAGAGTTCAGCAAGCTTGCTTTGGGTCCTGTGCTGCTGGCTTTCACAAGTCTCCAAAAATGGTCATTCCACAGCTGATCGAGGGCTTAACCACTTTCCTGTAAACAGTTTTCTGTTTGGTTGGCACAAGAAGAGTGCATATAAACTGGTCATGAATAAATTTAGATAGGAAATCAGATGACTTCAGTGACATTCTGGAACAGTGCTCTGATACGGTTTGTGGGAGGTGAAAGTGTCCTCTTGAGCCCAAGATGCATATTTTTCTGATTGTAGAAGTGATGCTATGATATAACTGTCTCCAATAGCAAAGGGCTTGACTCAGTGACCTGTTTCAGATTTGAAACCTCGACGCTTTTACCAGTGATGGATGTTGAATTTGCTGCTTGCACTTGAAATAGTCACCTTTCTGCCTCTTCCCTGTATTTATATAGAATTGTAAATGTCATACATTTCTTATTGTGCCCTCCTCTGGTTATATTTCTGTAAGGGATAGGAGTAATCTTTCTCCTTGCATTAATGAAGCTAGGTCTCTCCTGAGAAATTCAAGAACAGACTGGGCACAGAAATAGAGCTTATTATCTAATTTACCAGGGGAGTAATATTATTCACAGTTATTCATTTTGTCTCTTCTCTGGGTAGAAAGGACACCTCACACTCCAGGTCTGTTAGTGCAGTAGCTTTTTCAGGCAATTAATTTTCAGGCACACAAATATAATGAAGTCAATATTTTACCTCAATCATTTTTTTCCCCATGTTTATAAAATTATATTTCTTTTCTGCTACCTTGCACCATTGCATGAATGGTAAAGTCACTAAAGTCACTACTGAAGCCCGCCTGTGTTTTGTTTCTGGATGCTGGTCTAAGGTGGAAGCCTAAGAAGGCATTTGGATCATGAAATCATTTTCGCTCATCTGCTAGCGGTGGTAAGACCAAATGGACTGTGAAGGAGCGGACTGAAGCCCCATGCCCACTGTGTGAAACTTGAGGAATTGTGCAAATTTATGGAGGCATTTACTGGGGGAGAGGGACAGAGTGGAAAGGGCAGCAGCCCCTGTGTTCACATCGCTTTCCGTCTGTACCACTGCGGCGCCTTGCCTTCATCTGCAGCCTTTGCAGAGTGTATGGCTCTACAGTTATGCACATGTGCATGCGTAGTATAAAATTACCTTTTACTCAAAGGCCCATTCTTTGAAGAGAAGACCGTGAATTACTGCTTTTGGTTCCAAGTAATATGTAGTGATTTAACGACCTTATAAGAAAGACTAAACTAACTCTAGTCTGAAGCAGAAATGTCTGTTCTCTCCATTACGATCAAATATGCATTATATTTTAAATAGAGTTGTTAGGGAAAGGATTATTTGCTCATGTTGTAGCAAATGTAAAATTGTATCTAATGAGCTTGTTTGCATTTTTTAGTAACGTATATTGCTGTTAAAATCAATGATTTTAAATATTAAACATAGGAATTACACTTCGGACTGCATTTCATTTAAACTTAGTATAATGGAATAATTTTTCTTGCAGAGTATCAAATTGCCCTCAATTCACTTTCTAAATAGGTTATTGAGTTTCAGGAGATGTATATACCAGAGTGAAGTTATGAGCTGTTTATAGTGTGGATATACTACTACAAAATATTCATCAGAAATTAGTTTAGAATTGTGATGCGTAGTCAATATGCTTTTTATTGCATCTTTAAAAGGGGAGTGTATTTAAGAATACACTTTACCAGAAGAGCTGCTTTGATTGGTTATGTAAGAGGTTGGGGAGCAAGACAAATGAAATGTCTTGAAAATTAGAAGATAAACTTCAGCTTTCTAAGTAAGTTGTCCAAGCACTGAGGATTGAGCGATTCTCAGGGAATTTAAAAATTTGTAGTACGTGCTAATACTTTGGGAAATAAAGTCACTTAACTAAAGGGTTTCAGAGACTTAGTTAGGCACTTCCCAAAAATACTCTAGTCTTTATAGGCTCTTACAGAGCCATTCCACAAAATCATCTAAGTGCTTTGCAGCATAATATTAAATGACATCACTAACATTTTTTAGAGTTGAAGTAATAGTTATATCAGAACTATAATGAGTTCTATTCTGTTTTATGTAATGCAAAGGCAACAATGCACCAACATCGTAGCAGTGTTTAAGTTTGGGCCAGGAATAATGTAGGGGTTTTTGTATGGACTTTAATGCAGTTATAAACATGGAGAAGTGTGTTCAACCAAGTTGCTCATCAGGAGAGTTTCATGACAGCTAGGTCTGACCTTGCAGGATAGGAAAATGTATTATTTTTTCTGAATCTTTGACTCTGGAAATATGCTAAAGAAAATAAAGGAAAAATTACTAAGAAGAAATATTGGTTTGGTCAGTTTACTGTGGAAAATACTCTGAATTCTCTTTTATTTTAATCTTGTCTTTTCTGTTTGAGGAAACAAGAAATCTTTTTTTTTCAGTCACTAATAATGAAATCTATCTTGAAATGGGGTTTTCTTCAACCTGTACAAAATAGGTCTTTTCCAACTCAAAGTCACAATATTTCTATATGTAATAGAAAAGAAACGTATATCCACTGGGAAAAGTCAAATGTTAGTTCAGAGAAGGTTAATTATTAGCTGTGGTTGTGTTACTGTTTTAATTTGCAGGCTTTGTCAGCAGGAGGGGAGTCTGGAAACACAGTGTAATTGTAAATATCTCAAGTCAAGGGGTGCCAGCGGAGTGATGGCTCAGTTTACTCCTGTCTCTGAGCCTTGCTTCTCTTTTGTGACAATTAACCATAAACTTGGGTTTCAGCTGTTACAAAGGCATAAAAGGCATGGTAACAGTTGCCTGTCATTGTCATCTTTGTCAGTCTCAGTCCCGTAGTCTCAGCCTCAATGACTGAAGTAAAAGCTGGGTGCTAAAGGGAACTTCCATAGCTTTTAGACTCATTTCGATTGAAATAGAAGTGTTTGACAGTTGGAGTTTTTTCTGCCAAGCAGTCATATTTCATGGACAAAAGTATTCAGAATTTTTGTTTTGACTTTTCACAAGGTGTTTATCCTGGTTTTGACCAATTCTATTTGCCTTCTCAAATCATAAAAACAGGGTGTTAAAATGGCTGAAAGAAAGGGATCAATCTGCTCATGGGATGAAAGAACAAGTGTAGTGTTAGGAACGATGCTGGGAATGTGAAGTGATAAAGGCCTCATATTTAGGAGTACAACAGCAACCAAATACCCACTCTTAATGGCACAGTACAAAGGAGAATACAATTTCTTAAAACCTGTGTGAAAGTAACGGGGTAAAAATGCCAACAGAAAGAGCATATGTAAAGAACACATAACGCAACCAGCTTGGGAAGCTTTTTGATCCCTTTTTGCTAGTGTCATTCCTGAGTCAACTGAATGCTTCTTTGCTACCAAGGGATGTCTTTAAGATTGCAGCAGGTTACTGCTGCTGCCTTTTCAGTAGTAAACAGGTATGGTCATGAACGTTACACCCAATAAAGACTGGTTTCTTGTGGCTTTGTGGCCTGTTATTAGACAGGTATGTCAGGCTTTTTTATTTCGTTGGACAATTCAGTGTGTCACCCCTATTTGGAATCCCTGAGGACTAGTAAATGTTGTGCCAGTACTGAAACCTCTCTCTATACAGCTGTTACTCAAAACTTTAATATAATAAAGATTCCAACTTCATTGAAATTGTCTGATTGTTTGAAAAGTTATTCAGGGAGATGTTCACATATCACCTGTGTATGACAACCCATGTTTTAAAAGGAAAAGGATAGTATCTTTAATAGACCATTTGGAGAAAAGGCAGAACATTTGAGAACTGAGTCTTTTTTTAAGGTTAATAGCATACCTTTTTTTCCCCTTCAGCTCTTCTAGGTGATCTAATATAGTACACTTCCTCTCACTATGAGCTTTGTGTTTTGTAGCCTTAAAGCCTCATGGCTACAGCAGCAGTGATTACACTCAGATTGGTGTAGGAAAATGAATAAATAACATAAAACTATTTTGCAGGACAAAAAGGAGTAAAACTGTTCACTGGTGAGTGTCCTTCCCTCTGCTTACAGAGGGAACCTTCTTGGCATCTAATTGCTCTGCTAACTGTTATGTGAGGCATTCGCTGTGTGGCTAAGAAGAAATACACCCCTTCGGTAGGTACATTTCTTTGCCTCTCCAAACTGTCGTTACGCTTCCTTAGCTTCTTCCTTGATCTTTCTCATGCTGATTATTCCTACACAAAATTTGTATCATTTTTGATGATTAAAGCTCATAGCTATGTATAATGACAGTTTCTGTCAACACTGCCCTTCAGATTCCTTGACTCTGCATTAGTAAGTTGGGAACATGTTTAAAATTAGATACACACTCTGCTCACACGTAGTTGATTATCTTTGTCTATTGTAATCGTCCTCCTTGGTGACTCTAGCAGTAACTTAATGCTTTTGTCCGTACTGCTGACTTCTACAGATCTTGTAAGATTTATTTTATAATGACTTTTTCAATGTGTATTGTGCCCTAAAGTATGAACAATATTTGGTCTGGGTTCTTATTCTTCTGAGAGGAAAGTCAGAGTGTCAAATTTCAGAAGAAATTGACATCGCCAAGTGGAAAATGTCAACCTTGAGAGGTGACCAGAGAGTCCTGCTACCACTGTCCTTCACAGAAGCTCTGTGCCTTTTGATTGTGTTAGGTTTCACTATCAGAGTAATTTCTGCTCACTGATGTTAATGCCTTTATGTTAATGCATATGTTCTTACACTATATGACAACCTGTCTGACAGTGAAAGAAGCTTGTGCTCATGATGCTGGAATAGAAAACCAGATGTATCCAAGGGTCGTTCTTCCCAAAAGCTGATCATTTAAAGATCATGCTCTCAATCATACAGCTATTGCATAGACTCTCTTTAGCATTGTTTTTCCACTGCAGTTCAGAAAATCACAGTGTTGTCTGTTTGCTTACACTAGTAATCTAGCGTGTAGGCAATGTAGCCACCGGTAATCTCCAGGCAGAGAAATGGAATATTTCTTAGTATATGCAGAATACATGCTCGTTCTTTTCCTTCTCTGGTATTATTTGAAGGCCTAATTTGTGTAGCTACATCTTTTACACCCAGCCTTAAGTGGTTAGGATAAATTCACTCCTTGCAAATGCATACCCTTTAGTATGCTGTTGTGGTTGTGGGCTTAATTAGTAAGGCTCAAAAGCTTTGCCTACATAAAGGATAATGGGGAATGTTACTGGCAAAATGAGCCATTGCTAAATGTATTTGACAAATGTGATAGTTTTGGTTCTCAAGTATTTATTTTGCCCAAGGGGTTTCCACTCCTGTCCTCTTGCATTACCATGGAAAATTTGAAAGAAAAGGAAGCAATGGCAAACAAGAATCAATCCAGCCCCAACTATGTCTTAGTTTGAACCTGAGCCTTTTTGACTTCTTTTACAAAATTAAGTCCAAAACTTCTGAGTCAGCACTAGTACCTGAAGTTGGAGAGTAGGTGTCAGGCACCGTACAGCTTTCATGCTTGGCTGATGGGATACACTGTTTTTCTGAAGTCAGAGAAAAGCTCTTTGTCTTCCCTGGTGGAGGAATTAGGCCAGGTCTGAGCATGGCAAAAAGTTTTACCCCTTTGGGGAAGCTTGGAACTAAGACTCAGAATGTCCCTCAGGTTTGCCTGGTGCTCTGAGCACTCTGGCAGCGTGCTTTTGCATCTTTGGCCCGTTCTGAAATTTTGCTTTCTCCTTCCTGAAAAAAAATCATAGTTTTTATTATACAAAGCAATTAGCCATTTAGCTGAAGTCTCAAGTATTTTAATGAACTGTAACACTATCTAATGTAACTACATGATCAATTAAGTTTTCACATAAATGTTCCTGTATCACACTGCTTGTAAAATGTTAATAATGTGGTTGAAAAATGTTCAGTGAACAGGGCAGGGTTGGGGATTTTTCTGAAGACACGTGAAAGGGATTGGGTTTTTTGCAGTTTGCTGACACATTGAAATGTGATGAAGCTATCAAATCAAAATAGTTCAGGTTCCTTCAGGATGTGCGCACAACATATTGTAGTACAGAGAGGCCTGTGGCCCCTCCGGGTGTGTGCTAGGTATAGGTGGGATAGTACATGCTCCAGAATCATGTCGCTTATCCAGGCTAAAGGGTCAAAGCTCTTGCTTCTGTCTATCAGATGAATGCTTTACCTGTCATGGTAATAAGCCCATTTTTATGCATGTTTTTAAGGAAACACATATGAATCTTACTGAAGTTACAACTTCTATATTGTCATTTGCAGAATAGGAGGTTGAAATCACAATGCTATCTGGAAAGGAGAAATATGAAAATGGTTAGGAATAAGAGCTGTAATCACAATATGGTCAGTGTGTTTTAGGCTTAAATAGCATGAGTCATGCTGTAACTATTTTTAATGATTACTGGATAGATATGTGATGTCCTACATGAGTAATTTTAATATATTTTTCATGTAAGGGACATGTTACCAAATTCATGACAATGAAGTTCAATTACCAGTCCATAAGGTGTTCTGATACTGCTGTCCAGTCCATAAGGTGTTCTGATACTGCTGTGTATAATCACTATAAGAATATTGATTTTACTTTTTTTTAGCATATTTATAATTTTAAAGCAGTAAGTATGGTATTTTTTTTCTTCAAGTCCAAGAGAGGGAAGTGGACTATGTTGTAACAGCCTGAACTGATCCTACAAATGTTTATGCTTATGCTTGGCTTTACTGATGAGCAATGGTGTGCAGCTGTGGTAAGCAGAAGGTTTCACAATCACGCCCTAATTTAGAAAGACATAATGATTAGGCTAATAAACAGGAGAAAGCCAAGAGGTACAGCACGATGTTTAGCTAAACTACATATGAGCACTGTATCCTGAGCAACCTGTGGTTTTACATTCGAGATACTGTTTTCTTGGGGTTTTTAATCACATTAAGTCCTGATCCTGGAACATACTGGAAGAGCCTATGCATACTGAGGTCACTGGGAACTAATGAAGCAAAGAACCTTGTCTATCCATCCTCTACCTCTAGGCATTTTTAAAAATTATTATTTCCCTCTCACTTTAAGAATAGTTGAAATCTGCTTTTTTATTATTTATCAAAGAATATTTTTGAAGGAGTTCTGGGTCTAACCATTTAGTGCTCCCACTGATTACGTTAGCTTTACCATTCCTTAAGTAGCTCTCCTGGATTCCCAATGTGTTTCCAGAAGCTTTTGGTATCCAACCCTCCACTCATGAACCCTCCCTAACAACACAGTTATGGTTCCCTCATTTCCTCTTTTCCAACCTTAGAGGGGACAGGATGGTGTGGTAATAAGCACAGATAATTATGAAGAACATGTAAGTCTCTTGTTATCTCAGAGATTATAGTGAGAAGCAGCATGAGCTATTTGGTAAGTTACTAATTACTAACTCAGAGACTAGAGAAGTTGAATGAAATGTGGATAAAATTGAATTTACCAGGGGTTGTTAATTCCTGGAACTGGATCTGAGACACTGAAAGTTTATAACACTGCAGATTTGCGGTAAAATTGCTTATTGTGTAAGTTGACCCCCGTATATTTTGTGAAAATGGTTTCTGTTTTCTGAAGGATCTATAGACCTAGTTTATGTAATGTTAATCATTTTAGCTTAATGAAGTACATTCACAACAAATCTTTGTTGTTTTTGTTGGTGGCTCATAGACTGTATTGCTTGTCCCTGAAAGTTAACCAGAAAGATTCTTGTTCCTCCTCATTCTTTTCTGGAGTCACTGGGAAAAAAGTTGATCTCTTAATTGTATATTTGAAAGGATGGAGAACAAAGTTTGCCATGTTTTCTCTCAAATGCCTCTTGAATTTCAGAAACTTGGTAAGAATAAGTAGGGCCTATTGTTTTATTTTAGATTTTTCACACGGTTTAAAGTCAAGATGAGAGCAAAAGGGTATCATATTTAAATGCAATTTAAATCAGGGTTATTGTGCACAACAGTTTTTTAGTAGGCTTGTTTATGGAGACATTACAGTGCATTCTGTGAAGCTGTCTATTATCATTTGGTTTGAAACATAATGTTTACAGACTCAGAAGTCTGACTCGTTTACTCATATATTGACGTTTGTTTTAAAGCGAAGAAAAACATCTGCAGTCATAATTTTGGTCAAAGGTTGCAGAAATATCCTGAATTACTTAAGAAAAAAAATGAACACACATCTCCAGAAGGACTACCATTTATGTCTGGAGGAAGAGAATTACCTGTAATAGTAACATAAGGAATGTATATGTTGGTTTTAATCCACTGACCTTTAGCAGGAGTGACCCAACTCATATAGTTTACAGAAGCCCTAAAAAACCTAACATAAAAATTCCAATGAAATATCTGCAGGTTTGGTTGAAATTGGTGGAACATCTGCCCTGAATTAAATTACAGCAGCTCAAAGTCACCAGAGGGATTGCCAATTTGATTGTCAGCTGTGCTTGGGGAATGAGCAGAGAAAAGAGCTGCTGCAGTGGCAAAGTGAGTGACCACGTTTCTCCTTGTTCAGCAAGCAGGAGGTTAGGTTTGTGGAAGGCTTGTAGAGTGATATCAAGCTGTCATCCCTCCTAGGACTTGCTGGGATAGGTTGCTGGAAACATAAGACACAGATCTTGTGGTTTTCTTCATCAAACCTATGGTTCAGATTGCTTATGTGGATAAATGTTGCAGGGTTTGATTGATGCAATGCAATATGTACCTACAGGCAGTTAATCTCTGAGAGACACTGGTTCCCATGAATGAGCACCTGTGAAATAAAATCACCCCCTACTGCAAGATTTCGGAACAATGACTGTTTGGGTATTGGTCTTGACCCTTATTTGGCCTCTGGCCCGTGTTAAGGCTCTTCAGCTGGCAACCAGGTTTGTCTCTCATGAGTGTAATCAAATGGCAAAAGATGGTAAAGCAATTAGAAGCTGTGTGTGAGAGAGCGCCTTCAACTCAGGCTGTTTTGTTCACTGTATGACACTTTGGAGGTTGTTTTGAAGGACAAATGCAATGTATGACAGCAGTTTAAAGATCTAGTTCTACATCTTTTCTTCGCTGTTATTTGTGTATATCCAATATATTTTTATATGAGGGTGTGCAGAAGGAAAGCAGGTGGGTTATATCATCTGGTGCTGTTGTGCAGAAAGTAGGTCAAATTTTAAGAAGATATTGCTGTCTGCTCTTATATTTCCTGGGAAAGAGTTACAGTGCTGATATGCCTTCAGAAATTTATATATAGAGAAACATTAATACTTTCAACTGTGTATAAATACAGCCTTTGGTCTTCCTTTTTATTCTGTTACATCCAGTATTAGCTGAACAAGAGCTTCCAATTAAACTAACTGTTCTTCAGTCACAGTAATGTTCCCCCTAAGGGAATGTGTTTTAGTGTGCTTTCCTAGGTGTTGACTTTCTTAGCACTTCATTTTATTGTGGACAATAGGAAAACTCAGTGCTCAATTTAATTTAAAAAAAAATAATTAAATACTAGCTGTCAGAAAGAGATTTTATTTTTCCAAACCTATGTAGATGTATAATATTGACCCTGTTCTTTAAGATTTGCTGCTAATAAATATAACATTTCTGATAAACGCCCTACATTTACTTAATTTCATGAAATTCTATGTTTTAAAGTATTAAGTAAGGCAGGAGGCTAACTTTTTCAGTTCTCTTGTGTCTTTGAGCCATATAAAAGTGGTTTAGCAGGCTGCAGAGATGTCTAATGTCAAGATTATTTACATTGCTGAATATTATAACTGGAGCACTTAAAAGTTATTAAACCATGAAAATGCTTGGTCAACTATTGTCAGCATTTTAAAGTGTGTCATTCATTAGTTCATGCAGCTCCAGTTCAACAGTGTGGAACACAAGTTCTTATGTTTCAAGGATGTAAAAGAAAAGTAAAAATTAACTTTATATAAATGGAGAAATGTATGGAAATTTAAAATATAAGATTAAAAAGAAGTAATAGTATCCCACAATAGAAAAATGAATACACATGGGTCCACATTTATGAATTTTTGCATAAACGTTTCTTGGAAGACTGTTTTTTGTCTTTTGAGTTTTTCTTCCCCAAAGTTACCAGTCACCAAGCACAGGAAGAATAAGTTTTACCTTTCATGGAAAAAATAGCTAAAACACTAAAGCCATTTCATCATGGTCCTATCTGCTTAAAAATGTGACATTTTTTTCAGTCGCTGAAAAGAAGAGATGGTCATTTTATTAGTGCTTCTGTTAATTACCAACCCTAAAAGGGCTTGAGTTACTGGACTACAGCAGTATGGTATTTTTAGATGTGGACAAGTTATTTTTAGGAATTTTAATAGCTCCTTCTGCTCTGCAAAATTAATCTCAAGGCACTTTTACAGAACATCTATGAGAAATTGTCCCAACAAATTAGTATAAAGCTCCTATAGCTGAAACAGGTTTTCTTTTTGCTCATGGCATAGCCAGCAAATTTCATCACACGGTGTATTTATTGAGACTGTAGGAACTGGCAAGTCAGGCACCACCATGCCTAGCTGCCAGAAGCCTGGTCCTAGCTGGAGACCAGTGCATGGAGGTAAGTTCGTGGGGTGTCATTACTCTTGAGGCTTCTTTAGAGGTTAAGTTTCTGTAACATCCAAAGAACTCAGCACTCTTAAAAAAAGACAAAAAAACCCCATTTTTGCTTCCTATTTATATCATGGCCTAGAAGTTAGAGAACTGGCATAGGCAATGCCAAGATTTTGGCTGCAAGGCCCTCCTCCTCAAACAAGGATTTGCATCAACTTGCCAGGATGAAGTTGCTTTGACCTCCACTTCCCACGCTAACTGAGGTGGCAGGAGATTTCCAACTCAAATAAATGTCAGATTTGAGAAGCCACAAGGAAAGAAAGCAAGAAGAAATCCTGGTGGTTAGTGTTGAAAGGAGGATTTCTGGATGCCAAGTCCCAGCTTCACACTTTGTTTATACATTTTACCCACCTCTTTAGGGAAATGGTAATCTTTTGCTACAAAGCAAAAGACACAGCTTTTGCAGCTGTGTCAACCAACAGATAGTTCTGGATGAACCTGTAATGTAAAGTTGCCAGTCAAAATATCCTGTCTAGTTTCAGGCATACTTAAAAGCAGGAATTTGAGGATCTAAATGTGAATTGGCTCTTCTGGGGAATGAAGTCATCCACCACGGATGAAGCATCATATTTCATTGACTTAGAAGTGAGATGGAAAGTGACTAGAGACATCTTGACTGTGGTGTTCCAGTCAAGTCACCTGCCTGGCAGGGAACTGATCTTAAACCTATCATCACTGTCTAGGTCTTCAGGGAGGATTAGGCTTCTAGGTTTGGAAACATGGGGTCAAAGGGATGTTAGGTTAAAAACTTGAATTCAATAGGTGAATTCTCTCGGTGTGCCTGATCCTGTGAAATAGTGCAGCTTCCCTTAAATTAATCTGTACTAAAGGTCGTCTTGGTTTGGGAGATCAACACCAAAACCTATCTATTGTCCAGCTTCTATTTATCTTAAAAAACTAGTATTACAACGTAGCATTACAGGAAAGGAGAAGGAAAGGGACAACACAAAGGCATTTTAACTGTAATTGATTCTTGAGTCAAACTCTATGTTCATGAGCACAGCAAGCGCTAGCTAAAGTGTGTGCCTGTTCTGTTGATACTTAGTGTAGTCAAAGTCCATGTGATTCAGATAGGTCTTGTGCAAGGAGGATTGCTGTGAACCTATACAGCTGAAGTTCATAGTGTCATTCATCACAGCACTGTAAAGAAGGATAGGAAAAATCCTGGAAAAGATACTTACTCTCAAAGTATCAGTCAGATTTTTCTCAGCTCTATTTTCAGTGGATATGTTTTAAGAATATCATTGCTTACATTTGGACTCTGGAAGCAGACATAAATTATGCCATGTATTTCTATGAGTCTGAAATAATTTTTGTCCTATAAAAATAATAGCTGAAATCTGCCTCTGCACTGTCAGATTCTGGAAAATGGTGGATCAAAGGTGTAGGGTGTCTCTTTGTGCTTTTTTCCTTCACAAATTACACTTTGCAATCTAAAGACGGGAAGTGATTGCCCTGAAGTGGTCAGGCATTTGGGCTAGATGATTGTTGTAGGTCCCTTCCAACTGAACTATTATTAAAAAACCAAGATGGAAGACCATGTAAACAGCAGATATGAGGTAGTCTAATTCGTGTTGAGTAAGTAAAATGGTGTATACTTATGCTTATTATTAATATCCATTAAGGAATTAATATTGCCTGCAGCCTTCCACTGAAGCTAATAGAATTGATGATCTTAAAGGTCTTTTCCAACCTAAATGATTCTGTGATTCTCTGTAACCATTGTACTGATCTCTCTCCAAACAGAAGACACCTTCAGTTGCATGGCTCCCTCTTCTCATCACACATGGACAACATAGGTGTGACTGTCTGCTTTTAGGACATTTGGACACCATATTCACTGAGTTCCATACCTCTGAGATAGGTCAAACATCCAGTTAATCTCTGTTTTGTTCTTAATTGGATGGGTTTAATTCAATTGTATTGTGCAAATTTGGGGAAGACAACTTCATTTAAATCTAACATTTTGTGAGATTGTTTGACTGAGGCAATCTAAACTTTGAGAGTATATTTGTCTTTAAAACCTCCTAAATAATTTCTAGTGCTTACTTGTGGTTGTTTACTTCGTTGTGCCCAGTGTTGTATAAACACTGCAAAGAAATTCATTTTGGACTCTTTGATCTGATAAGGAGATGTAGAGGATTTAAGACGTAACCTTTCCTCACATATCTAACATTCAGAAATGGCTGTCTGGTTTCATAAATATTTATCAGTATATGCTTTTACCTTTAATAAACCACAGTGCTATTGCATCAGTGAAAATGCCTCAGATTGATTGATTAATGATGCACCTTTTCAAACTTTCAGGGTAGTTGTACTAATTTAAGCTTTATAGGTTTTCTGTAAGCAGACTTATTCTTCAACCTTCACTCTCCTCTAGTTAAGAAAATAGTTTGTGTACAAAAAGACAAAAATGGGAGACGTGTTGCAGGAGGCATTGTATTTTTTAGTACTTCTTTCTATCCATCGAGCTATTTTGGTTGATGAGTGTTTTCTGTAAAATTCATACACTCCACTGTACCACCTCACACCTCCTTTATTTATGGGTAAATAAGATCTATGGTTTGTGTGGTGCGATATGAAGGAGGACTCTTGAAAGATCAAGCCTGTTGTCAAAATGAGCTAGGTGACATCTGCAGCCAGGAGAGGTGGCAATCTCTCTTCCCATAGACATCTGCTTCCCATATAGCAGTGATCTCGGCAGCGCTGAGGTGGAGTATGCACCTTATGCAGCCCTATAACAATCATTTGTAGCCTCCAGAAATCAGTGTGTTCCTGGTGTTTTGAAAAAGCTGTATGTAACTTCACTAAGGGTGGGATTGCCATCTCTCTTTCAGATCAGTGGAAAAGTGGAAGTATCTAGTGACCCTCAGAGTTTGGACAACACCTCGTGCTGCCTTCATTAGAAGTACTACAGTGCTAACGAGCATGTTGTAATGGTTGGTGGAGGCATTTTAACATGGTAAAACAAGAGTAAAATAATCTAGGGTTTCCCAACGGTAGCCAGCAAAATTGAGGTAATAAGTATCACAGTGCACAAGGTGAGGAAAAAGGTGCAGGGCAGATGATTTGTGTTAGCTAACTCTGGCTAGTTTCCTTAAATGTGTTCACTCTACATGGCAGTAAGATTCTAGGTTAAATTAATCAATGATGCAGCTATGCTACTGAATTTTCACTGGAAAGTATTATACTGTGAATTGTTACTAAATTAGTTGTACTTATATCTGACGTGCCCAATAACTAGAACACTCTGCTGTCTCTCTCATTTTTGGCTTCCTTAAATGTCCTTTCCCAACTATGTGGCTTTCCACCCCCCACCCCACTCCTCCCACCCCCCTGAAAACTATAGGTAACTTCACACCTTTGAAACAATTGGGTTGGTTGTGCATATGATATACCTACTTGACAACTACAGGGAATTCTTTCTTGGCCTGGATAAAAAGCACTCGGATTTGAAACTGAACATTTTCCTTTTAGACTGATTGTAGCACATAGAATCTTTCCTTGCTTAGACTGTTTAACCCAGGAAAAATAAAAACAGTGTGTTGGTAGATGGAAATACTGCCTACCCAGTTCTTGCTGGGATATCAGCCTACACTGTATCTTTTTAAGGCAGCTAAATAACATCCAGGAACTTTGCAGCATATAGAAACAGATCTAGGAACATGAACAATGGATGAATTCTATGACCTGGAAATTTCCAAACTGTGCAAGCTTCCCTATCCCTAGACTTGACTGTATTGTGACAATTCCACTTCTTATTGCAAATTCAGTGATTATTGAAGAAAGAGACTGTGAGAGATTACTACACTTCCTTTGGAAAGATGATGGGAAAATATATCAACTCTTTTTATTGCCACAATAATTGTAAAATCAATCACATTACGTATTACTGTTATCTCTTCGGCTTTTATATGCATAAGACAGAGCAACACTACAAAGTTAATACAAGCAAACATTAAACAATGTGAGCTTCATTCTCGTGACAGTTTATTTCCTGGAAATGAGAAAGGGAAAACAAACAACCTACAAGCCCTAGAAAAGCTGGATAAAAGACCACCAACACATTCAACAGTAGTATTAGAAGCTTCTTGTCTCAATAACCTTTTTTTCCCTCCTCATGGCCAATACCTTCAGTGGTATTTTCCTCGTTCCTTTTCAACCTGATATTCTCCTAGTTCTGTGCATTGTGCTGCCCTGCTATTCCTATGTACCTGGATGTTTGGATGCAGAATTTGGAGAAGTGAAACTTCCACCTTGCCAAGTGCCACAGGTGAAAGACAGTGGCTCAAAATACTGAGCCAGCAAAAATATTTCATGGCCATGGGCTATGGAATCAGATGGCTGGCAATGTTAGCGGTGAAGTATTGGGTCCAGGCAGCTGCTCATGCCCAGCTTTGCCCTCTCTTTGTAGACTGGTGTCAGGACTTTATTGGCCGGTAAGTTCAAGTATAGTTGTGTTAAGGCACTGCTGACCTGTGTCATGCAGCCAGTCCCCAAGTGATGTTGTAGCTCTCTCCTTAGGCACAATAATGCTCAGCATTTGGCAGAATGTTTGGCCCTGTCCTGAGGCATGTTGGTCTACCGGCAGGAGCACTCTGGAACACTGAAACAGTGACAGCAGCATGAAGCTCCCACAGGATGGTGGTCACACTCTGGTTTTCACGTTTCTCTCCATCAAAGGCCCCTTGGCCTCATATTTGGCTCATACTTCTTAAGTGTACAGGGCATATGGACTATTGGACTTCTGATCATTTCTGCTGCGCTGATGGTATAAAGTGGACGATACAGTGAGAGAGGAACTAGAGATGAAGGAGAAAAGGTTGAGAAGAAAAATTACAAGATCCCAGTCTAGATGCAGTGCCTCGAGGCTACTGATTCACGCAGCAACAAGTAATGGAAGGAACCAGCAGGAAGCTCACCTATACTCAAGAAGAAAATGCATTTGTAAGCAATTGATCAAAGAAAAGAGGTATTTGTACTTCTTTAGCCAGTGCAGTGTTTTAAAATTCCATCTTTACATCAAGATGTAAAGCTTTATGGTTCAAGTTTTGCCAGATTGCTGCCTACCCCCTCCTAGGTTTACCATACAGAATATATATGTTCGTGTTTCTTTCTCTTCTGCAGTGTCGGTTCAGCTACATTGAACCTCATATCTGAAGTAATTTTACGTTGTTGCTACTCCCAGAAGAGGCAGCTACCCTGCAGCTTCCATCTCTGCCTGTTTTGTCTGTGGCGTTCCCTGAATCAATACCTCTGACTTATATTTAAAAACCCGTGCTTCTTCCCAGAATTGGTGCATTTCAAAAATGACCTCTAACATTGCGTTTACCAACCCACCTTTGAGGAAGCAGATGGTGTGCTCTGAGGGCTCAGCAGAGTCTGTGTTACAGCTGAACCCATCTGGCACTGCAGAATGCCATCCTGTATTGTTTACTTAGGGCAGTTATCAAGCACACTTTCTGGGGATATCACCATCAAATGTTTCCCCTCTTTCTTCATTTTCTTTGTTACTAATGCATTCAAACTCTGTACAATAAATGCAGCAAGATGTAAATGAAGTTCAAAACTAATTCCCTGCCCAGTGATGCATAGAAAGGAAACAAGCCGTGATGAAAAAAAACTGTATTGCAGTAGGGACTACAGTGGCACAAAAAATACAAAAGAAAGCATCCTGGAATGTAATTTCAAAAAAGGTTTTGTTCAGAATTCAGAACTTGAAACACTACCTTACCGTGCTTCTTGCTGCTCCCTACTGGACTACAGATTATTAACTTAAATATTTATTAGCAGCTGGCGATTCTCTTAGCCTTTAGCCACTTGGCTGAGATGAGATATGTAATCTGTCTGTGGTAGTACCGACAAAGGAGCCTGTGTTTTGTGTTTCTCACTACCATTGTGCTCCTGGCAAGAAAGAAGGGAGCTTTTTCACTAAAGATTATCAAGTTACACTAACTCAGCGTGGTGAAATAAAGACAAGGGTTGCATCGCTGTGTTTTTGGAAGAGAAAATCCTATTTCTGCTGAGTAAAACCCAACACTTCGCCCTTGAAATTTTTTTTATGTTCAGGGAAAAACTTATCCTGACTATAATCCGTAGGTCAATGAGACAACACTGACACTGAGCCTGAATTCAAAGCAGGCCGTGTTGCAAGTATCACAAGTGCTTACGTACCAATGTTAGCTAATGCCCTATGTAAATTCAGCAGTCCCACAAGGGCCTTTTGTAAATTGAAGTAAAATATCGTAGCTGGACTTTTGTGTATGTAAGAAGCAGTTACAAAAGAGCTTATCTGAAGGCGCTAGGGAGCTAGGGGACAAAACTCTTTCCAGAGTGCTTCTGTAAGTAAAGAAACTGAGATTTGCATCTGGCTTGTAATTTTGTGAGTTAATTCTGGGCTTCCATGTGTAGTTTTGCTGCCCCTTTTCAACTTGTTCTGGGAACAGTACAAGTACAGTTTTAGCCTCTTCCTTCCCAACAACACTTGAGAAGAGGCGTCTTTAGCCCTCTTCCTTTGAATCTAATGTAAAGTTTTCTCAGGAGCTCACTTTTCACACACCCCTGACGCTGACAATAGTGTAAGGCTACATATTTACAAAGAGCTTTTTCTTGACTAGGTATCTCCTAAAACTTTAACAGTTTTTTATTTTATGCAAGTTGTTCAAACTGCAAAGGGTAGAGAACTATTACAGGTTTGTTTAAATTTGCTAAAGTGTGTTGTTTTGGTTTTATGCACTTTTTTCCTTTTTTCTCCTCAGCAGTTATTTAAATGATTATTAAATGATTATGGTGATAGCTCTCTTTCTACTTCAGTGTTTGGATTCCTGTGCATCTCTTCTTACTCAATTTTAGAAAAAGTGTCAAAGACAGGAAAATATTGCAAATGAAACCTTGTACTTTTATAATTTGAAAAATGAGCCATGTTTACATAGGAAAGAAACTAGAAAAGCTTGTATTGTTCATTTAATATTGGTTGAAGTTGAGGAATACCATATGAAACTGAATATTTTTGGTGTACTTTCAGAGCATCAGTTATGACTAGACCTGTGTAAATCCCAGGTCAAAATAACACAATGTTCAAAATCAGACTTCTCCTCCCCCCTTCAGTTTTAATTCACGAATGTGGAATTTGTACGCATTTTTTCTGGCAGCAGAACTTTTGTTGGCATTGTATGAGTTTTTTCAGCCTTTCTGCTTGTCAATGGCAATTTTAGAGGCAGCTTTTCAAAGCAAATTTCCAAATATAGGGGGAAGTTATCTACTGTTCCTTCTTTTTCTTTTTTTTCAAATGGTTAAGTCTGGCATACATGTTCACCTGGGCAGTCTGGTTTTACTGAGTTGCAGAAAGGGATGGAGGGGCTGACTATACTCTCACTGAGCCTTTTAACATTGCAAGTGTGGCATTCATGAAGCCTGATTTCTTCTGTGTTTGAGCTAAGGCTCTCTTCAAGATTCTTTGTTGTCTAATCATAGTGGAGAGGTTACACTGATGTGATTTCCTTGATGGAGGTTCAGTTATGTACATTGCCATTTGTTGTCATGCAATGTGTACAAACTTAATGTTTTAGAAAACTCTTTGACATCGTTTGAAATTGATAGTTTCCTTGGTCTCTAGAGTTGGATGGACAGTTTGAATCGGTCTCATTTTCTTAAGCAACTCTGTTTAAAAGACACCACTTAGGCTAAAACTAATAATGTCTTTTGCTTTATTCTTATTCTTCCCTTGCAAGTCCTTTGATTATTCTGTGAATTCACTAGCTGGAATTTACTTGCCAGAATTGCTGTCTCAAAAGGAAACCAAACAAGAATGTTTATTTTGGGCCTTTCTAGATCCAGTTAATTCCATACAAGAATATTATTCTACTGCTAAAGATGAGGATTTTTGAGGGGTGAGTGAAGTCTGCTGCGAAACATCAGGTTTTTCATAGCCCAGATCTACAAAGTCTTTCTGTTCTGGTCAACGATTAGCATCTTCTCCTGACGATACTGCTACAGTCTAGAACCCAGCTCATGTTAACTCATGGTTACGAAAATGCCTTTGTAGGCTGAAAGCCAGGTGATAATGATCTGTGTTTCTCCCACTTGCCATTCAAGGTTCAAAATGCATTTTTAAGTTCTTAGAACTGAAGTTTTAACTTTTCTTAAGTTCTTTTGTTGGCATCTTAGAATAATTCTTCACTAGCAGTGATTTATATCAGTATTGCTGCATTTAACCAGTGCTTGACTAAACTATTTCATCCTCACTGAGGTAAGTTTTGGCTTAATTATGGTGTCCTGCATTCTGGTTTACCAAAAATTTAGATGAGATGTTTTCACTATTCACATTAAATTGGAGGTGTTTATTGGGTACGACATATACAGAGAAACTCTACATAGCTTGAGCTCTACCTATTTATATGTTTTACGGTAGGACAGAATGTGTAAACATCATTCCAGATGCTCCAAACCTTACCGAAAAACCGTAAGGTTCTGTTCAGTTCTGCCATTGCCACCTCTGACTTGAGGTGTTTATAACTTGGTGTGCTTAGCATGTGGTATGGCAGAGAACATTGGAATGATAGCACTGGTAGCATAAACTGGACAAGACTGGAAAAAGGCAGACTGGATATGCCTTCAAAAGTTTTGGTCTATTAGATGAAGATTAAAATGAGCTTTGATAGTTGAGGAACTTGCACGAATTTCTCATTCACTGTGGTGCTTAGCTTGATTGTTTTGAAACAGCTGGCTGTCCCGATACACATCCCTTCCCTTTCCCCTTCCCTTTCCTGTGATGCTACCACACTGTTGGCATTTGACACAGTATTTGTGAAGCTTTCGTGCTTCATGACTGGACAGAAGGTCCTCAGAAGCTTTTTAGTTAGAGTGCACCTCTCAGTATCCATATTTTTGCCTTCTAAATGCTGTATCATCTAAGGAAGTGGATGGCAAAATACAACCGCTTTGGACAGCTTCAGTATCTGTCCCATTTTGCTTTATTGATGATGTTCTGCAATCTTACTGACATAATGCAGAAGCAGGCCTCAGGAAGGTCAAGCAAAGCAAATCACTGAGATGCTGCTAGTGAATTTTCAACTAGTCATGGTGGAGCCGAAAATGAGGGTGAGGGAGGAAAACAGGAAGGAAAGGGAAGGATAGGCAGAGGCAAGGTAATATTGGTGCCAAGACTACAAACTAATCCATATTTATTGTGCCTGTTTAGCCATATCTGAGGAATGAAAATTTACCAAGAAAAATATGAAAACATTTATTTGCAAAAGGATCATTTGGGAGTTAATACTTCCTTTAATCAGAACCTGAGGCAGGGAGGGTATTTGGGTGTTGCAGCAGTGAGTACAGCTGAAGTGTTCAGTGCCTCTGCAGCAAGAAAGCAAAGCTAATTGGTCTGCACATATCTGCAACCCAATGACACTCCTGCATGGCATGTGGAATCCAACAGTGCATGCAGGGAATGGAGATGGGAGACACATCCCCTTGTAAACACAATAATAGCATACATAATAAGTTTATTTTAACAAATTATCTTTACAAGTTTCCTGTTGTTCTTTGTTGCATCTTTTTCTCATTATCACTATTCAAAGATATTTTTAGTGCTGCTTCTCTTTCTAACCTTGGGTTATTTCAAACAGATGTTTTTGAAGTGCTTTGTTTGTGTTTCATTGACTGTGTGCAGGAAATCTCAGGCATTTTTTTTTTCCTTCTTACATGAACAGCCATGAATGAAAAAAGTTTCCTACAATTTATCATTTTTTCAGCTGCACGCACAATTTTTAGTGCAAAGGTTGCATTGCTCCATTTCTTACCTGTTAATCTATTTTGTAGTACAATACACAATTATACATCAATTTCAAAAGTTTCTTTTCCCCCAAGAGAAATCTTTTCCCCCTCCAAATTCAGCTAATTCACTTCAAATTCACTTTTGACCCATCAGGTCACTGAGCATGTATTTCATGGAATCTCGATGTTTTTCCATAACATTGACAATTGGTAATTTGTACCAGCTGGAGCAGCTATTCTCACTCCTTTCTTACGGCTCAGTAAAGGAGAGGTAAGTTATTGTAATTCAAACAAGGATGTAAGATTCCACTGAGCAAAAGTGCGTGATACATTCTTAGGATGGAATTCCTGAGATGCTCGCATAGCCTTTTTGAGTTCATCTCTAAATAAGGCATGTAGTCTTGGAGAAACAAGCATGGCTCAGAAATTTGCTTTCACCTGAACTTAATTTAAACATCAGTGCTGCAGTGGCCAGATTGTGGTTTTGGGATAAGTCCATGTTCATATTAGGAATCATACAGGTGTGAAAGCCTAGTAGTGGTTAGCCACAGTACACCAGACAAGCTGACAATTAAAGTCGACAAGGAAGCAGTCTGCGGTGCAAAGTCCAAACTAGCAAGGTATCAAAAAAGGCTGTTGTATGGAGAAGTATTCCAAATCTTTTGCATTCCAAAAAAAATGTGACTGGGGCACTATCTGAACTATTTTTTGTTACAATTTGTGACTAGGCAACCTCAGGCTTTCCTTTTGTAATGGCCTCTTCTTGCCATTTCTCTCCAAAGACTATGGTTCTCCTGAATAGTGCCCAGGTTGTTAAAAAGTCCTGGCGCAGCAAATATCTAGCTCAACACTTTCATCATGTGCAGCTAAAAGTTGGCAACAGACTTGGTTTTCCAGCCTTTATCAAAAGACAAGGGAACGTTTACTGCTGACTTTGGGAATGCTTCCTTCAAAATAAAGATGATTAAGGGTAGCAAGAATGGGCTTATTTTGTCCAAATATAGACTAGCCTACTTGCAGACACTAAGAGGGAAAGGATGTTGCAGTTTAATGCAAACTTTGTGGGCTTTAAGAGAACAAGAGCTTGTTTTTAACAATATTTGTTGAAAGGGTAAATTGTATATTGAGAAAAGGCATACTAAGTATCTGAGCAAACAAATGTACTTGCTAGTATTACCAGAGAAGCATGGTGAACTCCTGAACTTTCAGAGTGATTTCTTCAGGGTACAAAAAGTGCATAACAGACCTTTAATATGGTGATAAGTAAAATTTTAGTACTGAAACAGCTTATTTTTCTGATTTGCAGACCAGTGAATCAGGTGCATTAATAATGTCAATTAATTAGCTCTGTAATATTCCTGCTAAATATGTTGTCCCGAATGGAAATTAGAGGCAGAAAAGTGAGGATCCACATCTTAAGCATGTCTAAAAGCCTCAGTGCCTGGGTATTCCAAATCTACCAATGAAGGGTATAAGACTTTAAATATAAAGGAAATGGTTGAAGTCTTTAACCAGAAATCTGAGTATTTGCCATTTATGCCAGTGTAGAATAAAACGTATTTTATCAATGAGCTACCTCTGATCACAGCAAAAAACAAAGGTTAGCAGCTGTGTAAAATACATCATTTGTGAGAAAATGCTTTATAAATCCAGATTTATATATAGCACAAAATCTTTGGCTAATATCAGCTAATATCTAATGGGGTCAGCGATAGTGACTTCAAGAGCATGCATCTGCCTTATGGATCTAGAGGAACTTAGGCGTCTGTTAGAGTAAGCAGAAGTTTGACAAACCCAGAAAAGAGCTTTGAGGTCATAAGGGAATTTGCCCTTGATCTCTGGCTGTCTCTTGCCAGAGCTGATGGGATACAAACAAGGTGTAGTCTTCGTCTGGGTCTCAGAAAGTGCTGATGGCTGGAGGTAGTCTGAAAGGAAGCGGCCTGGGAATCACTTCTCCTGCCTCTGCTTACTGGGAATTTCTGAAGACCAGGCAGGGGCATATTCCTGCTTGAACTTCACACTGTGTGTGAATTCTGATCTGCACTTGCCTAACTGCCCTGTGGGTTCCTAAAAGCTGCACTGGAACGTAATTGATTTCAGGAACTGGAAAGAATGAGATAATTGCAGACTTTCCACCCAGGGATATTTTAATGGTACCAGATGAGGGAGAACTAAGGTTGCAATGAAATATTTTGAAATTATCTGTTGAACTTCTCCCTGATCTCTGCAGTGAGCATTAAGTGAAGAGCCAGTGTGGAATGCTGATATTCAGATCTGCACAAAGCAATCTGCTAGCATCATTTGGAAGAATGACCTTGTTCAAGGACCCAGAAATGTGATAATTGTGGTTTCAAAAAAAAAAATTCTGTCTGTATAAAACAGAGGAGAATGCATCCTTGGATGCATCGACACTAAACTGACAGTATGTGTTAGTTGCCTCAAATGCAAATTTAGATGGTTCATTTCAGGTACCTATTTTTAAAGATGCAAATGAAAAACAGTTAGACTCATGGCTGACATCTTATAACTGAGGTCTTATATAAAAGCTACTGGTGATTTGAAAAGGCTTAATTCTGGGAGAATTCATCTGCTGTCTTTGGATCTCATTTTCAATAAATTCATTGATCCCGTGGTTTCCCCAAAGAACTAATTCATGCTAGCATCCCAGGAAGTGGTTGTCCACCAAAAGGAAAGCTTACTTTGAGAAACATCAGTTAGAAGATTGCTGGTTGTGAAAACAGAATATAGCAGCCTTTCTTTCTCTCCCACATCTGAAATTTACTGTTGTTCAACTCTCAATTTATTCAGTGGAAAGAGTCATCTCACCTCATCTTAGCTGTCTGAAACCACAATGACTGCCTAAGCCCATCTTTAGCTCATTTCTGTCATTAGTGGGGGAAGGAATGCAAATCAAAACGGCAGTGCACCCTTTCCTGAGGAAATATATGACAGGCAGCTTTTGAAGGTGATTCATCCTGGCTATCCATCTCCAGTGACTTCCATGATCATCTGTGTGCCTGATTTCTATAAAAGGTTATGCTAGGTTTGGTGGTTGGCTTGAATGAAAAAAGACCTATGACCAGGACTTCTAATGACTTTGTCACCAAAGATTCTGTCATCGAAATTTTGCCCACATTAAGGCTTTTTACTGCTTATGTTTTCTGACTCAGTTCCCAAAGTTCAGAACCTGAGAACGATGGAGGGAGTGTTTGCACATAAGAACAGAGTACACCCTTTAGAAATTTTCAGTACTAGGAGACGGAGACGGGGGTAATTCAGAGGACTTGGTGCTGAGGAATTGCTTGGGCTGTTGTTTTATTGAAAATCCTCCAGTAAGCCAAAGTTTGCTAAAATTTTGGGCACAGGACTTCCCTTCCTGTAACAGACATGAAGGAACTTATGACTGTGAAGTGAAAATATAAACTATATATGATTTCACTTATGGTGGCTAATGTGGTCAAAAGCATATTTGACTTAAAGTGATTTGAAAAAAGCTGTTCACCATCCTCCCAAGGCCACTGAATTTACCATTGTTGCATTTTCATGCTTCTAAATAATATAAAATTAATTGATTGCTTCAATTTTTTTATTTATTTATTTTATTCAAAGAAAGAAGGCTATTTCAGGAAACATGAGGAAGACAAAACAATTACTTGGGAAATTGCTTCTTCTGATGAAAAATGCCAGTGTAGCAGTGCTCTGTGTTTCAGTGACTGCTCCTTGCAAACATGTTTTTTCTTCCTCTGGATGTTGTCACTTGCATTTTTCTATATAAAAGCAGTGTCAGAAGATAAATATCCAGCCTAATACAAATTCATTGGGTCACAGGCTACCAGTTACTCTAGTCTCAGTTGTGTTTTGAGGATTACTGCTGGAGCTGGCTTTCTAGGTCATGTCTCTTCCTCAGTGGTTCATGCATGCTATTATGCAGAGCCGTAGAGTACGATGTGCCAGACTGTGGAATGAATCATACCTTCTGACTGTTGTGAAAAGACATGGTGAGCTCCTGGATTACTTTCTGTATGTGCTGCACCCCTCCCACCAGTCCACTATTTGAATGGAGCATCAAAGGGTCTGCTGTGCAAACTGTGGAGGCATCTGTCCACCCACCTGACTGAAACTACTGCACACGTGCATTATGCCACATAACCACATGCAGTCTGCTCTGGATGCTTTTGGGCAGTTTTAAATATCCTGTGCATTTGCTTTGCAGTTTCTTTTCACCCTAGCAGGCCGTTAGATACTGTCATGGGCATCTGATGGACCTTCCATGCATTTGCAGTTTAGGTGGTCTACACATGCTCTCTGGTATCTCCCCAGAATATT
Organism: Chionis minor; assembly: GCA_013398295.1. NCBI lineage: Eukaryota > Metazoa > Chordata > Aves > Charadriiformes > Chionidae > Chionis > Chionis minor. The sequence continues at coordinate 173,481 of VZSF01003229.1, read as the reverse complement.
AGACTTATTGAGTTTGTACATTATAGTGAGGTAGCAGATGTACACATATTTCTTCTATTTCAGGCAATTCTTGAAGAGAAATATAGTTCACTGCACAGTGAACATCTGTTTCTCAAACTTATTAATGCATTTCCTACCAGTAATTATGGTGGTTTTCCAGAGAAAGGTAAGGAATGTACTGTAGATCAGAAGGCAAGGTTTTGTCTCTTGGTTCAGCGGCTATTTGTCTTTCCAGCCTGTAGGAGCGACCTTTGGTCTTTTTCTGTGTATAAGCTGAAGCTGGAATTTATGCAATCAGGTCTGGTCAGGATTATTGTTCTGTTAATTTCTAAAGCTTGTGGTTGATTTGATTTATTTGTTTTGATTTTTTTTTTATAAGCAATTTGATCTGGCTATCAAAAGAATGTTATCACAAATGAGTTGTCTCTGAAATCATCCTCTTGGGTTTTTGTTACATGAGGGTAATTTGACTAACAAAAGACAGATAAACAGACTGATAGCAGAAGGTGCCTCCTATTCCTGCCCCCAGAGTCAGAGTGACAAGGATTTGCTGAAGCTGAAAGTATTCCTCACTGGTGTTTAATTGTAATGATGTTCTTTTCATCTGCAGAAAACTCATGAAGGACCCTATTGTAAGTGGAATCAATCTCATTGTGTGCCGGTTTTTGCTTGTGAACCTCTGTGATGAGCAGGACCTTGAATAGAGTGTCCTGGACTGAAATTAATGCTGACAATATTTGGGGAGAAATTTTGTGAATCTAAGCATTAATCATGGCAAGATTATTAGAAATGTTTTCTTACATGGATGTAGCAGCTTGCATTCTTATCCAGTATGCAATTGCAACACCTTCCACAAGTATTGCCCACTTCCGTTGAAAGTTAGTCATGTTTGAGACTGAAGGAAATGCCTGAACAGCACAAAGTTACTTCACAAGAATAGGGAGAGGCCATGAGAGCAAACCTGATTTCTTACAGAATGTGTTACAGGATCCTTTATGTTTACAGGGAACCCCCAAACTGTTTGCTCATGGAGTGCAGTGCCAGAATGACAGTGAATGCAATGGGATATTGTCTGCTTAAGCAAACTTTGATTTAAATTTTAAAAGTTGATTCCAAAGCTTTGTAAACTTGAGGAATAGCAAGAAGAGGTTCTCTCCTGGGATATGAAACCAGCATTCAGAATATGAAACCTGATGTTTTGTTGCTACATACACCCATTTTTGTCAGATGTCCATTAAATTCGGTTCTTTGTGCAAAACTTTCTTGTATCATATGTTTTTAGTACATCAGTGAAAGCTGGTACATCAGTAAAACTCTCACTAAAGAGTTGATAAGGGACATTCTCATGAATAACTGTAGCTGTGGAATGATTTGGTGTTATGAAAAGGTTTTCTCTGTGTGTATGAACTATGTACATCTGTGGAAGGAAGAAAGAATGGCACATCTTTTCTGGGGTTATTGCAGCAGGAAGCCAGTAACTCATTTTAGCTAGCTATTTCGCTATTAGTGAGGGTGGCGGAAGTTCTAATGTTGCTCAGATCTCTTAAAGTTTTTCAGAACATTTTCATATTCTGCAGAAAGATAAACCAAAAGCCTTTTTTGGTGTGGTGTGGACCACATCTACCTTCAACTCCTCCCCACATGGAAGACAGGAAGCTTTGAATAATTTCTTCCAACTCTTATCTTTAGCGTACTTTTAAACTCACAACCCAGGCAAACAATCCACTCATGAGGATTTTCTGGTCCTAGGGTATGTCCTTTGTCCCACAGAGCTGTTCTTTAAGACTGACCTATCAAAGATGATTCCCTCAGTCTATCACCTGAGCTCTGGGATCTCCAATTTCAGTATGTGTTAAAAAGGACTAAGTGACAATCACTTCAGCACAGGGTTCCCCTCGCTGGTGAGGGCTTTCACTATGTGGACAGGGCTTAGTTTTGATAGGAAATTCCACTGCAGGCTTTCTTAGTAAACTTGTATCAAACTTAGCAGAGGCTTTTAAATAGCTTTTGATCTCAAAGAACTCGTGACAATTGATGAAAGAACATTGTCTCAAGAGGGTACTTTACCTGCTCTAGCAGTGCTGTGTTCAATAGCTTGCCCTCTTTTCCCAGCTATAATAAAAAAACATCTCTGCTTTCTACAAACCTCACCTGTCAGGCTATTGTGGTTGAAACAACATATTAATCAGGTTGAGCTGTCAGTATCAAACCCTTTATCCATTCATATCAAGAGCAAAACAGGGGTAAATATTCCACCCTTAGTAATCTGTAATGATATTAGAATTTTTATTATTTAAAAAAAAAACTTAATATGGGTTCAAAGTAGGTTTTTTCCTCAGCCGGCCCAATGGTATTAGAATGTTTCTTGGAGGAAAAGATTGAGTTGTACTGTTGAAAGTGGTGGTGAGTCACAGTCATAAAGCTTTGAAAATAAATGCAGGGACTCTAGCCACACAGCTTTGGAGACTTTACACCGGTTGAAGGAACTTGCCCCAAGTATTCAAGCAATACGTGCACTTTGCATGTTAACTGAAGCTGACTGGTACCCAAACTACAGTGGTGTTAATCTTCTCTGCAGTGACATGTAATGCTATTAAAAAAAAAATAAATCGTCAGCATAAAAGCAAGCCCTCTAGCTAAGGAGATAAATATTTGTACACAGATACTGTTTTATTTATAACAGAGAGGAGAATGCTTGGAGCAGTAACTCAGAAATTTTACATTTCAAGAACACACTGAAAATAGCTTCACTTTTTCCTGTTACTTAGTTTGGATCTAGAGTGGCTTTGGGTCTTTGAGCTGTGTAACTTTCACGCGCCGAGTTCAGTTGCCCAGTTTCTAGTAATTTGCTTTCAACCTCCGTGAATCTTATGATAGCTAGTACTTTAGGGAAACATTAAAAAGAGTGGGAGCGGGGCTGTGGAACAGCGTATATTTTGGATAAGCTCTCACGGTCACTGAGGACCCAATCCACCTACTTTACACAAATGTACTGCTCTGCTGAATTCAGTGGGATTATTTGCAGATACTCTCAGGGCTTTTTATGGTGGATGCATACAGATATTTTCCTTGGAAAGGCAGTGTGCAGGCCATATTCTGGAATTGGTCTAGCCCCTTTTCCAAGATTTTACACCTACTTGAGCTCCCTGTGTGGTCATGGGAAGTTAAAATGCATGGCATTGCTCTGGACTAGGCTTATCCTTTGGGTAGTTAAGGGATTATTCCAAGGACTAAAATGTGAAATAACTGTGCATAGAATAAAGGTTCTCAGACTTTTTCCATATTTGGCACATGTTCACAGAGAATTTGCAGACTGGAGGAAAGGCTTCCCTTGGAAATCTCATTAAGAGAGGCATTAGCTGTATCTTAATATAATGAAACAGCTCGATTTAGAGCTAATATTGTGTGACCATCCAGTTCTTTGCAACTGCTGTGCTGATGACCGTAATCTGAGAAACTTTTGGCTGACCTACAGCCTGGCTCACTTGTGGCATGTGCCATGGTCTTAAGGCAGCTTAATATTAGAAAGGGTCAACACCTCCCTTCTGGCCTGGGATCTCCTTATGCAAAGGAATTGGCTGCTTCTCCTAAAACTAACTCGATGGGCTTCAGTGGAACTTGGTCTGGTAAATCTGTGCAAGTTTTTAATTCTGAACTTGGAAGGAAAAGGAGGAAAAAAAGAAATAATGAAAATTTAAGATCAGTCTAAAATGAACATCTTAGAACAGAACAAAACATGCTTTGGTTGAAAAAAGTGTTTTGTTCATATGAAACAGACAGTTACAATAAAAGCAAAGTAAATTATGAACTGGGTTCCTTAAATTGGTCCTGATAATTATATCAGTATGTTTCTTTTAGTCAGTAGCCTGACAGGCTCAGTATTTTTCTGTGAAATGGTACATGTGACTGAACCCTACTCGCTTGCTGCAATGAATAGTCTATGGTGTAAATATAGGAAGTCAGTATCTTGCCCTCTGCTTCCATTGCTTTAATAGAAGCTCCTAAAAATAAAACATCTTAAAAGTTTGTGGTAATGTTTTTATTTCAGTCAAAATGGTTTGGTGAATTTAATTGCATTCCAGAATTACTTCAGCCACCCTGAAACAGAATTTTTCAGCTAATAAATTTGTGTGGATGCCCTTCAGTGGGACAGCCTGGCCTTAGCTTTATGATTGTATTTAGAAATATTTCATAAAGCATAGAGATACATGGAATGCAGTAAAGACAAACTATCATTGGGCTCTTATTTACTAGAGGTAACTGGCAGCAGCTGCTGTGACTCAATGAATCAGAAATAGTTATAGATAATGGATGGTAAGACAAAGACAATGTAATTTTTTTTTCACGAGAGCAGCTGATCATGTGACAAGGTTTTATTATAACAACTATACTTCTGTTTTTCCAAATGATTGATGCACCTAGTGCTCTGCATAATCTTCTTTGATGATGAATGTTGGTGCCATGAAGCAACCATTACTCACTGTGCTATTATTGAACATGAATTTTGAATGACTTGTGACATAGAGCTGCTGGGTATTTAAATCAATGAAATAAAAGTCAGGAAGAGCCAAAGATAATGTTACTCCTTCAATATTAACTCCTGTGGCTTGTGTACAAACAATGTTTCTGGTAACTAGTTAAGCGATCACATCACTGGACTCCCCATACACAGGAGGAAGGAATGGGGAGGCATATGAACCAATGCTTACTGTTTGGATGTGAAAGTTGTTTTATTTTTTAATCTTCCTCCCCTCCTGCATTAGCAAGAAAAATTGGGAATAGGTATCAATGGTTTGGCTCTAGGGAGGAGGTGAATTAATCTTCTACGTGTGCTGTCCAAGGCTAGAATCAACCTGAAAGGTGGAGGGGGCACCTTTCCTAGCTCTGCTCATCAAACACTACGTGTTGCTGCTCACATCCTGGGGCTGCAGTTGCACAGGAGAGCTGTATGGGAGCAACGAGCCATGTTTCTTCTTCCGTGGGGCTGAGGTTGCTCCATGAGCTGGGTTCCAGGACTGGAGGGAAACATGCCGGCATAGTTGAATGGTCTCCACCTGGCTTACAAAGATGAGTTCTGCTCATTGTATTTGTATATCATTGATCTTCCCATCTCCATTCTCACATCAGGAATGAAGTATTGAACAATACTTTTGTTTTTCGTCTGCTGACAAGCAGATGAGTTAATCCTTCTGGAGAGGTTCCACCTCTTGTTCAAGAGTCCTTGTAAAGCTAAATATGTAGCTATGTGTCAGCAGTACCACTGTGAGTAGTATGTGACCTAGTCAGAGGAACAATTGATATTTTTAATGATTTTTGTTCTCCACAGCCTCACTGTTTATGTGAGGAAAGTAGGGGAGGAAGGAAGCCCAGCTGGAAAGAGCTGTTGGGGCAGTGCACACAGGCAGACTGTGACTGCTCTGCCATGAAATACAGCCCTATGGAGTCTTGACTTCTGAAAGCACTGATGCTACAGGGGCATTGTGATAGCAAGGGATTACAGACACTGACTTCATTTTAAGAACTTCACATGTCTACTGTAGGAGGTTGGGCTCCCACTGCGGTTAATGAAGTAAGAGCAGCACCTATATTGGGCTCTAGCTCTAAATTACCTTGTGGAAAAGGTTATTTTTCTCCATGTCCTACGGAAAAAGCTGAGGAAGAGTAGTCTTCTAAGTAGAAGACAAAGTTTAGATGACATCACCACTCCTCTATATATTTGCATCTTGAACAGGACAAATAAACAACCTGTGATTTCTGCTACGCTGTTAAATGTATATTTGAGTGTTTATTTAACTGCTGTTTAACAAGGATGAAGACATTAACAAAAAAAAAAAGTTTTAATATGTCAACTCTTTATTCCATTGTCCTTTTAAAGGAATAATAATTTTCTTCTTCTAATTGTAAGCATATATATTCTTGGATTGTCCATGCTGGACTTTGCGCTCACCAACAAGGAGGGGCTGGTGAGGCATGTCATGGTCAAGGGCAGCCTTGGCTGCAATGATCATGAGATAGTGGAGTTTGAGATCCTTAGGGTGGTGAGGAGGGCACATGGTAAGCTTGCTATCCTGGACTTCAGGAGAGCAGACTTTGGCCTCTTCAGGGATCTGATTGATGGAGTACAGTGGGATAAAGCCCTGGAAGGAAGAGGGGCCCAAGAAATCTCGATAATATTCAAGGACCACCTCCACCAAGCTCAGGAGCAATGTATCCTGACAAAGAGGAGGTCAGGCAAAAACTCCAGGAGGCCTGCATGGATGAACAAGGAGATCTGGACAATCGCAAACAGAAAAGGGAAGCCTACAGAGCATGGAAGCAAGAACAGGTAGCCTGGGAGGAATACAGAGAAATTGTCCAAGCAGGCAGGGATCAGGTTAGGAAAACTCAAGCCCAGGTGGAGTTAAATCTGGCCAGGGGCATCACAGGCAACAAGCAAGACTTCTATAGTTATGTCAAGGACAAATGGAAGACTAGGGAAAACGTGGGCCCACCCAGGAAGGAAACAGGAGACCTCGTCACCTGGGACATGGAGAAGGCTGAGGTACTCAATGACTTTTTTGCCTCAATCTTCACTGGTAAAGGCTTTAACCACCCAAGCTGCAGAAGGCAAAGGCAGGGACTGGGAGAATGAGGTGCCACCCACTGTAGGGGAAGACCAGGTTTGAGACCAGCTGAGGAACCTGAAGGTGCACAAATCCATGGGACCTGATGAGATTCATCTGCGAGTCCTGAGAGAACTGGCGAATGAAGTTGCCAAGCCACTATCCATCATATTTGAGAAGTTGTGGCAGTCTGGTGAAGTTCCCACTGACTGGAAAAGGGGAAACATAACCACCATTTTTTAAAAGGGTCAAAAAGAAGACTCGGGGAACTACAGGCCAGACAGTCTCACCTCTGTCCTTGGCAAGATCACAGAGCAGATCCTCCTGAAAACTCTGCTAAGGCACATGGAAAATAAGGAGGTGATTCGTGGCAGCCAGCATAGCTTCACTAAGGGTAAATCATGCCTGACAAATTTGATGGCTTTCTTTGATGAAGTTACGGCATTGGTGGATAAAGGGAGAGCAACAAATGTCATCTGCCTGGACTTGTGCAAGGCACTTGACACTGTCCCACATGACATCCTTGTATCTAAATTTGGAGAGGCATGGATTTGACCAATGGACCACTTGGTGGGTAGGGAACTGGCTGGATAGTCGCATTTAAAGAGTTGCGGTCAATGGCTTGATACCGGGGCAGTGACGAGTGGTGTTCCTCAGGGGTCACTACTGGGACTGGTATTATTTAACATCTTTGTTGGCAACATGGCTGTTGGGATTGAGTGCACCCTCAGCAAGTTTGCTGATGACACCAAGCCATATGGAGCAGTTGACAGGCTGGAGGGATGGGATGCCATCCAGAGGGACCTGGACAGGCTTGAGAGGTAGGCCCATGCCAACCTCATGAAGTTCAACAAGTTAAAGTGCAAGGGTCCTGCATGTGGGTTGGGGCGATCCCAAGCACAAATACAGGCTGGAAGAATGGATCAAGAGCAGCCTTGAGGAGAAGGACTTGGGGGTGTTAGTGGATGAGAAGCTCAACATGAGCCAGCAATGTGCACTTGCAGCCCAGAAGGCCAACCATATCTCGGACTGCATCAAAAGAATCATGGCCAGTAGGTTGACAGAGGTGTTTCTGCCCCTCTGCTCCACTCTCATGAGACCCCACCTGGAATAGTGCATCCAGCTATGGAGCCCCCAACATAGGAAAGACATGGACCTGTTGGAGCAGGTCCAGAGGAGGGCCACAAAGATGATCAGAGGCTTAGAGCACCTCTCCTATGTAAAGACAGGCTGGGAGAGTTGGGGTGGTTCTGTCGGGAGAAGAAGAGACTCCAGGGAGACCTTATAATAGCTTTCCAGTACTTAAAGGGGTCCTACAAGAAAGCTGGAGAGGGGCTTTTTGCAAGGGCATCTAGTGATAGGACAAGGGGTAATGGCTTCAAACTGGAAGAGGGCAGATTTAGGAAGAAATTTTTCACTATGAGGGTGGTGAGGCACTAGAACTGGTTGCCCAGGGAGGTTGTGGATGCTCCATCCCTGGAAGTGTTCAAGACCAGGTTGGATGTCCTTGCTCATGGCAAGGGGATTGGAGCTAGATGATCTTTAAGGCCCCTTCCAACCTAAACCATCCTATGATTCTATGATTGTTTAAAATACTTATATTTTACTCTTTACTTTTACACTTTCTTCTCCTCTTTCTTCCCTCTTTTGTTTTTCTGATTTGCCACAGAAAGTAGAGTGAAGGGGAGGAAAAGACAAAAGAAAATTGCACGAATATATTAATTGTCTTTGACTCAGGAGACATTATCTGCACAAATTTTTCTTTTCAGAATGTCTGTTATCCTACCAGTAATAATAATAATAACCTGATGAAGAAACTTCCATGAGTTCTGTTTAATATAGATGGGATAGGCTAAGAGTGACCTCTTGATCTAATGAAAATCACAGCATTCTCCAATGTTGTATGGTATTTCCGCAATAGTATTTCTAAATATACTCTAATACAATTTTGCATAAGTGTACACCAATCATCATAAATGGCTGACATTTGTCAACAGATGCTATGCAAGAAGTTACTTCCTTTCTTATGGCTGGAATGAAATTGCCCTCTCTTAGCTCCTATGTTAAATTCCAAGTGATTTCTACTTTGACTTACTTCAGTGTGAGTAGGGAACAGTTATAACTTGCTGACTTATTTGAACTTAAATATAATGTCATGTTTGCCTGGCATCATTGTGACTGATCTTTGAAAAGTGGTTTTTGTTGATTTCTTGTATTTGGCTTAAGGAACCTTGTAGACTTCCAAAAGTTTTCACCTGCCAGTCATGTATGCTAGATCTCATGCTGGATCCAGTTTTGAACTGATGCTTAATCTCAAACCTATTTCTCTTTGTACTAATCAGATTCCTCTTTTCTTTTTCTCTAGGTTGCGGTCTTTGGTAAAGCAGTTAGAGAGGGGGGAAGCTTCAGTTGTAGACCTAAAGAAGAATTTGGAATATGCTGCGGCTGTTCTTGAGTCAGTATACATTGATGAAACTAGGTGAGTTAACTACAGATATCAACATTCTTACTATATCTAGTACCAACGGCACAAAATTGTAATTTACACATCAGTTGGGAAATTTGTTTTAGCCAAGATTAATTACTTGCAGACAGTATGTTTGTAATCATTCAAATATCATAGTCTGTGTAGAGCAGATTTTCAATGCTTGATCTAAGAGCTGCTTTAAGTTTCCTGGAGCAGGGGAGGAGATCAAAACCAATCATATATTTAATATATATTCTCTTGGAGAAATGTTTTCATAACAATTGTGTCCCATTTTTTCTGAAAGTTTCTAAATTTCTATTCCTCTAATTCCTTTTGAAAAGTGTTAAATCTTTTCATTTGTATCAAGTCTTTGAAATTAAAAAAAATTTACTCCAGGTCATAATAGAGTTAGACTGCTACGATGTTGCAGAGGAGTTCCCTGCTCTGTTATACGCCATTTTCTCAGTGCTAAATGCACTTGTAGAGTCATCTCAGATGACCAGAATGGGAAAGGAGAGGACTGTAAGATACTAACTGGGAAGTTAGACATGACCATAAATGAGGTCTGAAGGGCAGAAAGGTCAGTAATATTGATGAGCTGAAGATGAGAAGTCAGTGGATGATTATGTAGTTGTACTTCAGAATGCTGATACTTGTTTGTTGGCCTAGTAGGGAGTTTAACATTTAACTATAGAAAAGAATAAACAATTGGTTGAAGACTTGTACAATTGTGTTCCATTAGGGTGACAAACCAAAGGCTTTTAACAACTGCTCTAATTAGAATATATGCGAGTTTCTTTTTTGTTAATAATGTTGCAGTGTTCTCCAAGGGAGTCTGTTTACCCATGTCCTCCATGTCCCCCTCTTCTAGGCGTTTACTTGACACAGAAGATGAGCTCAGTGATATCCAGTCTGACTCTGTGCCCTCGGAGGTCCGGGACTGGTTGGCTTCTACCTTCACGCGGCAAATGGGGATGATGCTCAAAAGGACAGAGGAAAAACCCCGGTTCAGGAGTATTGTCCATGCAGTACAAGCTGGGATATTTGTGGAAAGGTAAAGGGACATGTAATTGCTTTGTTCTAGTGGCTGCCCAGGTACCACAGATTTCTTCTGTAGTATTGAATGAAGAATAATATGCTTCTAATGATGTTTCTACACAGATCGGGATAGCACCTTGAAACCTGGGATTAAGTAGTAGAGTGCAACCTGAAACAGCACGTACTGATCTGGTTTTAGCTTAATACAGATGTAATAAAACAGTTGGTATAATTTTGACAGAGACTATTCACCTCTGCATAGCCTTAGGTCAAGAGTGACACCTTTTAAAATTCTGTCAGCTCAGACTGAGCCCTCCCTTGCCTTGGTTTACCTCTGTAGTCTAGTATTTCTTGTGAAGAACTGCTAAGAAACAGAAGAAAATCCTGTATCATAGTATTACTGGAATGAACTATAGGTCAAGACTAGTGTGAAAACTTTGGAGCTTGGAGGATTTCAGAAAACCCATTGAGTCCTCTTAGCCTTCTCTCTTGTGATTTGCATCAGAACCTACTGCTAAAACTGATTTCACTTTCTGAATCCTTTAAAGCATCGAGTCATTTCAATTTGGACTCACTTCCAATTTTACGTGTTGTTATCAAGTAACCACTCTTCGCTGACATTGTTCCTTCAAGCTAGAAGGAGAGCTGGCACTTTTAGCATATTTTAGGCAGTGTGAAAGGCAGCAGGTCCCAGCTCTCTACAATAAAACTCAAGTCAGGAATGGAGAGCAGAGTGCCTTTCACTGTTCATCAGAATCACAGTGACAGCCTACCAGCCCTCTGTGCAGGAGGTTGGGCATATCACACAGTGGACAACAAGCCACACAGACTGTACACAGAAGCCTCTTCCAGGATGTCTATAGCCATTTTTTTTGTCTGTGTACAAAAGTTACTGTACACGTGTTAAAAGTGGCAGCAAATTGTGATAAGACTAGATGTGTCATTTCTCCGCGGAACAAGTTTCTCGAGGTTTGACAGGCTATTTGTGAATTAACCCTCACTCTCAGTGAGGGACTTGCTGAACAAGGAAGTAAGTGAACTGCAGAGACCTGGCTGCACAAGGCTGTTTTCCAGCTGAACTGAATCACTGTTGCCCAAACACGGAAGTATTCAGATATGATACAGCATCAGAGGAAGGTTTTGGCTCTCCTGAGCTGGAGGAGGGGGACTTTGCCTCAATTACCACTTGAGAGAAGGCTATGGGGCTCCTGACCGGAGGGAGGAGTGGGTAAGAAATTCTGTGATTTGGGGAACGGGTGAATTTAATTCTCCAAAGGGGCTCACTTTTTTCAGGTCTGAGTGCAGAACATGACAAAGAAAAAGGGAAATGAAGGAAGACTTCACATGGGATCATTTCAGATGGGAGAAGAGAGCTTTCCATCATCTCCTTTCAGCTCTATGTTGCTTAAGCGCAAAAAAGGGTGACCTGCAGAAAGGCGTTTTAGCTATGGCAGTGTTTCTGCATTCGCCAAGCCCATTAAATGCAGCGTGGCCTGAAAACAAGTTTAAAATCTGGTACATATTTCAGTGCTTTGTTTAGTAGGGTTGCAGATGTTGTTTATTGCCTTGTACTTTCTCTTACTCTCCCTCAAACACACACACACAGAGCAAACACCCAAAAGATTTTATACCAGTCTTAAAACAATGCAGACAAGAGTAACAGCTGTACCGAACTGGAGTTGATTCATTGCAGACAACAGATGATATCTGAAGTACATTCAGAATTAGCTTGCATGTGGACCAGCAAGGACTAAGGGAACCGAAAGAGTTGTGCAGTGGAAAATGGGCAACATCTTGTTTATTTGAGTGCAGCCTTTCCGTCTGATGAAAACCTGGTATTAGCAGATTCTCTGTGATGTCCTGCCAGGTAACCAAGTTATGAGATACTGGGGAGTGTATAGCTAGTCAGGCTGTACAGTAAGAATGGTGTAGAGAATATTGTGCAAATTAGGAACAAGAAGGAAGAAAAAGACCAAATTGCAGTCAGGGTTTCCTGGGCTAAATAAGGTCTCTTGTAATGGTCTGTTGCCTTGTGGATTTTTGTTTGTTTGTTTTGTTTAATTCTATTTATGTGTTGCCTTATCTATTTTATCTTGGTAGAATGTACAGACGGACTTCAAATATGGTTGGTTTGAGCTACCCACCAGCTGTAATTGGAGTGCTAAAGGTAATCCTAATAAAAAGGTGTTGGGGAGAGGGGTTCTGTCCAAAGCATCAAGATAACACGGCAGCATTTGACTTGGTAAAGGGGTCTTAGTAGTTGTCTTTTTCTTCTCTCTGACACTTAGTTTAGTTCACATAAATTAATCATTTGAAGACCTAAAGGAGTATCCTTTCAATAAAGTAAAGAATCGAGTTCAATGCTGTAGCCATTTTCAGGTTTTGAAGGCTAAAGCTCTGCTCTAGATTATGGTGATTAAACTGAGGACGTAGTAACATGATGGAGTCAATCACAATCTCCCACAGGAAAGAACGAAAACATGGATGGAGAGAGATTGAGAAGGAAAAGGATCAGTTGCTGTAAAAGAGGGGAATTTCTTGCATTGCTCAGCTTCAGGTTGTCAAGATGACAATCAGTTTAGGAATAATGACCCTTTTATGAGTTTTGAGGTTTCAAAGAAAAACTGATTCGTCAGAAGTAGTCAGAAAAAAATAAGGTTCAATCCATGAGACAATTGCAGGGTTCTTGACTTCGCAGGAACCGCTGCTGTGACTGCAAACACAAGTTAGCAATCAACTGCCTACACAGCAGCTTTGCAGATTACATGTTGCATGTGGTTACACCATGCCATGCAACAGTGAAAAACGGTGATACAGTGGGGCAATGCACAGGAACGTCATGTATAAAGCTCTTGAAGCAATCCTTCTGCTCTACTCCACACTGGAAAGACCTACAGTTAAGTTAGAATCCTTTTTGGTTTGGATAGTACAACTCATCAGAAGATGTGAAGGAACTGCAGAAGGTCCATTGAATGCAAGAAGAATGATCAAACACACCTTTCATGTACAGAATCAAAGCATCCATCCACACCTTATTCTAACTTCAGGCTGACAAGTGTTAGCTTCATTCCTGCTAATTGGGATCTAAAGTCTTTGTTCTTTTAGAACTACACCCCATAGCCAATTTATGAGGGAACATGTCTGTAATGGTACCTCTTCTCCTGAGTTCCTCAGTAGTAACAAGACAATCTAAGGCATGTCAGATACTCTCAGCTGGCTTAAACATTACAGAGTCCCTCTCCTCTTTCTATGTTTGTAAATGATTAAGGGTTATAAAGAGAACTGGTCATGCTAGAGTAAGTTAAAATGCATCAGTAACAACAAAGGCATTGACTAATTTTGCTAAGGGTGAAATAACACTTGCTTGGCCACTGTGCACTCTAGGATGTATTTTTTTCCAAAACTATTTTAAGAACATGTCTTTGCCTTAAGAAAGACAGGGAACTGCTGGACAGGGTGCAGCGAAGGGACACAAAGATGATTGGGGGCTGGAGCATCTTATGAGGAAAGGCTGAGGGAGTTGGGTCTTTTTAGTCTGGAGAAGATTGAGGGGGGATCTTAAAAATCTTTACAAATACTTAAAGGGAGGGTGCCAGGAGGAGGGGGCCAGTCTTTTTTCAGTAGTACACCGTGATAGGACAAGGGGCAATGGGTATAAACTCAAATATAGGAAGTTCCATCTCAATATGAGGAGAAACTTCTTTACTTTGAGGGTGGCAGAGCACTGGAACAGGTTGCCCAGAGAGGTGGTGGAGTCTCTGACTCTGGAGACATTCAAAACCCGCCCGGACACCATCCTGTGTAACCTGCTGTAGGTGACCCTGCTCTGGCAGGAGGATTGGACCAGATGATCTCTAGAGGTCCCTTCCAGCCCTTAACATTCTGTGATTCTGTGGATAGCCTTGGGATTGGTAGTGGATGTGGTAGAAATGGGCATTACTTGTTTTGAAGAAGTCTTCTGTCTTTGAAGTAATACTTCATCTTAAATTTCTCAATCCCATCTCCTTAATGGAAAATGGTACATTTTGTTGCTTGCTTCACTCCAGTAAAGCCAAGTAAAAAAACCAGCCCACTTCTTGGTGTGCTCTGTAAAATAAGCTGCCGGTTTAAGGTTGTAAAAGGTTGTAGAAGTGTACTACACACATCTCTTCATCTGTTCTGGGTTGCCATAGTCAACATTCCACTCAGACTCATGGTAATAAGCACAAGGATTGAGATGACATGGAGTCAAAACTAACTTATTTCTGAACCATGTGCTCTCCTTTTTGCTGCCATGGCCAACAGGACATGTGCGCTGAGTAACCCAAAGATGTGGAATCAGCTTGGCAAAATGAGGTTGGTTATAATAAAACAATGAAACACTGCAGCTTCTGAAAAAAATGCAGATGGAGTGGTGGCAGTGCAACTCCTTCTGTATAATCTCTCTCATTTTTTAAGTGGATGAGGAGCTAGGCAATTTTTAAAATGTATTGCATAGCATCTCTGCCTATACCTATATATTGGATACTCATTTTTCTACTGTGGTAGCTTGTTGCCTTTCTGCATGACATGGGCATGATGATGTAAGACCTGTTGCCACAAAAAGGGCAATCAGCCTTGTCTCTCTTTTTAATAGTGGCCATACATACCATTCATACAGACAGATTTGAATAAGTATGTTAATTTACCCAATAAATTACGGTGATCCACTGTTTAACAGTGTAGCACTAGAGTCAAAACTTCACATTAACTAGCTGCTGAAGTGGTTACCTCCTTTAGAACTTAATTTTTCAGCCTTTTCTGATGCCCATGCTGTCATGGCAATATTTTCTTGGCTAGCTAACATACAGATAATGAGCACAGAACCTGTAGTTGCTTACAGTGTCTGCAGTATCGCCTTCTGCTTGGCTGTGGCTGCAAAAATGTCAGGCCCGCCAGTAATGTTGAGCAGAATAGCATCTGAAGGACACAGGACTGAGAAGGATCTATTTGCAGTTATACCACATTGGCTATATGTGGCATTAGAAAAGCCTGTGACACTTCAGCTGAGGCTACAGGGCCAGTGACCTAGAGATGTGTAGCACAGAAAGTTTCTTGTCTCTCACTTCTCCTGCAGTCCTTAGGGAGAAGAAACAGTTTTTCTCCTCCATCACAAGACATCTATGAACTTTTGCCTCCCTTTAAATCCCCAATACAGAGGTCACTTCTACGTTAATTTTTTTTTAAGGTCATAAAATCCACTAATTTTCAAAGTGTAACTGTTGTTGCTGCAAAACTCTAAGCCATCTGTGATCCTTTCATGCTTCTGTTAAGAGGACTTTTTCCCCCTAGTTATTCAGGGTAAAATGCTGTTGTCATTGTCAACAGCAAAACTTCTGTTGACCTGACAAGAGCAAGGATTTCTCCCTTGGTAAAATCAAAATAGCTGTACTGTGAAACTTATCATCTATGTCGTTAACCATTCTTTGGTAAATTTTGTCTGCTGCAAGAGCACAACATTAACTGCAGGAAAAATATATAAAGGAACAAACCCCTTTTATTTCTACAATATAAGATTGCCTTACAGTGAATGAGATTTCAGCGTAGTTGAGACATTATTTTCAATGCCGTAGGACCCAAAAGTAAATTATTATATACATGCAAGAGTTAAATTAATTTGTTTCATTGACTGAGATAAGTGATTACAAAGTAAAAACAGAAAAAAACAGGAAAATACTTAAAACTGACAGAGTGGATGCTTTGGGTATTATTTTTCTTGCCCATTTTCTAAGTTTGTTCAAGGGCTTCAAAACATATTTTCTTGGTGGAACTTTTTCCTCTCTTGGTTGTTTTTCCTCTCCAACACCTACTGAAAGTGTCAAAAAGCTGCAATTTATGATTGCTCTTCTGTGACTTGGGCCACAAATCATGTCTGGAGAAGCTTGACCCTGCCTTCAATGTGTGGGCTCCGCACAGCTTGTAAAATCAACTGCTTGGCAAGCAAGTGATTTACTGGGGTAGGTGAAAGCAGAGCTGAATCTTCAGCATCGTTGATAATTCCCTCACTAATTAACCTCTCCTTTGCCTATACTTCCACAAGAGGCATACTCTGCAACATTGTGCAAGTTGCAAGGTTGTCAGGATCAGCCCATGATGCAGAGAGCCACTACAAAAATATGTTGGTCTTGTTCAGAACACGTGTCCTGTAGCTATGCTGACATATGGGTGACCGACCACCAAGGCATTTAAAGGTCACTGTCCTTTGCATTTGACTTGAAGTCAGATCCTTACCTGGGACATGACCATGACAACAAACAGCAATGGTAGACTGGGCTTTAAGAGCTCAGTAGGTAAATGTAGTTTATCATTTTCAGTATTGCTAAAAAAGATGGCAGATTTTT
Source organism: Chionis minor (assembly GCA_013398295.1). Lineage (NCBI taxonomy): Eukaryota > Metazoa > Chordata > Aves > Charadriiformes > Chionidae > Chionis > Chionis minor. The sequence continues at coordinate 157,015 of VZSF01003229.1, read as the reverse complement.
ACATGGCCTCTGATCCTTCACAGTACTCAACATTATGTCTAGCCAATGCCCATTTCTTGCACTGAGAGCAGCTGTGCAAATGCACATGTGAAATGTAGCCATCTTTCTGTCTTGGTGAAAGTGCCGCAAGGAAATGGGAGGTAACCTGCAACAGAGTGTGAAAGTGGAGGAAAACTTCGATGTACAGATGTCAGTCTTTAATATGTGGTTTAAGGAGAGTCATTTGGATAAATCCCTGTGGGAAGTACATCAAAGTTCTTAGCAGGCAAGAGAGATTGAGAGCTGCTCTTGTGCCAGATGCAGCTGTGTCGTTGATCTGTATATCATTCTTCTAGCTATAACTCCTTCCGTACCTTTCCTCTTTGTTGCTAGAAGGAGGAGAGAAAGGTTCATAGGGTTTCAGGAACATCCAATTCTGAGATCAAAGAGCTTTATCTTGCTTGATAATGAATGCTGTCAACTCCCATGGCCTTCCCTAGATTTGAGATTTGAACTCGACCTCCTGCAAGGTTTATACCTTATCCTTTAGCTTTTTGAGGTAAGAAGTGAACTTTCCCTTCTCAGTCTCTTTACTGACCACCCTGCAGCATTAATATATCTGTTACAGCTGCCTGGAACTTTCCCAACTGGAATTAGATATTTACTCTTCTGTTATAAAGGTTGCTTTTTATATCATTGTTAGCACTTAATGTAACATTACTGTGATTTTCTTCTGCTCTGTGGTTTTCTGAAAGCCCTAGTGGACTCACTTATCTGTGAAAAAACAAAATAAGGAAAATCAGGGTCATACTGTCTTTGGGCAATTTAAACTGTAATAATCACAATTCAGGGTTACCATTAAAATCAGAAGGAACTAAGTTGCTCTTGGGGTCTAGCAAGACAATTCTTCTAGTTAGTTATTATTTTGGTTGATTGAACAGTAGGTGGTAAAAATATGACGACTGGTGCCTGTATTTTTTTACTGCCAAAAACATATCACCTTATTCTGTTTTAAGCACAAGTGAAGCGTTGGAGGGCTTTGTTCAGAATAAAAAATCATAAGAACCATATAGGGACAACAAAATCCAGACGTTTAAATATCATTTAAAAGTATATCTTTGTTATTCCTGTTTCCTTCAAAGTTTGTATTATTTTTCATAGCATGTGGGTACGGGATAGAGAAGGGTAAAATCAGCCACAATAGGGCCATCCCAATGTTTCAGGTACTAAAGCAAAGCAGTGTTCTTATCTTTCTGGATTCAGCCTTTGCTGATTAAATTCTTGTGTGAAGAATTGCTGTGTTTAGAATAAACAAACAGCGTATTTGTTCATAATGGAAGCTTCTCAAGCATGAATCATACAATACTGATGAGTAAATTAAACTCTGCATTTGTTAAATGAGTTTTAAGAAGTTAAAAGAAAAAAGATATACACTTATATCACCACTCTAATTCTCCATTTGTAGATGTAAAGTGATAGAAATTGAACTATCATTGTAAAAGGGATGACCATATTAACTGCCTTTTCTACCCACTCTTGCAGAATGTAGACAAGTGGTCCTTTGATGTATTTGCACTAAATGATGCCAGTGGGGATCATGCACTGAAATTCATTTTCTATGAACTTCTAACACGCTATGATCTGATCAACCGTTTCAAGGTCAGTAGTTAGAAGATGGGTCTCTTCTTCCATCCTTGGATTTTGTTCAACTTCTCTCTTGTCCTGCTATGTTCCATTCAAAATGCAATTTTAGCGCTATTTGAAGGCTCGTGGACACTGCACTTTCCCCAGTGAGCAAGAGCAAATGTTATTTAAGTACTACTTTTAATTGCGGTGGGACACCATGAAGTGGGTGGGGTTCCAAACAGCCTTCCCCATGAAATCCATGCGAAATATGACATTTGATCCTGTGGGATCAATGGTGTCACTCTCCTGAGATAGGACTGTCAAGCGTGCAGGTAAAAAAGGAGATCTTGAGTTCAAATTCATCAAAAGCAGCGTGGCAAGCAGGTCAAGGGAAGAGATTCTGACCCTTTACTCCACTCTCATGAGACCCCACCTGAAATACTGTGTCCAGCTGTGGGGCCCTCAGCACAGGAAAGACATGGACATGTTGGAGCAGGTCCACAGGAGGGCCACATTCAGAGGGATGGAAAACCTCTCCTATGAGGAAAGGCTGAGAGAGTTGGGGTTGTTCAGCTTCAAGAACTGAAGGCTCTGGGGAGACCTTATTGCAGCCTTTCTTAAAGGGGGGCTTATAAGAAAGATGGGGACAAGCATTTTAGCAGGGCCTGTTGCAGTAGAACAAGGGGGAATGGTTTTAAACTGAAAGAGGGGAGATTTAGACTAGATATAAGGAAGAAATTTTTTACAATGAGGGTGATGAAACACTGGAACAGGTTACCCAGAGAGGTTGCAGATGCCCCATCTCTGGAAGCATTCAAGGTCAGGTTGGACAGGGCTCTGAGCATCCTGATTTAGTTGAAGATATCCCTGCTTATTGCTGGGGACGTTGGACTAGATGACCTTTCAAGTTCCCTTCCAACCCAACCTATTCTATGATTCGGTGATTGTTATAAAGGTTTGCAGATACAAATGCGATGTATCTTTTCCTCCAGCTTTGAACAGGCTTTAAGTTGGATGGCAGAAACATTGCGCTCTGATCTTGACCATTGTCCCCACCCAAATCCTCTGCTGTCCCTTACTCCATTGATACTTCCACTCCCCGGGGGTCCCCGCTCACTTTGGCAGAAAGGGTTTACAGATCTCTGGCTGTTGTACTTCTTCAGGAACTGCCCGCGCCTGATGAGACATGTTTGAAGAAGGTAACTGGTCTGAACTGCATCCTCCCCTGATACATATCCAAGACGAGAACAATAGTGCTCCTCTAACTATGGAAATATGAGTGTTTAGGGTATTTGCCATTTGAACAGGTGAAACTGGGGAACCCATTTTGCCAGTTGCATATGTTGCAGCTGACACCACTTGCATAGAAACACCCTGAACTGCATTTTCTTGAGTGTGCGCAGTTTTACTCTTGGAGTTGGAAAAGCATGGCATGGGCAGGCTGGATTTCGCTGTGAAAAGCCAGAGGTCTGATAAATGATACTTCTCTTCGTAGAGTATCTCAGACTTGCTATATGATCTGTTTCATTAGAAAATCTTGAACGTGAATACTAAAGCATAGATGTATTCCACTGGGCTGTGAGGGTAACAGAGAGACGCTTGTGGCCTAATTAGAAATATTTCTCATGGGGCAATCAGTCGAGTACTCTCTTTTACTTTTCATACTACATGTGTTGTCCCGATGGCAGTTTGTAGTATACTTACTTGTGTGTGTTTAAGTGTGGGAATGACTCATCCACAATGTAATCAGGGATGGGAAACCCAGTTTGAGGAAGTAACCTGGGTTCAGTCTCTCTCTTAAGTGCCTGTTTCAGGTGTTTTTGTGTGTTATTTATTTGTGAAGTACAAACTGCTCTCTGGGACCTCTTATCAAAATGCTCCCCTCCAAATGCTAGCCATTAAAGGTGATTATTTTGTTAATAATTCTGTGCTGCTTTCCTCAGATCCCCATTTCTGCCTTGGTGTCCTTTGTGGAAGCTCTAGAGGTTGGCTACAGTAAACACAAAAATCCTTATCACAACCTCATGCACGCCGCAGATGTGACACAGACGGTCCATTACCTCCTTTTCAAGACAGGCGTAGTGGTAAGTACAGGAGTTGGCATCCTGAATACCTAATGAGATTACAACAGTTTTGGCTCATTAAGGAGATTATGATTATCCACAGTAGAACCCATTTGCACTGTAGACAAATTTCATTTGATATGGCTGTACTAATGAAAGTAGAGACTTAGGATTATTTAGAAATAGAAGGTAGGTGAAGATATGGATAACTCTTTTCACAGTGATCTAAAAGAGCATGAATGAGAAACCCAAGCTCAGTTGTCCGCTCTGCCACAGATCTCCTGGTTGTTTCTGCCAGGTTACTATTGTTGGAATTCAGTTCATCTAATGTGAAGAAGCAAATTGTCTAAGCTTTCTTCTTAAGGGAGCAAGGCTGTACCTCCAAAGAGCAATTCCTTCCACTTATCTGAGGATGACAAGAGCCATGTTCTGGAGATGTGGATCTCCATCCAGTCTCTCCAGCAAAACCAGCTGAACTGGCTTACACAGAAACCTACAGATGGCTAAAGTCTGACAGCAGTGACAGGAATGGAGAGAAGGCTTAAACAAAAATACTGAGCCCCCAGTATGTTCCCACAGTGGTTGTCAAGACAAACAACCGAAATCTGTTTGAAGATAGACTAGAGAAATTGAAGGCAGACAGATTCCAGAGTGGTGATCAGCCATTGCAGCTAGGGTTCAGCTGGCAGCTCAGAAAGTTGTTTGAGACTCTTACTGCAGCTCCTGCCTTCTTGAACTCTCCCCAGTTATTCCAAGATCCGTAACTGGGAACTGTTGAAGACAAGGATGAGGGAAACCGATGGTCCCATGTGACTCTGCCCAACCAAATGTCATGAGTGCCTTAGATGGGTTGTACAAAATCACCATAAAAGTTGGCAGTCAAAATCACTTGTGCCAATACTTGTGTCTCCCATTCTATGTTGATGATGCGTTTTTCTGCACAGCTTGATGAGAAACCTGAAGAAATGCCACCGCCAGCGTGTAACGTGTGATGGAGCATAAGACAGAGAGGTGCAAGCTAACAAGGCATAGCGCAGCCTCTGCCAAGCCTTCTAGGCCAGTTCCAACAACTGTAGAGCTGTTTACGCTCAGGAACAACCTTTTGTGCATACGGTCTGCCTTTCTGCAGTCTCTTAATTGCCAGAGTAATGTTATTTTCAGTTCTGAAGCCAGATCTGGATGCTCTTCCCTGAGGAGTAACATGCTCCAGTGCCTGTAAACATGTCCCGTGTCTCCTGTGTTGAACTGCACCTGTGAATTGCAGTGTTTACTAAAGACATATTTGGAAGGAGTCAGGCCCTGTATGTCTCAAGACTTGACCCAAACTGCCCAATTTTGATTAAAGTTGTGTCAGTTGCTCCTAATTGGGCCTGAAGTTAGGTCAAATTTGCAACTACTACAGTTGCCTACTGCAAACCTCCCGTGAGATATTAAATTGGTCTGTGCTGCTTTTAGGGCCATTAGTTAATGGCAATGCACTGAAGGCTGCAGTCAGTAAAAATAATACAATGTTGAGTAATGTGAATTGCATTGTAATGGTGACCGAATGGATCCCCTTTTTCTCCTCAAACTGTTGAAGAAGGGCAGTTTTCACTTGGGCCTACTCTGCTCCCAAAGGTGACTGGATGGAAACAGCTGCCCAAGTGCAGCGTCCCTCCTGCCCGTGGATGTTCAGAACTGCTTTTTTCCACCTTGCCGCGTCTTGGTCTGTTAGTAATTTCGCTGCAACTCTGCACATTCATCTGTGAATGAATGAGTGCTATTTCATTCATGGCCCATGTTGCCATGTGGCTGAATGGGGTTTCATATTCTCTCTCTGAGCACAATAAAGCTAGGCGATTGTTAAAAAAGAGAGAATTGGAAGGATGTGAAAATACATGAGTAAGTGATGGAATAGTTTGGATTTTTTGCTCTAAGAGGGAGAGGGATGATGTAGCAGATAAAAAGAAGAAAAAAACAACCCCAAAACACCAAAATAAACCCCCATAAATCAACCCAGACCAAAAAGCGACAATGTTTTTCCTTAGGTACAGAGCAAAGTGAATATGAATTCCCTGAGGGGCACCACGACTGTGAGTTGAGTGTGTTCCCTGGTTTGGTGCAAGCCCTGGTCTCCAGTAACCTGTGCTGGCTCCCTGCCAGTCCGCTCCATGGCTCCACGTGTGAGCAAAGCAAGTAGTGCTGTTGATTAGAAAGCAAGGTGTAAAAAGGTAATTGATACCATGGCCCGCTGGCTGACACTACTGGCTGTTGGCTTAAAAGCTTAAAAGCCAGAGGAGCTCAGGAGCTCACAGAGATATTTTTTTTCTGTAGAAGCAGTTTTCACAGCAAAGCTCCACTTCCATGTTTTATTCCTACCATTAAGATGAAGCTTTTTTCTCACACATCTCATGAACTAGAGATGCGATGCTGCTTCCATGCACATCAGCAAAGAACAGTCACATTTGAATGCTCCCATACTTATTTATTGATCAATAAGACTCAGAAAGTGGGTAGGAGAGACAAGCCTATGACTTGTATCCTACCAAAGAGAATAGGGCTGCAAGCCGGGGGAAATCAAGCCCCCAGAATTTGCTGTTCTGAATACCGAAAGTAGCAATAGTGAAGTGCATGTGGGAGCAAAACAGGATGATTTTCTGGTAGTGGGCCAGGAGAACAATTTCAGCGTTCTGGAAGATCAGCAGTCAGACCCAGCTCTGAGCCTTCTCTTCTCCCAGCTGTACGGTGGCAGTTCCCTCAGCCTGCCCTTGTGTGCCCTGTGCCCCAGGCCCTCACCGTCTCGAAGGCGCTGGGCTGGCCCTGTGCTGCACATGTCTTTCCTGTTCAGGGGACACCAGAACGGGATACAGGAGTCTGCATGCAGTCTCAAAAGTGCCAAATAGAGAGGAGAGCATTTTTTTGGTTTTTATATTGGTTTTTTTGGGGGTTTTGTTGTTTTGCGGGGGGGGTTTTATTATTTTGTTTTGTTGGGTGTTTATTGTTTTTTTGTTGCTTGGCCAGTCTTGCCCAAACTTCTTCCTCCTGTTTCTCCAAAGGAAGAGCTGTCTTTCCATCTTAAATGTTTGCAAGGATGGGATATGTACATGATGATCGGTTGCTACTCTCTGCAAACTGCCAGGGCAGGTCTGGCATTCTCTTCACCCACCCATTTGGTAGCTGAGATGAGAGCTAGCTGAGAGCAGGTTGGAAAAGACTTTCTGATCATTGAGTCCAGCCATTAAACTAGCACTGCCAAGTCCACCACTAAACCATATCCGTAAGTACCCAAAACCACAGGTCTTTTAAATATCTCTAGTGATGCTGAAGGCAATACCGACTTTTAAACTATCCACTGGTTTCATGGGGGAAGGTGTCATTGAATAGTTCCCTTTCTCCGTTTGGCTCATGCTGTTTTGTCAAGGCCACTGTGCAGACCACATCTTTAGAGGATTGTTTGTCTTTTGTTTGGGCTAGGTTTTTGCTAGCTCTTGGGTGACAGAGAGAGATGGTGCAGGTGAGGAGGAAGTGCTGATGAGCACTGTTGTTTTCATGTAATGAAAAGCATTCTGGATGGTGGAGATCTCAGAGGACCTTGTCTATACTCATACCATACTTGGGGCCGTGATGCCGCGTGAGCAGGAATAAAATAGGAGATGGGTTTAGCTCTCCATGGTCAGGGGGCGGATTGTCTCTAGGACATTTCCTTGGCCTGAGTTGACAGGCAAGTAATCTTTATTGGAAAATGTTCTGGTGTGGCCATGCTCGTGAATACCTAGCCCGGTGCAACTGTGACTCTCTGGAGGAGATGAACTCAAGGGTGTGACTGCCTCTTATCAGCTTGATATAGCTGATGGGTTATAGAGGTATAATCCTCCTTCCTTTGTCATCAAATTGCATTATTTCTTCTTTTCTTGGGCACAATTTCCATTTACGTATTTTTTAAAGACTTGGATGATTTTTCTGGAGTCAAGTTATTTGATAAATCCCTTGGGACAATTACTGTTTGAGGGAATTACCTCTGGTTCTTCACGACTTCTTCCTGAATACCAAACTGGCTTTGAATTGTCAAGAGTAAAGGAGAAGAAGATAGAGCAGGGGGATGTCTGACTTTATAATCCCACTGGTAACACAGGGAGCGAGAGCTCACTTTGCCTGCCTCTTCACCATGTGTCAATGATAGTCTTTAGAAAGCCTATGTATTCAGTGCTATGCATTTGCACAGTTTCCGTGTTTCAGTGTAGACAAGTGAAAGTACTGCGGCCTCTTCTCTTACCTCATTTCTTCTTTGAGATTGTAAAGTATATTTTCTGAAAGGTAAAGAAGAGGAAACTATGTTGGTTCACTTGGTTTTCCTCTGGTGTTGTGCATTAAGCTTCTCTGCTATGAAGCTGTTAGCCCACATTAAAGACAGATTGCTCTGAAAGTATGTAATGTAAAACATTGATAGGCTTTTGTGCATTATTAGCATCACTAAATACAGTCCAGTGACACCTCAGTGGAATCACCTCTTGCAAACAGTTTCTGGGGACTGTGTAGCCAGGGCTGCTCTGCAGCATGCAGACTGGGCCACCATGATGTGTGGTGTGGACACAAAGACGACATTTGCAGAAACAAAGTGCTAAAGCTGGTCAGAGCAAAAAGGAACAGCTGTGCGTATCCCCGGCTCCAATCTGACTGAGAAGCAAGCCCAAGAAATGGATAAATATCTGTATCTTCACTTCTCTCTGTACCGTGTTCCAGCCTTGTCTCAACCTGGCAACAAATGCATAAACGCTCCCCCCCAGCGTATGTCTTTTTAGATTTTTCTCTCGTGCATTACCTGTGTCCAGTACACTATCTATCTCCACACGCCTTTCAAAGTCCCCTGCTAGTGTGATGCCTGATGTTTGAAGTGAGAAATAAGCACGTTTCGGTATTAAAATACTTTCTTTTTAAATGTGTCTGAAGTATTTTTCCTCTGTGTTTCAGAGGAAATGATGTTCTGAGACATGTTCAGAGGTCAGAGAACGTGTATATTCCAGATTTACATCTATGAAGGGGAAACTGGGCTTTGTGTGCTTGTGAGCATATGTATGAGCTAGCTCTGAAGTCAGTGACTCATTTGCCTGAGCTGAGCCCTTTGCTTTTGTAATAAGCTTTTGCTGCTGTAATAAGGGATGCACAAAGTATCCCATGCAGACCGTTATGATGGAGTTGCACTCCAGAGGATGTAGTGAAGTGTCTGCTGTTTCGCAGGAATAGTCCTAAATAGTAATTGTTTCTAATGCCGAATTAGATATGGCATTTGGTTTATGATCTAATGTAGCACAGGAAGAAACCATTCTTCTGCTAGCAGGCACAATGGACTCACAACACTATGTACCAACAGTGACATTTCAGCTTTGCTTCCCTTGTTAGACTGTTTTATTCAGCTTAGGTTTTTGAGGATTTTTTTCCTTTTTCTTAGTTTCCACCCTGCCTCCCCTGCTTGAAACAACCCATCTGAAAGTACATAGATTAATGTACTTTGGAAATGAGCTCTAGAGGTCATTAGTTCTAACCTTCTGCTCACAGCAGGGCTAACTTCTAATATGTGTACTATGTTCACACACCATAAAGAAATGTAGGGAACACCTTCCTGTTTCCAGAATTTGCTCTCATCAATAACTCATCCTTACTTTAGCATACATAGTTATTCAGTTCATCATTTTCACAATATTTACGCACAGAACTTGGAAACACTGGAATACAAGTCTTTGGTTTCAGAAGGCATGCTGGTGCCATTGGTTGAACTTTTTACTGAGATCAAGATAAAGACTTGTGAAAAAATCGTACAATAAAATAGAAAAAAAATCCTCATTTACCTTGTTAACTTGTTATTTTCAATGTGGAAAAAGTACAATGCGGGAAAAGTCTGTCTAGTGGTAATTTGTTCTAGTCTCAAAGAGAAGAAAATACTGTGGTTTATCTTTACATGGTTCATTTGCCTTTGTCATGCTCCTGTTATTTACAATCTCTCAACAGTTTTGTTTCAGGCTTCTTTTTTCTTCTTTTTTCTTTTCAATTAAAAAATATTCTTCCCCTCTAATCATATTCAGTACCTGAAATCTCTTTAATTTTCCTGTTATTTTCTTCCTCAGGATAATGCCTTGAAATTAATTTGTTATACGTTACTGTATGAACTAGAATATTTTGTGTTCTCTCATAGACACAACATTGAAAGAGAATTTGGCATTACTCTGATGTTTATCTTTTAGAGGATTGGTATAAAAGTGTGATGTGTAGGAACAACTTCCAAGAACTAACACTCTTTTTGCTCATTATTTTCTTTATATAACTCTGTTGTTCAGCTGTGATTAATACATTAATAGGTAATATTTTCTGATTAATATTTGCAATTACTAGGAATTACCATATGATTTCTTTGTGAATCCAGACAATAAGGTGCAAATGGTAGAGCTTAAGCGTTCTTTCTCTGATACTGTTAAGAATTACAGGAGAATATTTTCTGCAGCAAACCTGTAAAACTGCAGAAGTGCACGACTTCTGTCACATCTGTTTGTACCAACAGGAAGTGAGATCCTCCTCTTCTGTAGACTATTGTGATTAATAAGCAGATCATCATGAGCTCTAAAAATGATAGCTACTTTGGAATAAAAGACCATAAACTCTTGGGAAGGAAGCAAGCTAATTATTGCTGTCTCTGCTTTGTAGCATTTTCTTGGAAATGGATCCATTTGTTTTGTTAGATTTGGAAACACTGCTCTTTCCTCTTCCTTTTTCTTTCTGTATGCATCGATCTTTTTGTTTAATTGCCAATGACTTGCCTTAGTAGCTAATTCTTCATATTTATTGTGTGTTTGTGAAAGACAATCATGCCTCATTACCCTTCTTTTGTTTCCACTCTGGAAGTCAATACTTGTTCTTTCATGCCTTCTTCCCCCCACGATGTCCCACCCCCTATCAATGCAGAAAGTTTGAAGGTATTGTTCTGAATTGGTTTTGTCAACCCTTTAGAAATTAAAAACATTCACATTTCTGAGCTCTTTTCATCCTTCCACAGTGTCCTGCTGCTTTCTCAATAGTTCTTGATGGCTTTGTTCTTTAAAACTAGCTCTCTGTTCCCAAGATTAACTCCATCACAGACCAGTGAAAGGTAATATCACCGCTTTGATGGATATTGCGTCCATTCTCTGCAGGCTCTTTACCATCTTGTTTGCTTTTTCTTGCAAGGCTGTAGCAGAAAGCAGGGACTAAAAGGTTCCAAATACTTACCTGTTATTTCCCTCCTGTTACTCAGAAGCTTACTTTGACTTTGTGCTACTTACACTGGTTTATTTATTACCCGTAGCTCACAACTGTAATCCCTTTAGCCTGAGTCGTATTTCTCAAATGCTGTTATCGTGTTTAATACCTCTCCTCAGGTGTATTGCACGCTATTTGAAAATCTACATTACCCTCAACTTGTTCAACAAGTGATGCTTTGATAGGGCATGCAAGTTAGAACTTTTCCTGTATATGTCTGAAGAGATGAGGTAGGAGACCTCAAGGACAGAGCTCATTGCCTTAGTGATGTTTTAAGACTTGGGTTATAAGACCCTGTTGGAGTAGGACTTGTCAAGTGATGCCCACAGCAAATGCATTAGACTGGCTGAATGTGTCCTGTAATACTTCTGTGTGCATAAAGTAGATTTGCTCTGCCTGTTCCTGGGCGTTTGTGCCTGATTTTTTCTCATTTGCACTCTCTCCTTTTGGGAAATGACAGAACTTGGTTGTAGAATTGAAGCCCAGATCTAGATGTGTAGCCTGGAAAGCCCAGTTTCTTTCCCCTTCTACGCCTCTCCCCCTCATTGCAGTTGCCAGAAATTGTTGCTTGAAATTTGAAATCATGTTCTTCACTAGCTGTAAAATGTTCCTTATTCACAAGTCACACCTAGAAACAGAAACATCATGGATTTCTCCATCATCAGTGCTGTCCATTCTTGTCCTGGACCAATTGTGTAGAAAAGAGAAAATAGCTTAGTTTCTGTGTCTGCTCATTTCTTGATCTCTTCACTCTCCTCCATCCCTTACTCGCTCTCTCAAAAAAAAAACCCAGAAAAACCCCAATCAAAAATGAAGAGCTACCTTGATTATGTGGCATTGTGTGAAATATCGCTGACCAGTATTTTCAAACTGCATCTTTAATGTAAGGAGATCTTTAATACTAAGACTCGTTTTGTTCTTCATTGGTTATGCAGAGATGGCTGTGAAAGTCAGGAGAAGAGCTGGACAGATTGCTGTGTGCAGACCTCCAGTTANTTTCTTGATCTCTTCACTCTCCTCCATCCCTTACTCGCTCTCTCAAAAAAAAAACCCAGAAAAACCCCAATCAAAAATGAAGAGCTACCTTGATTATGTGGCATTGTGTGAAATATCGCTGACCAGTATTTTCAAACTGCATCTTTAATGTAAGGAGATCTTTAATACTAAGACTCGTTTTGTTCTTCATTGGTTATGCAGAGATGGCTGTGAAAGTCAGGAGAAGAGCTGGACAGATTGCTGTGTGCAGACCTCCAGTTATCTGTGCTTCCCCTGCACGTGGTTGACAGACTGGTGGTAGCCCCTGAACTGTAGAAGATGTCTAGAATAGATTTATGAAACCATACTATCTTTACTGGGCTTTGAATTAAAAGGCAGTTCGTACATGAACATCTGTCAAAAGGTTTGCAGGTTGACAGTGAGCTGTTACAAAAATACTTGGCAATCACTGTGGTAAAGGTTTTCTCTATATGTAATATATTTAAGCATTTCATACAAATATTTACAGCATCTACAGTATCTAGAGTCTTTGTCTCTGATGTGCTTGATGTTAACAGCACTCCTTGTGCACTACCGGTGGAAAACCAGACATAAAATGATTGATTGACTCAGAGGAAAATTATTAAAAGCATCAGAGTCATTTAGAAATCTAAGTGAAAAGCAACTTAAGCATTGAAAAATAAAGCTTTGACTAGGCAATTAGGGAAAAAAACCCCTCAGGCCTTTCTCAAATGTATCTATAAATGATAAATAACGAGATGTAAATCTTTGTGAGGTTGTGTTCCTTGTTCTTGTCATGATTCAGTGATAGACAAAGACTTTTAGGTACTGGAAATTAGTGACATTCTTCTGTATTTGAGTCTCTGCTACCCTGGTCAACTGAGCTGAAAATACATACCCTGGTGTTATGCGCATACCTGCACATGTATCATCAAGTTTCACTTGAAGAATCTTGATTTTCGTGAGGTTTCCCTCTCTCTGTTCCTCACATATTGCTCTTTAAGAAGGGTACATGTTTCCCCCTGCTCTGCCTTAAGCCTTACTAGGCCCTGAAACCATTCTGCTGAAGTTCAATTTATTTAGAGGAAGCTTCAGGAAAAATGCTGGTTTGGCTTTTGTGTATCAACCAGAGAAGTTTGCTTTAAAACAGCTGGAAGGCTGTAGGGGAAAGGCAATGATGTGCAGTGTTGACTGTCAACACGGGATAGCTTCCCTTAAAAGACAAAAGCCTTAATGCCTGGGAAAATGACAGTTTATCTGATTGCTCTATAATCTCTTTTCAGCACTGGCTGACAGAGCTGGAGATCTTCGCTATGATCTTTGCAGCTGCTATCCATGACTATGAGCACACTGGAACCACCAACAACTTTCATATCCAGACACGGTGAGGCCACTGTAAATCATGATGACGGCTTGGGAAATGGAGGGGGAAACCTTTAGAGAATAACAGCACAGCTACCAAGACAAGCTTTTGCTTTCAAGTGTTACAGGAGGAAACTTCACTTGCTGAGGTTGCATTTAATTTTCTCTTGCTGGACCATTTACAATGAAGTGTATGTATTCTATCTTCCTGAGCATTGTTTCAGATTAATAACCAGGAAAAAGGAAAGTCCCAAAATATTTCTGTGTAAAGTTGCTAAAGACAAATTGCTGTACAGAATGATGTATTTTGATGAAGGTATAATTTTGGAGGAGATACTATAATTCAACAGGCTTTTCTCCTTGTTGAATTTGAAGAATCAAATATTAACTGCATAAATCAAAAACTCAACAATAGCTGTATTCATCAGTGAACACCAACACTACACATAGTATTTTTATTTTAGTGGAAAAGCCACGTCTACAGCAAGGGGATATGTTTACCATTACCTGTCAAGAATATAATTTTTTAAAGCTTTGTATATTGCTAGACGGTAATTAGCTGATCACAAACTAGACTGGACTGGTGTATTTTTTGAACTCAGAATCTTCTGTAAGGCTTTTGGGTTGGTGGGAGAGAGAAGAAGATGATGAAGATGGCAGCAAAATTCAGAAGTATGCTAATATTGTGAAGTCTCTAGTTGCAGTAAAAATTGGGCACCTAATGTTTGTGTATTATTTTGACAATGGGAGTGTACTGGTAGCAGTTACAGAATGTCTAGGTGCCCTCGACTGGCACTGCACACTTGGCATTTCTAAGATGCATTGCATCTTACCCTAAATTAGACGTCTGGAGTATGTTAGCTGAATTGTGCTGTGTATCACAGATATATAGTTTGCTAGGATAAATCACACATATGCTCAGGAAAGCTTGGGAACATAGAAAGAAGTTCCTGTCTTTGTTCTGGGCTAAGCCACACGCCACTTCTTACAGCTTCATGCACGCAAGAATTGTGCATCTGCTGTATTTCCCAAATACTTATAGAAGAATTCAAGGAAGGACAGTTGTAATTTAATTACTGTAATACTAAACATCAGAGGGTGTAAAGTGTCAGGGGTGAAAAATACATGCTGCTCTCTGGGAAGCAGAACTGAGTGGGGACCGTAACAAGTCATACTCACCCTCTGCTGTCATTAATTTCCAGCAAGAACTTTGTCTTCAGACCAGGTTAGCCATTCATCAATCTCAGATCTACGCTAGGGAGTTTAAAATAAGCCGTGAAGTACCCTTGGTCTTGCTCTGTCCACTGGCGGTTGCCCTTCTGGCCAGCATAGTCTAGTGCACAGATGACAGAAAGCAGTTCAGTTGTATTTTGCTTACAACCAGTTTGCTGTTCTGGAAATAATACTGGGACACATCTTGTGATTGCTTACTTGGGTACAGCCAGACTTTAATATGAGAGTGACATACACAAGAGCCAGAGAAGGGCCTCGTGATTCAACTCTAAATTTACGTCTCTCTCACAGCTCTCAGCATTTTTTTTAAAGTACATAACAAAGAGACTAGGTGAGTCTCAGCTGATGAGACAGATTTTGCGGTGAATTTTGATCTTTATTTTTCTTTTACTGAATAACAGCAATAAAGTATTACAAGTGCTCTTAAAATGCTTGTATGCATTTTACATACATACTCTTAAAATGCTTGTATGTAGAACTAATCTCTGTAGCTGATTGATGGAAAATTTGTGAATGTGAGACTCTTTACACAGGGAAGAAACATAACCTTTCCTATGTTTTCTTTTAAATGCTAGGTCAGACTCAGCCATTCTATATAATGACCGATCTGTGCTTGAAAATCACCATGTTAGTGCAGCGTATCGTCTTTTGCAAGATGATGAAGAGATGAATATTTTATCTAATCTCTCAAAGGACGACTGGAGGTAAAAATAAACATGGTGGCTGCCTAGGAACATTGCAGCATCACCATGGACTGTTATTACTCTGTTTGAATGGCAATATGCATTATTGTATATTGCATATTAGTATTTCTATTGCTACAAAGAACTTTAAAAGAGATTTAGAAGGTGTTTGTCTTGCTTACTTCTGCTTTTGGCTTTCACCTCTGGTAGTGAGATTAGACTCCATGACAATGGATTATAATGTACAGTTTGACTCCCGTCTAATTTCTAAGCCTCACAGAGACACCCTTTGTACACATCCATTTGTAATTGAGTGCAGAGCTAGCCTGCTGTTTGTTCATCCTAAAGCAGAAACATAACCTTTATCTACTTTGACACTCCCTGCCTGGAAATTATAAATGGGACTTAGTGCAAAAAAGAATCTAGTCCAAGGAGCATAAATCAGTGTACTATATATGCCAAGGTGATGTAAGAAGCTGTAATTTAAAATAAGCCTCAAGCCTCATGCAACATATGATTTATGTGACAAAATCAGCCCATGATTTGCTTTCTAATAGCAGACAGTTCGAACTGATGAGGGCTTTCTCTTTTTATGCTTTTTTTGAACTCCAAGGGGTGGTACTTTAAAAATAGCTCACTGAGCTAGACAAGAAGAATCCTGCTCTATGGTCTTTCTCATGGGAGGGGAAGCAACCTGTGGGATCTTACATGATGCATAGTGCCACAGTGCTGAGCAGTCACTTCATCTTATTTTAATATAAACCTGGGGAAATAAGCCCTTCTCTGGAGCCTGACTTCTAGCTAGCTGGTCAGTGAAGGCTCTGCTTGCTAACCTATTTAGCCTGAATTTCTTATTTATTTCAACTTGTGGACAGTGATGTGATCCTATAGCTGAACATCAGAAATAAAACTCAGGAGCTTATGTGGCTGATTTCAATCAATGTGATTGTGGAGGAGTGACTTGAGAAATTCTATCCCCCAATATAGAAGATAGTCTCATGGTGGGCAGCAAGCAGGAACTTAAAAAAAAACCCCTAATTCTGCATTGAGGTGTAAAAAATCTAATTTATGTTTATAGCTACAGCTGGTAATGCCTTGTCAAATATTAGCAGCAAATTACTGCTTCCTTTTTTGGTTGGCGGGGGAAACACAAGGAACAATGACTAGAAACAGCAGCCTTAGAGCCAATGTCTGCAAGGAAAAGTAGAGCAGCTAGTTGAATATGTTTCATTGCATAGATACTGTCTTTAGGAAAATCGTCTGCTTTGGAGCTTTAAACTGGTTTTGCTTGAATCAAAGCTAGTTTCAGACAGTTCTTGTTGATTCTGTAATGTCAACATATGTGTTCTGTTGAGGCAATATGCTTAGACCCAAAATTTCGAAGATTAACCCACCTCTTCAAGAAATATTGTAAATGCCTGAGCAAAAATATTGAGTGGTTTGGATTGCTTATTTGTTCTCTCTCAAATAGGGCTTTAGTATTTTGTAGCTCCCACTCAAGCAGCAGCTGCAGAATAAAGGCAATTGTCTGGATGTGCTCTAATACCAAAACATTGTGATTTTCGTGTGCTTTTGCTTTTGACTGCCAGTTTGAAATCCCACAGAGTTTCCCAGACTGGCAGTCAAAAAGAGGACCCTCGGTGCTGAAGGATGCTTTGCGAAACTATTACAGTGTATCAAAATTTAACCTTACTTTTGTAGCCATACCTGATAAATATCCCTCAGCGAAAGGCCCAAGTGATGGTTTTTGGTAAGCAAATTCTTAAGTGCCTTTCTGAGCTGAGCTTCCACTCCTTTTTTCACATTACTGGTAAGAGAAAATCTGATGGTCAGTGGATTTTTCAGTCTTATATGTCTATGTGGATTTTATCACTTCTGTGGTATTCAGTCATCTGGTTAGGGAACGTATTTTCAGGAAAGAAATGTAGGAAATTAGAGTGACATGAAAAATCAATGGGCATAGTTTTGTAAGGAAAGCAAATGAGACTGAAAGAGATCTTTTGGGCTACAGTCAAGAAGAAGAGTTCAATGCTTACTAGTATTTAAACTACATTTCTTTTCTCCATTTAAAAAAACCTCTGTTGCTTATTAAGTATTTTAAAATCAGTTGAGTTGCCCCATTTCATGAATCGCGTTTGTGCAAGTCATCAAGTAAATGACAAAACTATAACAAAAACGGATCACAATGAATTAAGAAAATAAACTGCAAAATGAACAGATGCTTTCCGAGATACTGTAATAGATGTCTTTTCTGGCACTATATTTCCTTGTTGATAAGTTCCTTGCAATTTATTGAAACAGAGTACAAGCCTGTCAAGTACAGAATTAAAAAGGCATCTGGAAAATGTTTTGCTCTGTAACTCTGTATTGGAGTACAGCTTTGGGAAGTAACCTTTAATGCAATACTGACTTTGTCAGTAAAGCTACTTGGGGTTCCATCCCTCAAATAATTCTGAGCCCTCCTTGTCAATCTGTGATATTCCTTTCAAGATTGCGATGAGAAATGTTGGACGTTTTTTGACTGAAGATGACTTTGGCCAGAGCCTGCTTTTGTATGTACCTAATAGCATGTGCATGGTTGCATAATCACACTCTTCTATTGTAAAAGTTTGTTTCTGTGCATTCAAGATGGGCACATGCATATTCTGAGCATTACACCTTTAGTGAGAATCAGCCACTGAAAATGTTGCCTTGAATGTAGTGTTTTTCCTATTCATTTCTGTGAGAATAAAGTACTGAGACTTCAACTGGACAAAACCAGCAAAATATCTCACTTCAGGAGATCTTACTGTTGGTTCCTAGCATGGGGATTAAGTGGTCTAAAATGGCCTTTTTCCTGTCCCTTTCCCATGAGTGCAAGGAGATGCAAGTCCTTCACTAGGGTACAGCTCTCAGGTGAACACTGATATGGAGCAAAGACCCATCCAACAAAGTGTCCAACAAAATGACATAATGTTATCTGAGGCAAGGAAAGTAAAACCATGAAGTAATTATTCTAAAGAGGAAATTAATATATTTGCCAGGCGGATCAATGCAAGGCTTGGAAGTATTTAGATGTAAAGTCAGGCAGAGTCTGTCTTAGCAATCAGTAGTAAAGATGCTGTAAAACTTACGGGACTGTGCCACATACTGTGTATACTCCTGAGTCATCTGCAGGAAATCAGTTAGAAAACAAAAAATCAAAGCTGTGACTTTGGCCACAGGTTGAGTTATTATACAGCATGTGATAGTAATAAACCAGGAAATTCACTTCAGGTTCCCCTCTCCTCCAATTGCTTTTCCTGACCCTGTTCCGTGACAACCTGCTCTCCCCACCTAATTGTTCCTTTCCCTAATTCTGCAGGGGTTATTAAAAGGCATGGGCAAATTGTCTTAGAATTTATTTTCAAATTGGGTACCTTCTAACGTTTTCCCACTTGGTAAATTATAGATGTGAGAATATGTCTTCCTCACTCCTAGCCTCTGGCCTTAGGGAAATGTATATTTTACCATGAGAGAAAACATCTGGAAGCATAATGAGAAATATTAAAATCCCTGATTAGTCAGCCAAGCAGCAGAGCCAGGTCTATAAAAAAGACTTTGAGCCCACAAGGGATCTTCAGCTCAGGGGACCTGGCTGGATGGTTGTGTTCAGAGAGTTGTGGTCAATGGCTTGATGTCCAAGTGGAGACCGGTGATGGGTGATGTTCCTTGGGGGTCTGTACTGGGATGTGTTTAACGTCTTTGTCAGCAACATGGACAGTGTGATTGAGAGCACTCTCAACACATTTGCTGATGACAGCAAGCTGTGTGAAGCGACTGACGTGCTGGAGGGAAGGGATGCCATCCAGAGGGACTTGGACAGGTGTGAGAGGTGGGCCTGTGTGAACCTCATGAAATTCAACAAAGCCAAGTGTAAGGGTCCTGCATGTGGGTTGGGGCAATCCCAAGCACAAATACAGGCTGGCTGGAGAATGGATCAAGAGCAGCTCTGAGGAGAGGGACTTTGGTGTGTTGGTGGATGAGAAGCTCAACATGAGCTGGCAGCAATGTACACTTACAGCCTGGAAAGCCAACTATATTCTCAGCTGCATGAAAAGAAGCATGGCCAGCAGGTTGAGGGAGGTGATTCTGCCCTTCTACTCTGCTCTCATGAGACCCCACCTGGAGTACTGTGTCCAGCTCTGGGCAGCCTAACATAAGAAGGACATGGACCTGTTGGAGCAGGTCCAGAGGAGGGCCACAAAGATGTTCAGAGGGCTGGAGCACCTCTGCTATGAGGACAGACTGAGAGAGTTGGGGTTGTTCAGCCTGGACAAGAGAAGGTTCCGGGGAGACCTTATAGAAGTCTTCAAATACTTAAACGGGGCCTACAGGAAAGATTGGGAGGAGGCTTTTTATCAGGGAGTGTAGCGGTAGGACAAGGAGTAACAGTTTTAAACTAGAAGAGGGTAGATTTAGATTAGATACTAGGAAGAAATTCTTACTGTGAGGGTGGTGAGACAATGGAACAGGTTGCCCAGAGAAACTGTGGATGCCCAATTCCCAGAAATATTCAAGGTCAGGTTGGATGGGGTTTTGAGCAAACACATCTAGCGGGAGATGTCATTGCCCATGGCAGGGGGGTTGAAACTAGATGATCTTTGAAGTTCCTTCCAACCCAAACTGTTCTATGATTCTATGAAAACCCATTCCCAAACCCTAGCAGAGCCATAATATTTTCAGTAGTGACCACTAAAAGAGCATGAATGAGAAACCCAAGCTCAATTGTCCGCTCTGCCACAGATCTCCTGGTTGTTTCTGCCAGGTTACTTTTGTTGGAATTCAGTTCATCTAATGTGAAGAAGCAAATTGTCTAAGCTTTCTTCTTAAGGGAGCAAGGCTGTACCTCCAAAGAGCAATTCCTTCCGCTTATCTGAGGATGACAAGAGCCATGTTCTGGAGATGTGGATCTCCATCCAGTCTCTCCAGCAAAACCAGCTGAACTGGCTTACACAGAAACCTACAGATGGCTAAAGTCTGACAGCAGTGACAGGAATGGAGAGAAGGCTTAAACAAAAATACTGAGCCCCCAGTATGTTCCCACAGTGGTTGTCAAGACAAACAACCGAAATCTGTTTGAAGATAGACTAGAGAAATTGAAGGCAGACAGATTCCAGAGTGGTGATCAGCCATTGCAGCTAGGGTTCAGCTGGCAGCTCAGAAAGTTGTTTGAGACTCTTACTGCAGTCTGCATGCAATCTCAAAAGTGCCTAATAAGAGAAGAGAGCATTTTTTTGTTTTTATATTGTTTTTTCTTGGTGTTTTGTTTTATTTGATTTTATTGGGGGGGGAGGGGGTGGGGTAATTGTTTATTGGCCAATCTTGCCAAAATTTCTTTCTGCTGTTTCTCCAAAGGAAGAATTGTCTCTCCAACTTAAATGTTTCCAGGGATGGGCATCTGCCTTCTCTGATGATCTGATGCTACTCTCTGTGCACGGCCAGGGTGGGTCTGGCTGCATCTTCTCCCACCCATTTGGTAGCTGAGGTGAGAGCTAGCGAAGGACAGCCACCCCCCACTGGCTTTCTCATCCTCAGCCTAAAAAATGCCAACGCTAGGCCCCAATGACCTGGGTGGTGCTCCAGGGCAAGCTGCAGTAGTCTCCAGTGGTCTCTGGTGGTCTTCAGCTGTGACTGGTGGTCTCTGATGGTCTCTGGTGGTCTTCAGCTGTGACTGGTGGTCTCTGATGGTCTCTGGTGGTCTCCAGCAGTCTCCAATGGACTCCTCCTGGTGCTATGGGGCTGACGGCCAGATGAGGGCAGCCCCTCTCCTTGCCTCTTCCATAAGGCTCAGAGTAGAGGAGATGCCCCCTTCATCAGGGGTGAGAGTGGGGTTGGGAAAGCAGGGCTGCTCTATATATTGACAGCTGGGTGATCTTCCTGACATGCCTGCTGGATGTCAGGTTGGATGGCCCGCTTATGGCTAGCCTTGGGTGTGGGGGTGGCACTGGCTGTTGAGAGGGTCCCTAAGAGGCTCCGGGGATCCTGTGGTGCTTTGGGCACCATGCTGCCAGAGGCACCATGGCCATGGTGGAGCTGTGCCCCATCAGGCCTGTGGGATCTAGATCCACCTCCATTTGCTCTTCCTCATCTGTGAGTGGATCCACCTCCATGGGCTCATCGCTTTCAGCAGTGAGTAGAGGTCTATGAGCTCGATCCGACTGCTATAGGTGTTGCTGCTCCTGTCAGCCCTCTCCTGTTTGTTGGGCTGTGGAGGCATCCTCAGTACTTCCAATGAGCCTCTTCTCACACATCCCACCCAATGTGGGCACTACCCTCCCTTTGCTGGCTGCTCCTCTCACAAGCAGGCTTGGGGTGAGAATCTGGCTGCTGAGCCAGCTGTGGGCCAGCCGCAGGGCGCTCGAGGGGCTGGGACGGTGGCCCAGGAGGCCCTGAAAGCCCCATTGCGGGGGGCTTTTTTGCTTGCCAGAGAGAAAGGCTGCCCCTGGCGTGCCAGGGCAGCCCTCCAGCTCCCCTTGTGTGCCCTGGGCTCCAATCCCCTCCTGGTGCCAGGCCTGAGTTTCTCTCAAGGGGGCAGTGTCCCAAGAGAGCCAGGGAGTCTCCATGACCCTCCAGCCGCTGGGCTCCCGGCAAGTGGCTTCGTCCTGGCACCCAACAGTAGCAGAGAGGAGCGGAGTGGAGAAGAGGACCTGGCCTTGTGCAGGCTGCTGCGAAGGGGCCCCTGGGAGGAGCCCATTGTAGGGCCACCAGGATCCTTGGGGCCTGGAGGGTGGGATTCAGTCTGAGGCCAGGAAGATCATGGGGGAAGGTGTCGTTGAATAGTTCCCTTTCTCCGTTTGGCTCATGCTGTTTTGTCAAGGCCACTGTGCAGACCACATCTTTAGAGGATTGTTTGTCTTTTGTTTGGGCTAGGTTTTTGCTAGCTCTTGGGTGACAGAGAGAGATGGTGCAGGTGAGGAGGAAGTGCTGATGAGCACTGTTGTTTTCATGTAATGAAAAGCATTCTGGATGGTGGAGATCTCAGAGGACCTTGTCTATACTCATACCATACTTGGGGCCGTGATGCCGCGTGAGCAGGAATAAAATAGGAGATGGGTTTAGCTCTCCATGGTCAGGGGGCGGATTGTCTCTAGGACATTTCCTTGGCCTGAGTTGACAGGCAAGTAATCTTTATTGGAAAATGTTCTGGTGTGGCCATGCTCGTGAATACCTAGCCCGGTGCAACTGTGACTCTCTGGAGGAGATGAACTCAAGGGTGTGACTGCCTCTTATCAGCTTGATATAGCTGATGGGTTATAGAGGTATAATCCTCCTTCCTTTGTCATCAAATTGCATTATTTCTTCTTTTCTTGGGCACAATTTCCATTTACGTATTTTTTAAAGACTTGGATGATTTTTCTGGAGTCAAGTTATTTGATAAATCCCTTGGGACAATTACTGTTTGAGGGAATTACCTCTGGTTCTTCACGACTTCTTCCTGAATACCAAACTGGCTTTGAATTGTCAAGAGTAAAGGAGAAGAAGATAGAGCAGGGGGATGTCTGACTTTATAATCCCACTGGTAACACAGGGAGCGAGAGCTCACTTTGCCTGCCTCTTCACCATGTGTCAATGATAGTCTTTAGAAAGCCTATGTATTCAGTGCTATGCATTTGCACAGTTTCCGTGTTTCAGTGTAGACAAGTGAAAGTACTGCGGCCTCTTCTCTTACCTCATTTCTTCTTTGAGATTGTAAAGTATATTTTCTGAAAGGTAAAGAAGAGGAAACTATGTTGGTTCACTTGGTTTTCCTCTGGTGTTGTGCATTAAGCTTCTCTGCTATGAAGCTGTTAGCCCACATTAAAGACAGATTGCTCTGAAAGTATGTAATGTAAAACATTGATAGGCTTTTGTGCATTATTAGCATCACTAAATACAGTCCAGTGACACCTCAGTGGAATCACCTCTTGCAAACAGTTTCTGGGGACTGTGTAGCCAGGGCTGCTCTGCAGCATGCAGACTGGGCCACCATGATGTGTGGTGTGGACACAAAGACGACATTTGCAGAAACAAAGTGCTAAAGCTGGTCAGAGCAAAAAGGAACAGCTGTGCGTATCCCCGGCTCCAATCTGACTGAGAAGCAAGCCCAAGAAATGGATAAATATCTGTATCTTCACTTCTCTCTGTACCGTGTTCCAGCCTTGTCTCAACCTGGCAACAAATGCATAAACGCTCCCCCCCAGCGTATGTCTTTTTAGATTTTTCTCTCGTGCATTACCTGTGTCCAGTACACTATCTATCTCCACACGCCTTTCAAAGTCCCCTGCTAGTGTGATGCCTGATGTTTGAAGTGAGAAATAAGCACGTTTCGGTATTAAAATACTTTCTTTTTAAATGTGTCTGAAGTATTTTTCCTCTGTGTTTCAGAGGAAATGATGTTCTGAGACATGTTCAGAGGTCAGAGAACGTGTATATTCCAGATTTACATCTATGAAGGGGAAACTGGGCTTTGTGTGCTTGTGAGCATATGTGTGAGCTAGCTCTGAAGTCAGTGACTCATTTGCCTGAGCTGAGCCCTTTGCTTTTGTAATAAGCTTTTGCTGCTGTAATAAGGGATGCACAAAGTATCCCATGCAGACCGTTATGATGGAGTTGCACTCCAGAGGATGTAGTGAAGTGTCTGCTGTTTCGCAGGAATAGTCTAGTTGTTCCCACAGCATAATCATAGCCTTTTATTGTAAAAGTTTGTTTTATACGTTCAGGGTCTCCTCTCTTGCCTCTCTTGCTTGTATTGACTGAGAAGTTTGTGCTGCTGGGAATGAGCCAGACCAGGGAACAGACCAGGACTGGCAAAAAAAAAAAAGACCCAAAGTAATTTAAAATAGGTTTTTCTTCAGTCACCACATCATTATTTTGTATGCTGTTGGCTATGCAACTGATTGTACATAAGCATGGGGAGAACATGGCGGGTATACTTAGGAAGGAGCGAGCGCAGCTGATGCTGTCTTAACATGTGTGCAGAACTCCTGTTGGGAGGACTCATTACGTGCCACCCATGAGACAGGGTAAGCACAGCAGTCTTAGGTCTCTATACAGTGGTGGCCTGGGGCTGTAACCTGAGCACAGCCACCAGAGGCAAGAGAGACATGCTCAAAATAGACCACGTCCTTCATGAAACATTCATGAAAAGAAGAATGGTAACTTTTATTTTTAAATGAAAGCTGACCCATTTCTGAATCTCCCAAATCCTGATCTGGTATGCTAACCTTGGGTTGTTCTTCCTCTCTTAACTTGTGGAGACCTGAACTGAGAGAAAGAGAAAATAAATTTGTATTATGTGCTAGCTCAGAATGTTCTGATGTTACGGAGGTATTATCTCTAGGACATCCATATTATCTTCAAAGGATTTTCAACTGGATCCTAAACAAGTTTGCTTAACAAAAATTCATACAGCAATAGTTTGAATGAATAATATCAGGGAAGTACTGCAGGTTAGTAATGCAGGTTCTCAAAGGTCTTCACTGCATACATACATTATATGTACTAGGAGATTTTTTTTAACATGCTGTTTTCTCATTAATAATATGACTATACTTTCAACATAGATGTCAACTGGATATAAATTTAGGGTCAAAAGTTCACCTGATTCCTGCCGAGGCTTTAAACAGTCTTTTTACTTCCTTCTAAGAATGCCCTATAAAGGAAATCAATTTAAGAGGTTTGTGCTTAATTGAAAAAGGAGTATTAATACTAACATGCTCTTCAAAAAACATCTAGGATTTCTCTTAGCAAGGATTAGCCACCTGGCTTAATTTGTAGCCTTCCCCACTCCTGTGTTTGTGTAGAAAATCTTTCTTCGTCTTTCCCATCCCTGAAAGAGGGATAATGGAAAGAGTGATATACAAAGGCAGAAGCACTGTCAATAATTTGCAGGTAGACAACAAAAGAAACTGGAGAGTGTCTGATGATGGTTTTTGTGTTTCTCTTTCCTTGCTCCTCTCATTATGATATCATCCAAAAGGGAATTCAGAGCTCTCGTGATTGAGATGGTGTTGGCTACCGACATGTCCTGTCACTTCCAGCAAATCAAAGCCATGAAGAATGCTTTGCAGCAGCCAGAAGGGTGAGTCACTTCACAACACTGTGCAGTGAGGGGATGCATTTCAGCTGGTGATTTACCATTGTGTTTGACTTCAAAAGCTCCTCTCCAGAGGCCCTCACTTTCTTTGATGTCCACAGCGGTTCTCTTTCTGCTGCTGAATTTTGAATGACTTCACTTACGAGTGTACTGGCACCCCCCTGTACACACATCTCTATTCTGTGGTGGTGGACCAAAGTTTGCAAAGGTCACCATGTTGGAATAAGCTTCCCTGGGCCTTTCCCTTTTGCATATCAGGGTAACATCAACAACATGATCCAGCTGAGTGACCTTACAGCTTGAGTATGACTCAAGGTTATAAGATCTGCAGAACGCAACTTACGCATTCCCCTTGTGCAGATGATATCAGCTGCCACCTCCGCAAGGGGCCTGCTCCAAAACCAGAGGACATATGAAAACAACTTGAAATCCACTAAGGGAAGGACTAGAAGATAACAGATGGAGCAGTATGGGGAAGGCTTTTTCTTCTTTCCAGCATGCCACTGGGAGCTGTAATGTTTTGTCCACGTGTCTTCCCCATAAAATTCCTTTTAATTCAGAAAGCTTTCAGTGATGGTCTTTTTTTCACTCTGGACACTGTCTGGAGCTGCCCAGAATTATACCCATATCAGTCCAGGGTGGCTCACCACTTTCTCCTCTCAGAAGCTACAACTCTTCCAGCTATTTCAGACAGTCAAAAGCTGGAATTAAAAACTGAGACTACCCATTTGAAGAAAACATCATTTACTGGGTTCTTGGGATAGCCTCTCAGATTATGTTTTTAAGAAATTGCCAGGTTTTTTTTGTTCTGGGGAAACCAAACGCAAGGATCACCCTCTGACCTCCCACTAGTTTTCTAACAGTGTAATGTTTATCAGTTACTGTGTAGGCTTATCATTGCCCTTGAGATCAGATCCTAACTATTTACTACAGTAAGAGGGTAGGGGCAACTTCTCTTTTGAGCTGCAAAAAATGCAGCCTAGCTGAAATGGGGAACACAGCAGCTCTTTAAGCCTGCTTGTGTAAACAAGCAAGCCTGGAAAGGAGCTCAGCAAGGCTGAGCAAAGTTTCTTTTTGCACTTCTTAATGTCTCTGTTACAACAGGAATGGTGTACGTTGGAGAAATTAGACAATCTTTCATAGCTGTCTGATTTTATGAACACAGAAATCATTCCATTAATATACTGGCCAAAGATTCTAATGAGCTTATTTTCCAGCTTAGTTGAGATTTTTGTCATTCTCCACTGCAACAGCAGACAATTAATTTGTTTGATCCTTTGGGTTTTCAGAATTGACAAGCCGAAAGCCTTATCACTGTTGTTGCATACGGCAGATATCAGTCATCCAGCCAAGGCCTGGGATCTCCATCATCGCTGGACCATGTCTCTGCTAGAGGAGTTCTTCAGACAGGTAAAGCTAGGGAAGTTCCTTCTCATTTCTACAGCATCAAAGGAGTGTCTAGGATTGGGCAAGGAAATAGCAAAATATAAACACACATCTTTTCATTCTCTGATTTTCTCAAGAGACTCCTAAATGATATGAAGCTTTCTCAACTGGCACCAGTAGCGCTAGCCTCTTGGGAAGTTAGTGTCCCGATACGCTGCCTATAGACATTACCTACATCGTAGAAATTCTAATTTGGGAAGCTAATATGTGTTTCAAATTAGCAAAATATAGAGTATGTGACATTCTACTCAGCTGTAAAGCCATAGAAAACAGATTTAGGTAGCTGTACTTTATAGAACTGTACTTATATTGTTGAGGTAGATGTGAAAAATGCATTACCATTACTTTAGATTAAGTGAACTGATCTAGTGGACCGTCTTTTGACAGACCCACAAATTTAGACAAATCATTAAGCTCTGTGTGATAGCTATAAGCTCCTAAAGTGACTAATTAAAAGAATTTAAAGAGCAGCCTTAAAGAAAAAAAGAAAGTAAGCAGAGCACTTAAGAGTGTTTAGGATACTTTTCCCCAATATGAGTTACTAAACTAAGCAGAAAACTAAGTGCTTAATTTCACTCCAAAGTTCAATTACTTATTGTTATATAGTAAATCTGAATGCAAAAAAGAAAAATATATGACAATTTTTAAAAAGTTCTAACAATTTTTTGAAATGTAATCTGTTTTTAAAGGCATTGTGGGAATCCCTTCTAAATAAGGACATTGCAAGAATTTGCTTTGAAATGAATTCTTTAATTTGTTTTTCAAACCAAGAATGGGTTTACCAGGTGGAAGCAGGTTGATGATACCTGCAGCTGTCTGTGTTGCCACACAGGAGGCTCATGCAAATAGGATGATTTTCACATACATTTTAGGGAAAACTCTGTGCATGCTTATGCTTTTCTAGCCCCAAATTGTAGTAGATGTCTTATAATACACCACTGCTGAGTCTCTTAAAGATTGGTGAGAGAATTAAGATTAGCTAGATATGAGACCACAAAAAGCCTAAGTTTTGATTTGTTTTACACATGTAATGAAGGCAAAATTACTATTTTATGTTTTCATAAGAATAATTTCAGTTCAGCCAACAAATTCTACTGTAATTTTGAATGTAAATGCCTCCACTTTTAGGTAAAGCTTTATATAAAACTTGCATTCTGGTTCCAAATTCAGATGCAGTATTAATTGCCTCTTCAGGAAAACCCTTAAGCTCACCATGAAGCATAGACTTGTGTTCATGGAAGTTACTTAGTACTAGATCAATAAATACATTCCTACCTGACAGCAGAAGAACAGAACATGCTGTTCTCACAAGCTAAGAAGTACCACTAGCCAGAGGGGACCATGGTGATAAGAAACTGGGCTTGTCTCAGATTAGGTATTTATTTCCTTATGCTTTTCACCTGCAGACCCTCTCCTGTCCTTTCTCTTATGTGCTCAGCAGAGACATAAAGCCTCATTTAACCCATACCAGTACAGGTCCCCAGCCTTACTGCTTTCCAAGTATTTTGTGATGTGACACAGGTCTTCCTACACCAAGTTACCATGCTGTAGGTGTGAATGCTGCTTCTGAGTACAATACTGGTTTTTTGTGTTCAGCAGCTATGGTGAACATATCTTAAAGCAGACATCTTGCATGAATTTATTTTTTTTTTCCTAATGCACTTTAGCTAGCTATAAGAGAGCTTCCCAAACAGCTTAGAAGAAGTCAACTGTCTTTCTGAGCAAGCAGACAGGCAGTTATTAGAGATTCCTTCCTAAAGAGCATTGCGCTCTGGGGTTTTTAAGATGCATAAGGAGTAAGAGAAGAATGATGACTAGGTAAGAGCTGGCATTGAGAGATGTTTTTCCTGAGAGATGCAGCAATACAGAGTAAAGGAATGTTACTTGGAAATATTTCTGTGTTTGGCTTCTGTTTTACCCTGATATTTGTATATCAGACTCTTAACATAAACCCGAATTGTTCTGCAATAGAAGAATACTATTGTTCCACCCAAATCTTGAACAGGACTTGTGCCCCATTTCATGTATGTTATATTAACAAAATTAAGAAGAATTCAGCTCTTCTTGTGCCTACAGAAGTTTTTCTCTGATTATTTTGCTGGCTATTTTAGCTTACATTTGTTAGTGAGAACACTGTCAAGAAGTTCAGCACAGTTAAAGTGAGCTGCTGATTGAAGGAATTGATTCTATCGTATAGTTAACAGGCTATTTAAATTTGAATACTCAGTAGGGAGTATTGCAACTATGTCATCCTATATATCTTCTCAGCATAAAGTAATGTGACTGAAAGAGGTTAAAGGGCTTTTTGAGAATATGCAGCTTGAAAGACTAGAAAAAAATGGGGTTATAACGCTTGATCTTCTGCACCATCTTGCAATGTTAGAAAAGGACTTTCAATTCTGAGGGCTGTACAGCGTGTTTGGACTTCTGTACTGAAGAACTTACGTAAAATGTTGACAATGCAATGCTTCCTTTGGAAGAAAAAAGTAAGCTACATCTGGCCAGCCATGACCTGTGAATTCCTTATCTGAAAGAGTAAAAAAGACACACAGAGAAATGCAAGCCCTGAAAATTCAGTCCTGACACTGATGTTTTCTCTTGAAAGGTTTGCTCTGAGGACTGAGTTCTGCTGGGTTCTCTGAACAACTGCAATGAGAAGCCTTTTTGTGCTCAAGTGGGTTTTTAATTGGTGCATAAAAGTACCGAGCAGGCAGGGAAAGCTCAGAGGAGAAATTCCCTAGAATCTAAATGCTTAATTCACCAGCTTCTGCTTGGACTACAACTTTTCCAGCCAGACTCAAATTCACCACAATTTGTGTTAAACAAACAAACCAACCAAATGAAAACCAAAACAAAAATCAAAACTTAATTAAAGAAAGTAAAATGAGAGGCTTTTACAGTTGTGACCTAAGATATCAAAGTGCAATGTGTCTTGTCTTTTTCTAATTTCTTCTCAATCTTGTTTCTCCAGGGTGACAAAGAAGCAGAACTAGGGCTTCCTTTCTCTCCACTGTGTGATCGCAAATCTACTATGGTTGCTCAGTCTCAAATAGGTACGTCCCTTTTGATGCACACAAAGTAGCATCTTAAAAGCAAAACTTACTCCTCTCTGTGGGGCTAAGATCATGCTGTTCTCTCATCATTTGGAACTATGTTAAAGAGAGGAAATAAACCACAATGGTATTATTTTCTCCAGATCAACAAATCAAAGCTGAGGAGCCATTAAATTTATGGTGGTGGTTCCATGCAGTAACCAAGTTACCTCTGATGTGTCTGCAGAGATGACTACAGTGCCAGGTTGTGACACTACTCCGTGGTTTTCTGAGCTGTGTAGATGAGGTGCACACAACAACATGTTGTGATAGGAGTATCATTGGTGGATATGAAAATGTAATGTCAGTCCCTTGGATGACCTGGGCAAAACCTATTGTGTGTTTTTCCATTTATTCCTCCCACTCCTTCCCTCCCGGTGATTCAAGCCAACCAATATTTTTCACTGAGGTCAAGCAAATAGCAAACCTTTTCTGCTCCACTCATTCAGAACAGATCTTTTTACAGACTCACTGACAGTAATTTCTCTGTCTCTCCTCCAGTTACTGGGTGAAAAAGTAGGAGAAGGATGAGGCAACAAGCCTGTTATTCAGTGAGAAAACAAGAGGGGATAAGTGAAGTAAAACTGTTCAGGAGGCTGGGGGCAAAAAAGGGCAAGGGAAAAGGCGGATTTGTGGGTGGATTTTTATACCTAGGAAGTAAGCAAAGTAGACAGAAGAATGTGATCTAACCTCGACTGGAGAATAGGGTGCCAAATGGAATAACAAAAGAAAGATAACACAGACCCTAAAAATGAGGAAACTGAGTCCAGAAATAGAATGAGAGAGAATGCATTAAAGGAAATCAAACAAAAAAACTGAAGTATGAAATTTCTCTCCAAGATCAAGATAAAGATATCCCTGAACCTAGGGAAGTTCAGATTAATATCTGTGGCTAAGAGCTGTTTCTGTTTAAAATTGTTTCATTGTTCCTGTTAGGCAAGCCATTCTCCAAGGGATCCCATCCCAGATTTTTCTGGCTTTGGAAGTTTAGACAGTTCAGCCAAGAATCTGAACTTAAAAGCCCTATGCAAGCCTGGCGTGGTTACCAGACTTGTAGCATTTACTCCTCTGTAATGGGTAACCCAGAAGAGTGTGAATGTGTGTAGAGTGCAGTGCAACTGCTGAGGACATTTGTGTGCTGCCAGCAGCTCAGTGGAGGAAAGCAGCAGCAAACTTGAAGTGCTGCAGTCTCAGCTAAAAACCATATTGAGGGCTCCTGGGCAGACTACACCTACTGCTGTGGTGTGGGAGAAGATAAATCTGTCACTCTCTGGCTGGTGTGGAGGGAAGCACGTGTAGGGACTTCTCTTTCACATCCTTTCTATCAGCTTTCAGGTATGTCCCTCACTCCTTACAGGGAAGAGGAGCTGTGCTTCCCACAGGGTCCCTCTATGCACGGTACATGTGCTTGGAAACCCATGTTCCTTGTCCTCCTCTTTTGTGGTCCTTTGCTCAGGAAGGCCAGGAGAGCCAAGAGACTTCTGCACAGATGCCCCTTGTGTCAAGCCACTGCAAAATTAATGGTGAATTAAGCCATCACCAACACAATCCCACATTATAAAAGAGGCACTCGTCAGTACGCAAAGGCAGCCTCATTTAGTCATGTACTATTTGTCATTATATTCAATTTGTGCAGTTTATTAATCCGTTGATATTAATAGGCTACTCTCTATAAATCTCGCCTGCTAACATTATAAAATTTTTGTTTGTCAGTCCGCTGCACATATTGGCAGTGTCTTTCTGTAACATCTCCTTTGTTAAATCAAAACCTCTGATATTTTTTGGCTAGCTGCTGAGCTAAGACTTTCAAAGTTGTAGGCTAGATTCTCAGTCAAATAATTTGTTCACATTCATTTATTTACCTGATTAATAGCCTTAACAAATTGTTCCCTGGAGTAGTAATTACTAAATTTCTTTGCAAAAGTAAGTTCTTACTGAATTCCAAATTCTGATTGCTATCTGCAGCAAGCAGCCATCAGTTCCCACAAATAAAAAACCTCTGTCCTTTGTGAAATAAAATTGTGCTCTTGGTTCTGTCAGGGACAGAGCCTAGAAATCCTGTTCTGGTGGCTTGACATATTTGTAGTTGCTGGTTTGCTGCTCTAAGGTCACTGCATATGCAACAACAGTGGGCAAGCATTTTTATTAACAAAAGATTTTCACACACGCAGACTGAAGATTTTGCACTACAGACTTTTCCCACAGAAATGGAGCAATCTAACAGCAAAAACTTCCTCAAAAGAAAGAATGCCTCTCTCTCGTTGCTTCAGTTTGTGAAGAAATTGTTCAGAGTTTAAATTGATAATTAAAAAAATCCTGACTATCAGATAATGAACCTGGGTTTTAAAACCTATTAATCTTAACGCTAATGACCAATTTATCATCCTTTTTCTTCTTCAACAGAATGAGGGTTGTAAATATTTCTGTACCATTTCTGTACCAGTACAGAAAGCAGGAGAGATTCATGTCCCAAAGTCAGGCTGCTCATCAGACTGAAGGAAACAAACAGGCTGCAAAGAAAACCAGGCCAAAATTTCTATGTCCCAACAAGAATATCAGGAGTTATGCTTATTAATACTTAAAGGGAGGGTGCCAGGAGGATGGGACCAGTCTTTTTTCAGTGGTGCCCAGTGATAGGACAAGAGGTAACAGGCACAAACTTGAACATAGGAAGTTCCACCTGAACATGGGGAGGAACTTCTTTGAGGGTGGAACAGGCTGCCCAGAGAGGTGGTGGAGCCTGTTTCTGTGGAGACATTCAAAACCCACCTGGATGCCATCCTGTGCAACCTGTTGTAGGTGAACTTGCTCTGGCAGGGGGCTTAGACTGGATGATCTCTAGAGGTCACTTTCAACACCTGTGATTCTGTGAATTAAAGCTTCTCTGTCTGTCTCAGACTGTAGGAAGCTTGTTTGACTGGAGATCAGCCTTTGTTGTCATTGTCCACTTTTGCAGCTGATAAATGTAGCAGCATCCTTTTATTTTTGTCCTTTGGCTGGCAAGAAAGAAAAATACAGCTTTGGAAAACATTGGATAAAGGCTGATGAGTGCATGCTGATGATACTTTTAGCCTTTTTTTTTTTTTTTTGATGGGCTTTTGGTAAGCTGTTGTCTAGCCAGTGTTTGCCATGGTGATGTTCTCAGGTGGAGTGAACAAACATTAAGCATGTGCCTGGAATCCACGCTCAGCATGTGGTGTTAATTGACAAAATCATCTTAGTCACTGGGGTACAGAAATATTTACCACACTCGTTCTATTGAAGAAGAAAAAGGATGATAAAATGGTTATTAGCATTAATAGGTTTTAAAATCCAATTTCATTATTTGATATTCAGGGGTTTTAATTAGCAAACTAAATCACCACATTTAAATCACAGTGTCTTTAGGTAAGAAGAGAGAGAACATGGCAGGGGGGAGGCCCTTGGGAATATGGCATAAATTACGTAATTACTAATGAAGTTCTAATTTTTGTTTCTATAATAGCAGATTATGTTTCCTAACTTTACTATAATCCCCATTTTAAGGTAACATAGCCGAATAACTTTTTCAAGGAAAAAATGCCACTTATCAAAGAACAGTTTTCCTAAGTCTTTAAGTTTGTTTACCTGTGGTTCCTTGTGCCACCTTTACCTGTCTGTTAATGAGATATAAGACTTGTCCCAGGGAAAACTTGGTTCTTAGATTCTTACAACTGGACCTTGTGTTCATGTACAGATGTTGAGTATTTCAGGAAGTGGATCCCACCACCCTGCTGCTGAAGTTAGTGACACAGTTGTGCATCTGATACCAGAGTTTTGTGTGTCTCAGGGTTGTTAGTGGTGATGGAGCAAATGGCAGTGGTATTACTTGCCAAGCAGAAGTGACAAGGTACCATGGGTTGGGTTTCGTTGGTCATTAAGAGGTAAAAAATTTTTTGAGTGAAGGGGAATAGAAGAGAGACATAGACAGGCAGACACACGCATATGTAAATCAAGTTCTCATTATCCTCGGGATTCCTGTGGCACACTTAACACTGTTCTCAGTCAGTACAGCTTCCAGTATTTTCAAAAATTGTATGAAGCTTGATTGGATTATCTGGGTTATGATCTAGCACACAATTTGCTGTCATGGCTTTGTACTGCATAAATTTCTGGTTAACTCCCAGGGAGAAAAGGAGGTTTTTTTTCCCTAAATTTGAATAGATGAGACTGTCTCAGTGTTATGAAGGCGCATGATTCAGATGTTCAGATAAGACTGAATGCATATTTTCTCTAGATTTACAGAATGTTAGTATGAAATCCTGAGAACTTGCAAGTAACATTTTTAATTTGGCTAGGCATGAAAATACACTTAATTACCCATTCTTTTAGAAATTTAGCAAAAGTCAAGGAAGGGAAATGGGACTAGAAGGATGCTCAAGTGCTTTGCACTCAAGATGTGGATCAAAGCATCTGTGAATTCAGGTGCCTCGCCTATGTAGTCTCTTGTCCTTTTATTGTTCTGTTATCACCTGGAATCACCAGGGTCTGTTGTAGCAATATATCATGACCCAGTAAGAGGAATTATAATATGACTGTATCATTAGATGTTGATAATTACCAAATCTTTAAAAATAGTAACAATAGGGAAAGACCTGAATCCCAATGTGCCTTAGGAGGGATTAAGGACATCATTAAGGACATCTGGCTACCTGAAGCACTAAGAAATTTGCTAAGTGAAGTGCTAAAATGAACATAAGAAATAGTTCTGGCCCCAGGTGAGAATTTAGGGGAAGGTGTAAGGTAGTGTAAGCTACTCACTCTCATATTTTTTCTGTGCAACTTTGATTTTCCTTCATCTCATGAGCTTATGTCCACAGGGCCCTTCAGTCTGTCCTTCCCAACATTCAGATCAGAGCTGTATTCATCTCTGCCGAACTGTGTAATGAAGTAGAAATTATTTGGCCCTTTAACTTTTTCCTTTCCTTATATTAAAAAATGGGGGGGAACATCTAAATCTATTTTATTATCAACAAGAACAAGCTGGCTGAGCACTGAGAGAATAGTCACAGCAACCCACTGATATGCAGTAAGGGGGGTTTGCATGAACTCCACACCAGTAAAGCTTACCAGTATTATTACTGTTATATTAATTTTCTGCTTTTAGAGAGTTCATCTTTGAAACTGGGTTTTATCCAAATCCACTAGGAATTTGGCTTAAATATCACACTCCGTGTATAGTTCTGATGCATCTGTTTATGTTCTGATTTGCCAGAGTTTCTCTCCAGTGTTTAAGTAGGTACCTTTTATTGCATGCTATATCCAGGCTCTTGGGTCAGGGATTAATGTATAACTCTGTTTTCCCTTTCCAGTATTTGCCTATCTCTCTTTCAAGGTATAATTTTTTTTACTCCGTCTTTTACAGTGTGATTTTCTGCAATCACTGAAACAATTTATGTGACCACACATAAATCCTCTTGCCTGCTTGACTCTACTTGTGTTTCTGCTCAGGTTTCATTGATTTTATCGTGGAACCCACTTTTACTGTGCTGACTGACATGACCGAGAAGATTGTGACTCCGCTTGTCGATGAAGCTTCCCGCTCTGGCATGTCTGGGTTCAGGCGTTCCAGGTGAATAACCATCCACCCTCTCCTTCACTCTGCACATGCTACCATTGTGCCCAACTCCCCCAGGTTCCCCCCTGCAGCGTATCTCTTCCATGTGGCTTAAAGCACTATATCCGCATTGCCGACACTGCAGCTCACCTTTTGACGTGACTTTGTTGCAGGGAGACTCCATCCCAGGGGAGAGCAAAGAGGGAGGCTGGCATGAACCTGAGCTATGCCTCCAAAGGCAGTGAGCACAAATGGTTATAGCCATGCAGTCAGGTGAACGTTAATGCTCTCTTAGCCAGTAATGTCAAGGAGAAGGTAGAGGGAGTCATTGGGAGGCTCTCATTTGTACACGTCTAGAAGATTAAATGGGTTTGAAAAGACAACTGGGAAGTATAAGCCCACTTTAATGACAGTATTTAGGGTTAAGCAAATGTGTGAAGCACCACCAGAATTAACCTGGATTTCAGGTGTAAGGAGTCTTTGCCCATTCAACCTGCTTTGCTGTTGTAGAGGAACTAGTTTTCTAGTAGTTTCATGGACAGGGCATGTCTTGGGATTCAAACGCCACGTGGCTAGTGTTCCCTAGAGTAGGGCTACCAAGTTAGGATTCCCCCTGCTAGGTTACTTCTTTACTCTTGGGCTGTTACACAGAGAGCAAGCACTAATATATTTCTTTGTCGGTTATCTTGCTGCTTTTATTAAAATGTGCATGATGAAGTGTCTGTCCTTGAAAGACAACTGTAGGGTCTGTAACTGAAATGAGTGCTTGATTTCAGCATCAGCTGAGGTCACCAAGCCCTGGACAGAGGTTGACCTCTGTTCTATGCCTAATGGCTCTCACTGGTGAA
Organism: Chionis minor; assembly: GCA_013398295.1. NCBI lineage: Eukaryota > Metazoa > Chordata > Aves > Charadriiformes > Chionidae > Chionis > Chionis minor. The sequence continues at coordinate 120,753 of VZSF01003229.1, read as the reverse complement.
TTTTAGGAGGCTCCTCCTTTGACATACTTGATTTCTAGAATTGTCTGAGTCTCCAATGAATATTTAGGGAGTGACGATGCAGCACCATGGTAATGGCAACACTTTGAGTGATTCTATTTCTTAGGGACTATGGATATGAAAAAGTAAGCAGGAAAAAGCTGCCCTTTATTTCTCATGCTGGCTCAGGTTGTGCTGTTTGCTTTAACATCCATTGCCCTGATGTGGGAGGGAGGGAGGAGAGGATGAGGGATTCAAGCTTAGTCTTTGTTTTTCCTGATTGACTCTGTTAAGTTATCTAGACTTACAGTCATTTTTTCTGTCTGGGTGTATGGAATATTCATTTCTTCTACGTTTTGTGATCTTGTGTCACAGTCTGAATAGCATTAGTCCCTCTGAAGTTAAAAGATCAAGTGTCAAGAGCACTGGGTCCGAAGGAAGTGCCTCACTCAACTGCTCCATACTCACTGTGGACTTCAAATGTTTTAAAGCTACCTGGACTGAGGTGGTGCAGCAGAACCGGGAGAAATGGAAAGCGCAAGCCACCAAAGGTAACAGCCAGGCTTCTTAGTGAAAGAATAAAAATTATTTTGACCTCTACTTCTTCAAGCTCTTCTTCAATCAAATTATTCTCCAAGTAAGCACTGTTAGTTTGAAAGAATCTGCTTTTCAAGGTCAACAACCTACGCTGAGTTCAGAAAGACGGGAATATTGTGACTCATCTGTGCCTTATACTCTTCTTACATGGTATCAGTGTACGTGATGAAGAGGATGTGGACAATGGGAGAGAAAAAAATACTGTAAGGGAGGTCCCCTAAAATCGTGAGTCAGACTCAGGATGAGTGCAAAAATAGCTGGAAAAGCATTTTCAGAGATAGGTTATCAATTGTTCACTGTTACGATTGAAAGAGATACGGATGATAGTTCAGGGGAGAAGGACAGAATATTCTGGGTTCACAGCTGGTTTCATATTTCTAGTGACAACTTGGCTAATTAATTGGGAACTATGCTGCAAATGTTGATGATGTCATTAATCTGGGAGGGACTGTGAATATTTCGGAAGAATATGTGGGCTCTGTTGGTTGCGAGTTGACCAGCATTCAATATTGTCATGCTACTGAAAAAAAAAACCCACCCAAACCCACCAAATCAAACCAGAAAAAAAAATCCCCAGACCTTGCTTCTAAGACCCTCTGGCATTCTTCCTGTCTTTCCAGCACCCACAGCAGTGTTGTGTTCAGTTTTGACTACTGCAGTTCAGGAAACTTATGGACCAGTTGCAGACAACACAGAGTACAGCAATGCAAATGATGATAACTCTTATTTATAGCTAAGTGTTATAGCTGAAAGCAGTTGCCTGAAGAGTACTGCAGCTGCAAAATAAGGCAAATATTTTTTTATTCAACTCTCTTAAGTGGAGAAAAGATTGGCAGGTGATTATAACCTGATAACAGGTTAAACATTGGCAAATCTCTATTGTTAGAGATCTTTTGAAGCTAATGACAACCATGTATTGAGAAGGACTTAGGTATAACTGCCCCTTAACTCCAGGGACTGGATGATTGCCCAAGGTCTCCTTGAGCCCTGGGGCGATTTAGACCAGCAAACAAGGAGGAATGTATCATAGAATCATGGAATGGTTTAGATTGGACGGGACCTTAAAGATTATCTAGTTCCCACCCCCTTGCAAGGGGCAAGGACACCTCCCACTAGACCTAATTGCTCAAAGTCCCATCCAGCCTGGTCTTGAACGCTTCCACGGATGGGGCTTCAATTCACTGATTAATTTATTTTTTCTTCATTAAACTTTGTGATACAATTTCTTCTCCGAGCTGAATGCTTGTTACTCAAACCCTTATTTAATGGAGTTGTTGTATTTCATGTAAATGGAAGGAGTTTGATTGTAATGCATTACGTGGTCTTGGCTTCAGAGCTGATGGAAGATTTGGCATAGTTCTATTTGCCAGAGCAGATTGTTCCTCTCCAACTGAAAGGCCTGTCTAAAGGTGCAGGAAAGCACACGTTGTTATTCAAATTAAATTTTCCTTTGTGATTAAAATTTGCTGTTCAGGAAAAGCCTTTCTAGGCATTTCATGAAAATGAGAACAAAAACATAATTCAAAATCTTATTTGCCAGGGGCTTTTTTTAGCATTTTGGGTTTTTTTAATTGGTATTTACTATTTCATGTTCTTTTGTGGACCAAACAAATTAAAGCTAACTAAACAAACAAAGCATTTAACATGGTCAGTGTCTCACAGTATAGGAGTGTTGAGTGAATGATGCCAATAGTTAATTAGTTTTAGGGATTTCATTTCAACATGTACCATACATATTTACTTGTCTACTAAGGATCTACTAGATAAAAATCCTATCTGTAAGAGAGACCTGTGGGGAAATAACTAACACATATCTTACATTCACCTAAAACAAACATATAGTGTAGTTCATAATAGATTCTGGATATTTAACTTTTAAATGTGCTTTGTACCCACTTCCAGTGACTGTTTTGCATAAAGACTTTTTTCTAAATGTGCACATGTAAATGTCAAGTTATGATTCAAGTGGATGTGCACACATTGCTGAACTAATGCTGCTACTGGTAATATTGTATTGATGCAGTATTTCATATCCATTCTTTACAGAGTATCCTGATGATAATTGTTTGGTTATTAACACTTTAGCTGGAGAAGAAAATGTTTTACTTTTAATTGCCTCATAAAAAAAAAAATTATTCTGGCAGCTCCTGAGAGTAGTCTATGGAAGAGCTAGTTGATCACTTGAAAGCAGAGAGCTCACCAGTCTGCCTTATTAGATATGGGAGCCCTTGAGTATTTTTCTGACAACCATTAGCCCTGAACAGTTGATTTACTTTATGTTTTTGCCAAACTTCATCACCAATAACTTGGATCAGGACCCCAGTTTATGGGTCAAAGATTCAGAAAGCAGTCTCAGTGTCTGTTCATCTGAATTCATTTGATGTTCACATAACTTCTGTGTTTCTGGGTGCATTTAGCAGCACAGGCGTGCCCAGCATACCTTTGTATGGGCTGAGGACTAAGGAACTGTTCTTGGACTCCAGAACCCTTGCATCAAAACCTTTGTTCCTTTGCTGTCTTGCTCCTGACTTGTAGCACGTCTCTGCACCCCCCTCCATCTGCCTTGCCTGTTTTAGCCATATGCAGCAGGGCCTGCCGCACAGCAGGAGTTTAAATTGCTGACCCCCATCAAACTGGTGTCTTGCAATGCATCAAGATGCTCTGCCAATAAAAATAAGAATTATTAAGAGAAGATAGATAAAACATTTAACTGTTGATTGACAACAAATAGCAACTGGGGATCATAAGGGAAGGAAACCTATCTATTATTGTTATTATTACTACTACTACTATTATTATTATTACTATTAGTATTAAATTATTTGTAGAATACTGTATTCCCTTTGGTAATGGCATTGTCCCTAGAAGCATCGGTGAGCTGTTTTTATCCTGAGTGTGATATTTATAGAAGATTTCTCGATCTGTGTGGGCATAGTAAGTGGGTTTATTACTGATCTCTTTTTGCTTAAAGGATCATCATTAAATAGCTACAAATTTAAAAAGTGAATAAACAAACACCCTGATGTGCTAAGCACCATTTAGATACAGTATTTTCTGACACTAATTGTGATGAGGCATTCATCCAATGGTGTTTTAGCAAGCCCCAGACTCCTGAGCCCAATTTCTCTCCCATGGTTCAGATGCAAAATACAGCGTGTTTTTTTTCAGATCCCCAAATGAAAGGAATCCTTCTGTATACCATGAGACTCCGGAGAAAATATCACCATGCATAGCTGAGCTATCTACAGAAGCTACCATAGATTTCAGGAATGTTTAATAAAGTGAGAGAGGCTCATATCTAATTTGATTGTATATTCATGTGAGGCACAGTTTATGAATTTAAAAATTAATTAACTTTATCTAGCTGCTGGCAAGGAGATACAGATTGACATTTCTTAAAAAGATGGCTTTCTCCCTTTCTCTCTTGTATCCCATTGTTACGTTTTTCTCAAAACTGCTTCTGATTCACTCATAAAAAGTATTTAAGAAGACACTTAGAAAATCTTTTGTAATTTTTACTCACTGGCCAAGACTCTGCTCCTGTAAGGAATAAAGTATCTTCCTTATAGATGTCAAGAATACTTCCATAGGAGCAAGGTAGACTTTATTCTAGCCCTTGTCCTGGTGGGGGACCTCAAGTTACCAGATATCTGCTGGGAATACAATACAGCAGAGAGGGAACAGTCTAGGAGATTCCTGGAGTGTGTTGAGGATAACTTCCTGACACAGCTGGTGAGTGAGCCAATTAGGCAAAGTGCCCAGCTGGACCTGTTATTTGTAAACAGAGAAGGACTTGTGGGGAATGTGGTGGTTGGAGGCTGTCTTGGGTATAGTGATCATGAAATGATAGACTTTTCAATTCTTGGAGAAGCAAGGAGGGGGATCAGCAGAACTGCCACCTTGGATTTCCAGAGGGCAAACTTTGGTCTTCTCAAGAGCCTGGTTTACAGAGTCACTTGGGAGGCAGTCCTGAAGGGCAAAGGAGTCCAGGAAGGCTGGACATTTTTCAAGAAGGAATTCTTAAAGGCAGAGGAACAGGCCATCCCCATGTGCCAAAAAATGAGCCATTAGGGAAAAAGTCCAGCCTGGGTGAACAGAGAGCTATGGTTGCAACTCAGGGAAAAAAGGAAAATGTATAGCCTTTGGAAGAAGGGGCAGGTCACTCACGAGGACTACAAAGATGTTGTGAAGCTATGTAGGGAGAAAATTAGAAGGGCCAAAGACGATCTAGAACTTAACCTGGTTTCTGATGTTAAGGACAATAAAAAAAATTTCTGTCAATAATACATTAGCAACAAAAGGAGGACTAAGGATAATGTCCATCGGGTGGAAGCATAGTGACAAAGGATGAGGAAAAGGCTGAGGTACTTAATGCCTTCTTTGCCTCAATCTTTAACAGTAAAACCAGTTGTTCACTGAGTACCCAGCCCCCTGAGCTGGTAGACAGGGATGAGGAATAGAATGAAGCCCCCATAATCCAAGAGAAGATGGTGAATGACCTGGTACAGCACTTAGACATACACAAGTCTATGGGGCTGGATGGGATCCACCTGAGGATACTGAAGGAGCTGGTGGAAGTGCTCACCAAGATACTTTCCATCATTTACCAGCAGTCTGGGCTAACCAGGAAGGTCCCAGTTGACTGGAGGTTAGCAAATATGATCCTCAACCACAAGAAGGGCCATAAGGATGATCCAGGGAGCTACGGGCTTGTCAGTCCCAGGAAGGTTATGGAACAAGTCATCCCAAGTGCCATTACGTGGCACATGCAGGACAACCAGGTGATCAGGCTGTCAGCATGGGTTCATGAGACGCAGGTCCTGCTTGACTAACGTGATGTCCTTCTATGACAAGGTGACCCGCTTAGTGGACGAGGGAAAGGCTGTGGATGTTTTTTACCTGGAATTTAGTAAAGCCTTTGACACCATTTCTCACAGCATTCTCCTGAAGAAACTGTTTGCTCATTGCTTGGATGGGTCTACTCTTCACTGGGTCAAAAACTGGCTGGAAGGCCAGGCCCAAAGAATGGAGTTAATTCCAGTTGGTGGCCAGTCACAAGTGGTATTCCCCAGGGCTTGGTGTTGGGGCTGGTTCTGTTGAATATCTTTATCAATGACCTGGACAAGGGGATCGAGTACAGCCTCAGTAAGTTTGCAAACTCCAAGTTAGGCAGGAGTGTCGTCCTGCTTCAGGGTAGGATGGCCCCACAGAGGGGTCTGGACAGGCTGGATCGATGGGCCAATGCCAACTGTGTGAGATTCAACAAGGCCAAGTGCCGGGTCCTGCAAGTTGGTCACAACAACCCCTTGCAGCGCTACAGGCTTGGTAAAGAGTGGCTGGAAAGCTGCCTGGCAGAAAAGGACCTGGGTGTGTTGGTCAACAGCCAGCTGAGTATGAGCCAGCAGTGTGCCCAGGTGGCCAAGAAGGCCAACAGCGTCCTGGCTTGTATCAGAAATATTGTAGCCAGCAGGACTAGGGAAGTGATCATCCCCCTATACTTTGCACTGGTGAGAACCCCACCTCAAATACTGTGTTCAGTTTTGGGCCCCTCACTACAAGAAAGACATTGAGATTCTGGAGTGAGTCCAGAGCAGGGCAACAAAGCTGGTGAAGGGTCTAGAGAACAAGTCTTATGAGGACCAGCTGAGGGAAGTGGGGTTGTTTAGGCTGGAGAAAAGGACGCTCAGGGGAGACCTTACCGCTCTCTACAACTACCTCAAAGGAGGTTGTAGTAGGGTGGGGGTCAGTCTCTTCTCCCAAGTGGCAAGCAATAGGACAAGAGGAAATGGCCTCAAGTTGCACCAGGGGAAGTTTAGATTGGATATTAGGAAAAATTTCTTCACCAAAAGGGTTATGAAGCATTGGAACAGGCTGCCCAGGGAAGTGGTGGAGTTGAAATTCCTGGAGGTATTTAAAAGGCAGGTAAACGTGGGTTTATTAGCTCAAGGGCTATGCTTGACGGACTGTGGTTGTGTCCTGCTTTACAGTGTGATGCAGGAAGCCACACAGAGCCTTTGCAGCTGAGTCTATGGGGATGTGCTGTAACCAACCTTGGCTAGAAATATAGAGGTCTCAACATCTGGAGCCAAAGTGATTTGCAGCCTATGTTATAAATAAGTGTTGCACTAGGACCTAAGGTTTGGATAAGAATAAGACCAGTATCTTGAATGGGCAAATTGGCTTCTCTTTGATTTTTTTTTTTTTTTTT
>VZSF01003229.1:84478-113835 GCA_013398295.1 Chionis minor | reverse complement strand
CTGGAAGGCCAGGCCCAAAGAATGGAGTTAATTCCAGTTGGTGGCCAGTCACAAGTGGTATTCCCCAGGGCTTGGTGTTGGGGCTGGTTCTGTTGAATATCTTTATCAATGACCTGGACAAGGGGATCGAGTACAGCCTCAGTAAGTTTGCAAACTCCAAGTTAGGCAGGAGTGTCGTCCTGCTTCAGGGTAGGATGGCCCCACAGAGGGGTCTGGACAGGCTGGATCGATGGGCCAATGCCAACTGTGTGAGATTCAACAAGGCCAAGTGCCGGGTCCTGCAAGTTGGTCACAACAACCCCTTGCAGCGCTACAGGCTTGGTAAAGAGTGGCTGGAAAGCTGCCTGGCAGAAAAGGACCTGGGTGTGTTGGTCAACAGCCAGCTGAGTATGAGCCAGCAGTGTGCCCAGGTGGCCAAGAAGGCCAACAGCGTCCTGGCTTGTATCAGAAATATTGTAGCCAGCAGGACTAGGGAAGTGATCATCCCCCTATACTTTGCACTGGTGAGAACCCCACCTCAAATACTGTGTTCAGTTTTGGGCCCCTCACTACAAGAAAGACATTGAGATTCTGGAGTGAGTCCAGAGCAGGGCAACAAAGCTGGTGAAGGGTCTAGAGAACAAGTCTTATGAGGACCAGCTGAGGGAAGTGGGGTTGTTTAGGCTGGAGAAAAGGACGCTCAGGGGAGACCTTACCGCTCTCTACAACTACCTCAAAGGAGGTTGTAGTAGGGTGGGGGTCAGTCTCTTCTCCCAAGTGGCAAGCAATAGGACAAGAGGAAATGGCCTCAAGTTGCACCAGGGGAAGTTTAGATTGGATATTAGGAAAAATTTCTTCACCAAAAGGGTTATGAAGCATTGGAACAGGCTGCCCAGGGAAGTGGTGGAGTTGAAATTCCTGGAGGTATTTAAAAGGCAGGTAAACGTGGGTTTATTAGCTCAAGGGCTATGCTTGACGGACTGTGGTTGTGTCCTGCTTTACAGTGTGATGCAGGAAGCCACACAGAGCCTTTGCAGCTGAGTCTATGGGGATGTGCTGTAACCAACCTTGGCTAGAAATATAGAGGTCTCAACATCTGGAGCCAAAGTGATTTGCAGCCTATGTTATAAATAAGTGTTGCACTAGGACCTAAGGTTTGGATAAGAATAAGACCAGTATCTTGAATGGGCAAATTGGCTTCTCTTTGATTTTTTTTTTTTTTTTCTGAATTACAGTATTTTGAGATGCTGCTGTTGTTCAACACTCACTTTTGAGTTTATACCTTTGCATATTTGTGATTGACTTTAAGACTTTTTGGGATGGAAGGGCAAGTACTAGTAGCAATGTATCAGTCTGCCAAGAAAGGATGGAGCCATAAAGAAAGAATAACAGGAAGTGTAAGGGAGGACATTAAGAATCTGGCATTGGAAGCAACCTGGAACAAGAGGTACAAAAAAGTAGATATCGAACAACCAAGACTTTTTATGTGCTTAGAGTTATATGGTACGCTATGAGATAAAGTGGATGTCATTTGCCTGATTGTTGTGTGTCAAAAATTAAACTAACCTTGGCACACCTAAGACCTTCAATAGCTAATATCTTTTTAATTTGTCTTCTAAGAATTTTGAGGAACCACAGTTTCAAAGGTGAACCTTATATGGTAAAAAAAGGACATGCACATAATATGCATTTAGGCCAACATAGGGTGTTTTTTTCAGAATGCTTTCTTAAATATTCTTCTGTGCTCTTTTTCCCTTGTCAAGTCAATTCCTACATTTGTCTAACTAAAAGCTATTTGCATGTAAAAAGATGAAGTAGATTTAGATGTATGACTTGCATCATTCATGTCAAATTGACTGATAATCTTGATTTCTTTCCTTGTTTTGCTTCTCTCTTTGCTGAGGATGCAGAAGAAAAAGCCAAGAAAGAAGCAGAGGAAAATGCCCATCAGGGAACAGATGAAAAGAAAACAGGTGAAAAGGAAGAGAAGAAGCCAGCTGAAGATGCTACAGCAGCAAAGACAGAGAACAGCAAAGAACCAAATTCTGGGGAAAACAAAAACACAGAAATCAATAAGAATCATGTAAATGGGACTCGGCAAACTGGGGTGAACAAACACGAAGCCTCTCAAGGGAAAAATGCAACTAGAACAGATAAGGGAATGGTCTGTCATCACGCAGTGGGAGAAGAGAAACAACATGTCCAGAACGGTGAGTTCTCTCCTTCCACTGAAACATAAATCCATCCCTAAAACCAGTATCTTGCCTCAGTTATGGAGAAACCTGATGGCCTGAAAAAGGGTGTCCCAGCCCTGGAGCCTCTTCATGGATATTGGCATAGTCACCTGCATATGGGAATCAGAAACTGTAAATTAATTCCCAGGTAGTGTTCTTCCACAGAAGATGGGGTTCATCATACTTGCTTGGGCAGTTTTGGAGGGAAGGAAAAAATTACTTTTCCCGTGGAAATAAAGCAGCCTGTTACGTTATAAAGGCTGAAAAGCTGAAACAAATATTCTTGGTTCAGTAAACAGCTTCATTGCTTGGGTAACTGACAGAGGAGAATCCAAAGTTGTCTTATAAACGCTTTTTAAGGCCAATTAAAGGTATCTTTTAACTGCATCTCCGATATAAATATGGTTTAGAACAGAGGATTTTTCCCCCTCTCTGTTTTTAAGAGTTATTTTCTTTATGCTTTCTTTGCTCACTTTTTTTATTTGGGCTATCACAAGCCTTTATTTTGAGATATTTTTTTTTTTGATCGTAAATTTGTTTCCAGTATTTTAATTTGCTATAGAGCTGTTTTAAAATAAGAATCACATTTTGCACCCAAAAAAGGTAGAAACTATGTTTGAAAATTGCATTAAACCGTAAAAAAAGAATTATTAGACCCGTGAGAACAGATAGTTTTTCTCTTGGCCATTTCACTGTCCTTCCTTCCCCAGATGCTGCTACCTGAAGCCATTATCAAAAAATGGCTGTACACTCACATGTGACTTGTCACAAACTTGGCTACTATCAGCCAGTCCAAAACCATCAAAAAACTCAGTCTCAGAAGCATCCTCTTAGAAAAAGCCTGAGTGAGCGCACAGGCTCAGGCAGTGAGTTTAGATGGCAGCAGAGGCAGAAATTTCTGTTTAAAACATCCCTGATGTGATTCTTATGTATTTCACTTGGCTGTGGCCCTTTCCCAGTGATCCCTTCATCATTAGGATTTTTTTAGATTGGAAGGACTATGGGGATCCAAGCTGTCATGCTCTGTTATGTATAGGATTTTTCTTCAGTGTTATGTGAATAAATAGGAATGGGCCCCTCAAGGAGACAAAAAAGGTTGGACACATATGAAATCCCAGTTAGACTGCATCAGACTTTTCTTCTGAAATCCTTTGTTTTACATGCTTCTAACATTGTGGGGGTTAAATGCGCTCTAGTGATTTTGACAGTACCTTTTCCTGCAATATCTCTCTTCTGCAGGCATCAAAAACGATTTGAAAGGAATTGTAATGATTTCTGAAAATTAGTGTCTTCCTCAGGAAAAGAAATTCTACTCCTTAATTTGTGGGAAAAGGCCTTTATGAAGTCCAATCACTACAGAGTCTTTGGAGACTGATGAAATCTTAACATTCATATCTCTGGGTTCACCACAGTTTCCTTTACGCCTCTATGTTAATATCTCATTGTAAAGTATTTGCCTTATTATTTCTCTGCCTTTGTAATCCTTCTCAAAAAAGATCATTCTGATCATCATTCTGCTCTGCTGCTGGCAGTATGGCAGACTAGATATTACAATACTCAAAAGTCCCCTGTTCATAATAAGTTATATTCAATGCAAGTTCAGAAATTGTGTTGTCAGATGAGTTTAAAGTCTCTCTCAGTCACTTGTTACCTGTGTGCTTTCTGAGAGAGATAGACTTTGAAATAAGGTATTTATGGACGTTCATCTTTTCCTGCACACACTTACTCGAGTAACTTCTTTATGTTCAAATAAAGCATTATTAGCTCATCGTTGCCATCAGCTGTGTGATAGTGGAGGAAATGTGAGAAGATTTTTGTGCTTTTCTAGGTACATTTTAATTTCATTTCCTGAAGACAGTATCCTTTTAGAAACCACCTTTGTCAAGCAGACACCTCAACCCTCCTTGGAGCTGCTCATATCTCTGTATTTAAGGAGGCAGTGGCAGTGTGATCAGCTGAGGAGGTTGCACCTTGTCCTGTATCATCTTGCTTTCATTTTTCTGTCACCCACACAGTGAGCTTAGGAAGGAAAACATGAAAAGTTTTGGCTCTGCATGAGGACTGAACAGGACATGTTTTTTCCATCTTGTTTAGTATTTTAATATTTGAAACCCATTCCTCGTTTATGCTATGATGAAACAACTGGACAGAGAGATCAATCCTCTGTCATCCAAGAATAACAAGTATTCTAGTGGTTAGGGCATAATATGGAAGACGGAGACCTTGCTTCTCTACAATTTCTCTTTTGTGAGCTGTTCCAAAAATAAGTATCCACTGGCCATGTCTATTTTGAAGGCAGATGAGATCGTCTTTAATACATAATACTTATAATCTTGATCCAGACGCTGTGAAGTCATTAGAGTTTGATTGTTTGGTTCCTGATACCATCATCAAGGGACCAACCCAAATGAATCTGTGGATAAAAGAAACTGGTAAGAGAAAGTAAGACAAAATTATATAGGATTGTTTGGGATATCCAAGGTGGTTCTTTAATGTAGAGACGTATGATGAAGTCTTGCAGGGTCTTAGTCCTTTAAAAGCGTAAATGTTTCAGAGTCCTGATTTTTAAATGAAGGTTGTGCTCAGGTTTTTAATGGCCTACATACAACCAAAGGGAGTATGAGTTTACATATGCACTTAAAAAGGTTTTAACAATTAGAATAAATTCAAAAGTAGTTTGTAAAACTTGATTTTCTGTAGGAGTTGGATAAAATTTGTCTAGTGCTTTAGTCTATAAAAATGTGTTAATTCAGTTCCTTGTGAATTCATACCTTTTCTCCTAAGGAACATCTCCTTTGGATGTTGCAATATGATTGAGTTACAGGCATTAATAAACTGGAGTCTGCATTAAAATGTTTATAACATTTCTTACTGCTTCTTTCTAGGTGAATTAAAGGAAGACAATAAATTGGACAAAAAAGATCAGTCTAGTGTGGGGGACGAATCAAAGAAAACAGATGGTAAGGAGAACATTTTATTATGCTTTGTCACACATTTTTATATGCAATCTATTGTTTCCTGAACATCCACAATTTATACTAGAACCAAAAAAATTGTGTGGTAACCAGAAACAGACTTAACAGAAACAGTCATTAGACTTGACAAAAGCCATCGGGGTATTCTGGGTGAAAATCATCCCTTTCACTAATACATAACACCACTTAGTCGTTCCATTGGTAAGCCTTATCCATCAATTTTTGTGCAGTGCCTGGAAGAAAAATCCTGGATTATGAGTTGCTTAATAGGAAATGCGGATTTGTGAGGTTCTATCCTTCTGACTTTCTTTGGGCCATATTCTGTTCTCTGTTAGGCTGCATGGGAGATGCAAAAAACAGAGCTAACAAAAAACCTGCACAAGGTGTCCCTGTTTTTCGTGATTTGGATATTAAACTGTGCCAATACAAACACAAAGCTTTCTTGACTTAATTTTCTGGGGGGGAATTTGCCAAGTGCTGTCGAACCACAGGTATGGGAAGTAAGCAGGAGTGAGCACATTAGCACAGAAGTCCTATTAAGGGTACTTGATAAAAGGGATGTTGCTGAAACATTGTTGAACTGAAGCAATTCCAACCAATAGAACGGTTTCTTGGTTTCTGTGAATAATTTCAAACTGGTCTAAGCCTATTGTAGAGGTCCACGGACATCTTAGCAGCCTCAGCAAAGTTCAAAAACAGCTGTAAGGTCTATAGCATGTTTACCCTTTTGCACCTCCTCAGCTGTGCACCACAGGGCTCTGAGATAGTATCTGAACCCATGTTGCTCCAAAAGGGATTGCTAAGGTGTTAGGTAGCAAAATAAATGGAAACAAATGTTAGAGCTGACTTCTTCTTTGTGTGTGTCTCAGTGAAATCCACTGAAACACAACTATTCCTAAATGTAAATAATACAGTACTTTGTTTTGATGGTCAAGAAAGACAACCTCATAGTAAGCACTGCAGTTTAGAATGATATTATGTTTTCTTTTATTACTTCCTTTTAAGAAATTACGTAAAATTTCTATTGCTCTAGCAAAGTAATAAATAAGAAGAAGACGTGATACCTCAACTAAAAGTGTAGAAAAATTAATTTAGAAGCATGTATTAATTTCAGACACATAAATATGTACTTTTTTGAAAGAGGCCACTTAGCAACAATTGTTTAGGAAAATTCAATTGTTTTGTTAAGAGGTCATACTATTTACATACTTGAGTTGTCTGTCAGGAAAACAGTCTTGAACAAGTACCATTCACAACTCTTTCTGTGGTCATGCAGAAATTAAACACAAATACTCAAATAACATGCGACTCTGCAGTTGTTCATTAATACGTTGCAGTGCTGTATGTAACTATCAAGGCCCCAGAAGAATTAATGGGCAGAATGGCTGCTCTCCTCACTGTGCTGGGTGATGGTTGAGCATCAGCTGTGCTGGAAGGCTGCAACCCTGGCAGGACCAGGTGGATGCGGAAACACTAGGTCTTCTTTAAAAGGACTCACGAGTATCAGCCCAGAGAGTAGATCCAGGAATCCCTAACTTTGAGGACCAGGTTACAATTGAATGCCTGTGCTCTTAAGGTCTCAGAAAGATTAGGGGCACCTATTTAATTGTTCTGGAGGACCAGGAAGTGAATGTTTCATGCTGACTTGAAGAGTGAGAGTATGAATTTAGTTCCTTGCAAGTTGCTAGTCTTTGTGTAGTGTAGTTATTTAATGTCTACTTATTCTCCTGTAAGAAAATGTTCTGCTCATCCCCTTAGGGAAAAGACCAATACCATGGGACCGGTTGATTACAGTGAATAAGCAACTGTAAACATGCAAGGACAATTTGTAGGCTGAATGTTGTTCATTCAGACGCTGTAGAGACAGATTATAGCTAATGCTCTCGTTGACAGAAATCAGGAGAAAAATTGTGAATGATATGCTTTAGAAAGGAAAGTGCTAAAGTGCTAGGGTGGCACTTCTGTTTTGACAAATACTGTGCAACCTCTTCTCTCTATTACTCCAGAGCAAATCTCCTTACCAGCCATGTGAGGGATGTGGAGAAAGGAACATTATCCAATGATAATACATAGCTGTTTGCAGACTACTGAAATGTTTACCCGAACATATGCTTTCTCACGTGCCAGTACATGGTCTTTCACATGCTGGAAAAAAAGATTAAGCAGGGGAGTTAGAAAGATTGAGGTTATGGCTATAACGCACTCACCACATGTAGTTTGCTGGTGGCTGAAACTCGGCCTGGAATTTTTGCAGGGTCGAGGGTACTTGGGTTTTACAGCCTCTGTGCAATATGTAGCTGGTGTGTATGAAACAGGTGCCCATTTGTGTAGATTTACCATGAGGGCTTCAGCTTTCTCACCACCACCCATTAGCATCAGCTAGAGTCCTTTACCCAGTTGAGGTCTCTCTGCTACCCTGTCCTACTGCACAGGCATCCTGCACCTGGAGAAGAAAGCTGCAGAGTATGTGTTGCATAAATCTTTGCACAAACTACGTCCAAGTTGCTTTTTGACCATATACAAATGAAGTTCTTCTCATATCTAATACATACATGCCGAAACCTTTCTAATACGTTTGTCCTTCTCCTACATGGGGAACCAAATGGCCGGGGACACACAGAATAACTATCCCATGTGGACACAAAGAAATTGAAGTTGCATATATACATTGTAGTCACAGGTGTGAAATCTAGGTTCTGTGTCAGTTACCTTGCAGCTACGCAAAAATAGTTAAGTGAGCATGCCTCCAGAAACAGGGATCAGGCTCACTGAGACAGTGAGGAATTACATGTGCATCTAGCCAGAGCTTCATATGGCTGAGTCTATCCGTACTAAATCCAACTACTTTAAAGCTAGCTTGAGGATGGCTATGTAAGCTACAGTCATGCCTTAGGTTTCTGTCTTAACCACTTCAGAATCCTGTGCAAGTCTCTTGAATGTAGGCTAGTCTCATTCTCATGTTAATCTAATCTTCATATTATTGGCTTTTTTCTGTGTCAGATACTGCTCGTTACTCGTACTGCCCTTTTTTCAGTTCCAAGAAGAGAGATATGGGGCTGCTGTTTCCCACATAACGACACAGTCCTATCAGACACATCATCAGCACAAGTAGTTCATTAAATATTTCCTGTGGGATAGAACATTATTAAACCATTTTGAAAAACCTGATTTTCCCGTGTGAAAGAATTGCTTTGCAACACTTTCAATGGAAAATTGTAAGCAGTCACATGGATCTAATTTCAATCTACATTCACAAACATTCTTTTTTGCAAATTTTTAATGCTCACAAAACTGACAACAAATGAGAAAATTATTCTTCCCCATTTCAGACTAGATATAGGGAAGAAATTTTTTACAATGAGGGTGGTGAAACACTGGAACAGGTTACCCAGAATGGTTGTACATGCCCCAGCTCTGGAAACATCCAAGATCAGGTTGGACAGGGCTCTGAGCAACCTGATCTAGTTGAAGAGGTCCCTGCTAATTGTAGGGGGTTGAACTAGATCACCTTTAAAGGTCCCTTCCAACACAAACTATGATTCTGTGTTTTCCACTTTCACAGGTTATCTCTACCACCTCCTCGTTTTTTTTCCTACTGGGAAAAGATTCTGCAGTGTTAATACAAAGTTTTTTCAGTGCAACTCTTTGTTCCAAGGACCAAAACACAGTTTATTAAAATATTCTTTTTAAGCTAGCAATTACAGACAATTAAAAAGTTCTTTTTTTGTGTTTGTACTGGGAACTCATTATGCTAGTGGTAACATGCATGTTTGCTGGTTTTAGCACAGAAATACGTAGGATATTTGTGTATTGAAGACCTGGTACATACAAAGAAAGCCTATTATATCTTGGGTGTGTGTGGTGAGCAATGCTCCCACCTCGTGGTCAAATTGTAACCCTGCGTTTTGACAGGTCATTGTTTCAATAATACATTCCTCTATGCAGTGCAACAGAATAGGCTAGAATATATTTAAAGGAACATAGGTAATAGAACATAATGCAATATAATGTACTATAATACAATATGTAGCCTTTTAAATATACAGACTTTATAAAGAGTTTGTATCAGGCTTACCAAAAATTGAGATTTTGGCTTTCTTTATTTTGATTTTGTTAAGCTATGCTGTTGCTTAACAGTAGTTAAAAGCCTTTCCTATAAGTTCTGTACGTTGCCCATGCCAACACGTAAAGCTGCCTTTTGGTCTTAATTTTTCTTAATCAACAAGTGGAAAATTCCCCTATTATAACAGTAAAGTACAGGGGCTTCATTTCTTCCTGTCCCACTTGTCCTCAAAAATCAAGTGACAGAGTAACTGGCACTGAATGTTGTTATCTGAGAATGCTTTTTGGTATAGGAACATGGTGGTGTGAAGGAGCCATGATGATGGCTCCACAATTATCCCAGACAGAGTTGAATTAACAAGATTCTTCCCAGCTTCATTTAAGGAGAATGCAGCTCTTTGCAAAGCTGTTCAACCGTCTAAGAATTGTCTGTCTTTGCAGCCTTCTGCAGTTACAGGTTTTATGTGTGTTGATCTAGCCATGACCACTACATAGCAATGAGCACTAAGTAGACTTCTTCTGACAAAACCCTGCTCATGCAATCTACATAATGCCAATGCTGTTTTAAAAGAGGTTACTCAAGCGTATAAATGAGCAGCATTTGTCTATATCTTCTTGAGAGAGGTAAAAAGGTAAATTTCAAATCATATAAATAATGGTGCTATTTCTATTCCGAAAGATAGGCTGATTATATAGGCTCCATTTTTGTCGAAAGCAAACAGCACATTTCAGTTTGTAAGGCAAACACATTGGAATCCTCCTTGCTGCTTGATAGTGCTCTTGGTTTCATATGTCAGAATCCAGCAGCAGTCGCAAATCGGAATTACAATAGTCTCAAACTACTTCTAAAGATAATTTCCTTCCTTTTCTTGCTTCTTTTTATGGCCTGTTATTTGAATTACATTAGAGGTTATACCTCCAAGTTAGAAATCAGAGTGTGTTGTACTGATACCTTCTGGAAAAGCTTGCTTTAAAGCATGAAGGCATTTTGCTATCCCAAAAGACATGTTTCACCATAATTTATCTCTGCTGAACAATTGCTCCATATTCGTGCAATATAGGATAACTGGAGGGGGAAATAAGCTTCTGTGCTTTTTAAAATCCTTTTTGTGCTCTTTTGAAAAAAATGAGTGTGTCTAATTTAGCAAGTGACACCTGAGGCAAGCTGGAATTTGCATAGAGGGATGTAGTCTGAAGAAGGTTTTGTGCAGTTTTAATACCAAATAAAAGATGAACATGATGTGCTGTGGTCTTTGAAGCTAAATGCAAAATGTATTGCCAGCATCCTGACCTCAGGAACATTACATCACCATGGCATGCATGCTCGATGAGAATATGGGGAATATGTAGAAAGGTACCTTGTATAATTGTGGAGATGATTTTGCAACTTGTCAGCTTTGTGAGTGTGTGTATATAAATCTTATGGAAAGCATTTGGTTTTCCTCTGAGACTTTCATGCATCGCTTTTTTAGCCTGCTTTCCATTGTTCAGGCCATACTACATAGCTAGAAAGTCCTTAGGATGCTT
The DNA here is from genome assembly GCA_013398295.1 of Chionis minor. NCBI lineage: Eukaryota > Metazoa > Chordata > Aves > Charadriiformes > Chionidae > Chionis > Chionis minor. The sequence continues at coordinate 103,058 of VZSF01003229.1, read as the reverse complement.
GATTGCTTTTTGCTTCTACTTTACATGAGGTGCCAAGTTTAAAAATTGGGAATAGCATTTGGCTTGATTTCAAACTTAAGTAAATATTTGGAATATTCATTCCAGATGCATGGTGGAAAAAAAAATCACTCTAGGTCCTTAAGTGGCTTTTTGGAGTAGTTAACTTTATGGGGAACATTTTTTCAGGTTACCTTTCGTCCTTTAAATATACTTCTGCTCAGAGACAGCATACAGATGCATGGCTCCTTGGGGATAATGTCTGTGGTCCTAGAGGAATGGAGGAATGTGTAACTTACACAGTACGTTGTGGAAATTCCTTCTGGATTTTGCACCATCAGCCACTGGTCCAGGAGTGGAGCTGTGGCCTTGCTTCTGTTACAGTCCTTCTTACTTCATTTAGGAAAATTTGCCTGTGTGATGATGCATAGAAATTCTCTGCTTCAGCAAGAGGAGGGTCCTCCTTGCTCCCCAGCTCCATGAATTTATGTTCCATCCAGTGACAATCAGGCCTCTTTTTCCCCATGCATTCTCTTTCCCTGGAAGAGAAGCAAGATAATGTCTAAAGAGAATGACTGAAGGGGAGAAAGAATGTGAAATAGCCCCTCGAAAGAAGTCGGTGACCTTTAGCTTTCATCTTATCCCTTCCCCATAGAACAACTAGCTTCTAGTTTGAGCATACCAGCTATAGGGATCTTACCAGATAGGGATTCTGACCAAGGAAGTTTAAGTAGAAGCATTAAGGAGGAAGAAATCCAACAGTCAACTGTACAGCAATCCAAATGCAAAGACTGCACTCTAAAAACTGCCAGCTGGGTGCTTGCTTCATGCCTTTTGCTTTGTGTGCTGGACCTGCTGCCTGGTCTCTCCCTGGGGGCAGAGGCAAAGGGACACCAGTCCTCTTGGGCTGCTCAGTCTGCAGTTCAGTACCATTTAGTCCACAAAAACTGGGAAAAAAAAGAGAGTCAAAGTTTTAGTTTTCTAGAACTCATACAATACTTCACTACTTATTACTATTAATTGGTCCATCACTAGGCAATTCATTCTTTTCTCTGCTTCTAAACCAGTGCTTTGCTATTCTTAATGTCAAGACCTGGGACTTGGAGGCAATAATAAACGTAGAAGAAAAAAAACAGCAATTCATATTAGTTGAAAAGTGCTATTTTGAATCAGGCTAAAGTATTCAGGAATTTTAGTATAATTCAAAACAAGTGATTTTCAAAAACTCAAGAGGCACTAAAAAAAATCTGAATGAGAATTTTTGCTTTGAAGTGATGTTTCATGTTTTTAGTCAACATTAAGTAAATGGTAAAAATAAAACTATTGTTTAAGTTTGATGAAAAGCTCAGCTTGATCATTCATTTCCTCTCCACCCCTCTCCCACCAAAAAAACCCACTCCCCAACTATAATTTTTGCTGTGAGAGAAAGCAATTAATTGTGTCCAACCTAGAGCTAAGCACTATCCTAATTTTTCAATTTAGTCACTCAAACAAAGAAGCAATTATTTACTCAGTGCTAGTTACAAAATTATAATTCAAACATTTGTCAGAAAACTTTGTTGGCTTTGATTATCCTTCTACCTATGGCTGCTCATCCCTTTTTGTACCTTGAAAAGCACCAGAGTTTTCATTTCCATCCATGATGGAACAGCTTTTCATGAAAACCATGATCTACCTTTTATCCCAAACATGTTCAGAGCTTTGAATCATGTTTGATTATCAAATAGAAAATAAGCTTTTGCACTTATTCCTATAGGTTGCTTTGCATAATAAGGGTCTAATTTCTTTCTTACACGCTTTACTCAGGAAATTTAAATATTATTTGGTGTAACCAAACTTTTGCCAATGTATTCATTGTGTTTTTCTCTGCTGTTAGACATTTCCATAATGTGCTGGTAAGCAAACAACATACATTAAAATAAAGCTAATCTCTTTCTTCCATCACTGATGTGATCTCAGGTCAAGTGTAATAGAAGCTGTCAAGCAGACATAAAATTCAACATTAGTGTGAACAGGACTAGAAATTGTTTGACGTCATGAATGATTTAGGGATAATTATGTGCCAAAGCTCAAAAATGAGAATACCTTCTATGCTAATGTCATTTATCCTCCTAGCAAAATAAATGTTAAGCACTTGGGGCATTTGCTAAATTAGAATTATGGTATTTAAATTCAGTTACAAAACAAGTATTCAAAATTTTTTTCCAACAGCATATATTCTTGTTTTCCCTTCCTTTAAACAGGACACAGGCACCTTCGAGTAACATTCTGTTTTCTTTGGCAAAAATAATCACTCTAAATTTTTTCATCCATTAAACAGATAGATAATGGAGATAAATTAACTTACAAGACATATTTCTTCTTTATTTCACTGACCTTCACTTTGTTTCTTAGGCTTCATTCATCTCTGGTGCAACAGAAGCAGGAGAATAGCATAAATATGTAGAATTTATTTTTTCTTGCTCTTAATTTTCTTTGAAAAGGCTTTCCAAATGGTTTTAATATGAGACAGGATCATCCAGTACTGAGCACTGAGATTTTGGACATACTTTTATTCTGAGCTCTAGGAGTAGCGTTAACAGTGCTTTTCAGATGGGGACAGGTTACGACTGAGAGCACTTTAGTACTCAGGGGAGACAAGAAGTACTCAGACTGGATAACTGTGGTGTCATCTTGTGCTTCCTTCATAATTAAGTGTGGTTATAATGCTGAAGGAATGTATATTTGAGTGGAGAAAACGGGGACCATGCAATAACCTCACAAACGCTTTCATCGACAGGGACTGACTGCCAAGCAAGCAAAGTAGTTTGTGAAAAAAACACCCACGAAATCCTTATTCCACATCACACTGTCCTGCAATCCGCGTTCAGCATTTATTTTTTTAGGAGAGTAAATTAGCAGAGTTTTCTTCTAAATGCAATTAGAAAACCATAGGGCTTGGTTTTGCCCTGACAACGTGACCTGGCACTGGAGGCCTGGGGAAGTGTCCTGAGCTCTCTCCAGGCAGCGCTGTGCTTTCAGCGGCAGGGGAGGAAGTGATGGAGGGAATGGGCAGGTGTTTGGCTGGAGTGGCAGAGCCACCCACCTTCAGAAGTGGTGCTGGGAGAGGTCAGCTCTCCACTTCTAGCTGTTACAACCAGCATCACGCCTGTGATTTATGCGTGGTGAGGACTGTGAGTCATTACAGAACAGGTGTAGTTTTTGAGTCAGTCTAAAATCTCACCTCAGTCAAAATGCCTCTGGGGCTCTGTTCCTGTTCTCCAACTGGGTAGCAGATTGTGAAAGTTTACATTAGACAGGCATAATAAATGCCAACTGTTAAAATGGGTAGTTCTTGTAAGGCCTTGGACTCCAAAGCATTTGTTTTATCACAGAAAGAGAGGCAAATGTGTGAGATTAATCACTGATTGTACAAAACTGACAGCCAGTATGGATACAGTCGTACACTGAGTAATTCTGTGTGAAGGAACTGACAAACCGCAGAGTACTTTCATTTCAGGACATCAGACTGTACAGTAACACAGTAAATATATACATTCATAGTCCAGCGAGCACAAGTTAAAAATGCCTTAGTATAAACTACAAGCTGAGAGCAGAAATGGACTTAATAATTTTCTCCCAGTGGATGCTGGTATCACATGAAGAGCTATAGGTGTCACTGGTATTTGTATTAGCGATCAAGGGGAGGGTCAAACAGTATAAACTCATCAGCAACACTGAAAGACTGAGATATGCATTCAGACGAGGCTATTTGAAATAATGAAATTCAATATATGCCAAGTGAACTACTTAAAGTCTTCCTGTGTACCGAGCGCTGCATATTCATTCTTTTTCTTCTTTCAGTTACCTCTGTTGATACGTATTAATATTTGCCTGGGATCTATTGTGCTGAAATAAGAAGGAGGCTGAATCACATTCAAGGTTAAGGTAGTTGTAGGGAAGCTATATTGTATCCAAAGGAAAATTCAGCTAGGAAACCAACACATCTGCTTCACCAAGTAGAAAACCAATTTAAAGTAAATGCTGTACTGGAATGTTCTCACTGGAGCTGATGATGTGGCTAATAGAAGCAAAAAGCAGTATATGACTCAGTTCTCCACAGGAAACTTCTAGAGTCTGGAAAAAAGATTGCATTTTCCCTTGTTTCATTAATGGGGATGGGAGGGGTTCAAAGTCTTGTGAGTATGGGTGGCATAGGAAGGGTAGGGCATGTTGGGTAGTGCTTCAAGCTCTGTTTCAGATTCCTGGTGTGATTCAGCAAATCATTTAAGAGATTCAGAAACAATTACTGCTCAAAGATGTCATTTAGTCCACCTGTCCCAAATGATTACCTTTCCTTCTGGGTCAATCTTTTCTCTTTAAGATGTGGCTAATGATACAGCTCAAGGGATTGTTAACGATCCTGTTAATGACAGTAAATCAGACCGAACTTTTTAGATGGGAGACGTCAAGGAAGTGTAGTACTATTGTTATGGCTGTTACTATTGCCTGTTGTATATTAGGTAGTCCTGGGAATGTGACAATTCAGTCTAAATAAAACTAATAAAATGCTGAAAGCCTGATTCTTTACAACAGTGTCTTAGAATTGCATCAGTGAGCAAGGTACTGTAGCAACATACAGGGGACCATCCTGAAAGGAAAAGTACCCCTGCTAACTACACAGTAGAAGAAAATGATACCAACACACTAGCAGATCTGTGCAGCCACATTCATCAGAGATAATGCAACCCAACAGCAAAGCCTTAGATCTTTGGTAGTTTGCTAGTCCTTTTTTCCCTTTACCCAAATACTACTTTTTTTTTTAAAAAAAAAAAAAAAAAAAAGCAGTATATTATTGAAGGCAAAAGAAACTGTTTTTCTCAAAAGACCCAAAGAGAGTCTGATGTAATCACATCTTCCAAGGCATGCCCAGCCTTACAGGTAAATTCATCTCTCCTTTGGCTGCATCATCTCCCAGGACTGGGAGACCCTTTCAAATGCACTTTCAAACTCTGCTGACATAAACATTGTCAGAGTAACAGTAGCTAAACAGAGTGCCAGGAGTATTCAGATAATATTGGTTGGGATGCCAAATGTAGAGTAAAATATTCATGTTCCTGTTTGAAGCTTTTTCAGAGGACTTCTTGAGGGTATGAGGTGAGTTGGATAGAGTCTCCTCTTTCATTAGAAGCTATCCTCTTTCACTAGAAATAAAGAAAAAGGCTTCTTGTATACATTTTTCCTTCAAGGCGATCTGTTCATTCTGAAGATTCATTTGTGGTACAGCTACATAGAAAATGTTTGTGCATTAAGGATAATGTTAATCAAATATAGCCTAATTTTGAAGTCAAGGGATTATTAATATTTGACAGAGGAGTCAAGGAAATGGTAAAATGCATGTATTTTGTTAGATCTCCAGCACCTATCCATACATAAGGCTGTGCTTTTCATTGCAAGTTCTTTGGGAGAAAGGCTTTTAAAAGGTAGTGCTCTTTTGTGTTTGGAGCATTTTCTTTTTTTCACCTCAAACCACATGTACAATGTTTCTTCTATGAGCTAAAAGGTACTGAAAGACCTAATGAGCAAGGATGATTGGAGAGCCCTACAGCAAAGAATCCTAATGGGATCTTTTGATCTAAGCATACTGGATTGTGTTACCTGATCCCATTGATGCCAAAGGTTGAATTCCCACTAGATTAGTGGATTAAGGAGCAATGTATTTCACTTTGTGTAGGACAGAATGATATTTCCAGTTGATACAATTAGAAGTACTGCTGGGGTGTGCCTCACCTTGCAGTCTTTCAGCATTTAAGCAAAGCTGCACTGCTTCGAGGAAATGAAGCTGTCTAAACCGATACCCTTCTTTTTCTTTCTCAGATTACCTACTCCTCGGACAAAGGGGAGATGGGCAGCGTTTGACACTTTTCTTTTTCTTTTCTTTTTCCAGATACAGAAGAGTAAAAACATATAAAAAACAAGACTGCAAATTTCTTTCATCATTTTAGCTGAGCTTCTTCATTCCTGTTCTCCTCCTTCCACAAAGACCAGTTTCTGGGGAAGGCATTAAACAACTTTCAAAACACTCCTCCTCCCACTGGCTACTTCACAGCTAATGACTCTGGGTTCTAGGGTGGGGGCCTTTTTTTCTTGGGTCAGTTTTATTTTCGTTTGTTTGTTTGTGTATGTGTGCTTTTTTGTTGCTTTGGGAAGTTTTTTGTTAAAAAAAACAAGTGTTGATTGCTTGATCTTTCCATTTTTCTGGACAGGTCAAGCAAATAGATGAGACTCATCTTCAAAAACTGGTATTGCCCTTTCCTATGCCTCAGCTTGTGAAACCAACATTAGGATGATGCAAAAGAATATAAAAAAAAAAAAAAGAAAAAAAGAAAACTTGATAATACTTCACTTTTACTCTTTCTTTTCCCTGAGCCTTTTCCAATTGCTGGTAGACAGAATTTGACACCAATTTTATCCCGGCAGTAGATTTTGTTAATAAGAATGTTGAATTTGTAGAGTCATTTGACCATTCATTAGGATTTGGTGTCTTTCCCAGATGATGGAATGATAGTAGAATGTTTTTGTTTGCAAACAGCAGGCAGACTGACTTAACCCTTGATTTTGTTCTGGTTTTGCAGTTAGTAATAGGAAAGGAATAATCAATGAATGCGGTATTCCCTTGGGACAAATTTTGTTGTCAGATCCTGACAGCATGCACTCAGCGTCCATGTGCTGCTTGATGTGCCTGCCTTAATTTGAGATTACAGATAATGAGCTGTTCCCCACATTTGTTGGTGGTCTACTAGTAACCGCTCTTTGTCTGACCTGAAGAACTAAGAGAAGAAGGGCAGCAGGGAATTACACAGATCAATTCTTACTTTCATCTCAGTGTGGTCTTTCTTTCATCACTGCATGAACGGACAGGGCCAAAGGAAAGGAAAAGTATTGCTGGAGAAGTATGGACAGACAAAACCAAAATGAAAAAGTGTGTCCTAAATACACTGCTGGAGTTGGTGGATAAAACTGTCTCATCCAGTGGAGTTAGACACATGGAAAGCAGCCATCATTTTGCCCCATTTTAAAGAAGAAATGTTAAAAAACTAACTCGCTCAGGCCTTGGTTTAGGAAAGTGTCTTTGCATAAGAAACATCAAACGTATGTAGGTGCTTTTGTGGTTTGGGATCTCGGTAGGGATTCAGTTAATTGTAAGTAATTTTACTTGTCTATATGGAAATCAAGACACATACATACATAACTCTTTTTTGCCTAACTCTTTTTTGTTCAGGATGAGGTCTTGCTGTGTTAGTTGTATGTATTTTACAAGGAATCAGACTGCTGTCACAGCTCTTTCCTATGTAGAAAACATGCAAAATACTGGCGTAGGAAGGTAAATCTTTGGTGTTTCCTTTTCATATTCAAAAGCACAGGACTTCACCACCAGCCCATATTAAAACTTGGGTCTCTGTTCCTGCTTATACTGTGCATGTACAGGGATGAGCTTCCCGCAACACTAGCAAAAATCACAGCAGTGATTTAAACATTTAAATGTTTACCTTCTCACTCAGGAGTGTTTGTATCTGGGATTTTGATTATTGAGACTCAAGATATTTTGAGTTCTTTTTTGGACACCAAAGTTTGAGTTTGTTCAAAGCCAGAGATTTAGATTAGGTTCATGCTGTGAAAAAGTTGCACTTCAATCACATGTTTGCAGAAGGAAGAATTACAAAAATAACTCTTGCAATTCTTAGAACTTGTAGTTGGCTTCACTGAACCAGCTCATTTAAATAAAATAAATATAAAAGCACATAGTGTTCTCATTTATGAGCTCCTGGTTCAATGATAGCTCTGGGACAGATTTTTTGAGGAAAGTGGGGTGCTGGGAGGACCATGGCCCCGCAGCCAGTGCCAAGCACACTCCATGTCGTGTCACAAGCAGAGGACTATGTCACCACGTATTGGGGCATTCAGCCCCAATAGGAGTGGTAGAATATGGCTTCCAGCCCTGACCAGGCTCTTTGAAGGCACATCAATGAAATATCAATAATGCAGAACTAAAGACCGTGGTGGTGACTTAGTCCCTGTTTAGTCATTCTTCTCCCTGAAGTTAGGGGGCACATACCCTCACTGAGTGTTTGGTCAGAAGTGCAGGATGATTTAGTCAATATTTTTTAAGTTACCCTTATCTAATGTACAGTGACTAAAGATGCCTTAGATTATGCACAGTCGAATAATAACAATAATAAAAAAAAGACCTAAATCTTTTTCTTCATCTGCTTCTGATATGTATTTTCTTTCTTTCTGGGCGTGACTACTTTCAGACAGGGAAGCCAGACTGCTTAATTCGCAGCTGGTCAGTTCTTGTTTCTCATGCACTGGCACAACTGTGAAATCAGACTGGAAAATGTTTTTCCTCGATTGTTAGGGTTATTCACCACTGGTAGGAGCTAATAAAGGAAGCAGTGGATTTGCCATCTCATGGGGACTGCAGATCAGAGCCGCCATTCTAGAAGAGATGCCATAGTCAAAGTTACTGATCTCAGCACACAGGTATGCAGCAAAATGCTTTCCAATATACAGACAAGCAGGGCTAGCTCTAACATTCTCCTGCTCTTTTAAAATCTTTTTAATAAAGCTACAGATTTTATTATTAGCATTTTTTAGAAATTTTTGTTGTCACGTAAAACAAATCCCCATGAAATCTATTAGCTTGGAAGTATATAAAATGAAACTGAAATCTAGAAATCAAAATCCTACAAAGAGACTAGGCCAGATGACAGCGTTTATCGTGAGGTCCTCTGCCAGGATCACACCTATGTTCCCCTGCTCCGTCCCCCACCTCCCTAGAACACTCTGCAGCATTGTGCTAGTGCATTGTGAGCCAAGGAACAGTATGTTTAGACATGTCCCAGTTAAACTAGAGATCAGCCACTGTGCAATTGTGTAAAAAAATAATAAAAATTAAAAAAAATAATAATTGCAGAACTGCTTTCTCTTATTTTATTCAATGAAAGGAAACAATAACAACAAAAAAAAGTGGAAAAGGATTAGATGTTCATCAGCTAATGGCTTATGTTTATAAAGAGTGAAAAAGGATTTCTGTTGTTACATCCTTACCTAACTTTCCCCAGATGTACAGAAGTTATGTTTTCAGATGCCTTCCTTTTCCATCCTCAGTAAGACTGTACAAGCAATGAATAAGCCAGAAATTATGCAAATATAGGACCCATACTGTTGGCCTCATGCTGAAATTCTACAGAATTATTTGGGAGCATCCATCAGTAGGCATGAAGGGTTCTTCTGGTGCCAGAGTGCTTCTTACAGAGCGTGGCACAGGGAATGTGGCACTGGGAAGTCATGTGATAAAGACAGCACTCTTCCAGCTCTGTGCAGGGACTGCTGGTGCTCTCAGAAAGTTCTGCCTTGCTGGAAGAGCACCAGACATCTTTGGCTTCCCAGAAACTGTTGTGTAACTGGAGGGGGAGAATCCAAGCACTTTACCCCCTTAAACACAGGGAGAGGTACCATTGGAAGTATCCTTATCAGTGTTTTTTCCTTTAGCTGGGACTGGTATTCGGGGAATTAGCAGATCTTTGACTCATGGTGACCTAGTGCTTGAACTCCCAGACACCCTATAATTTAAGAAAAAAAAAGAAAAGCAAGCAATATATTTTTATCCTATCCACTATTTACTTGGCTTGAAGTGTGACAGTTCTCTGGGCTGCACTCAATCAGTGATTTGAGCCGTGTGTTTCTCTGACAATATGCAAGGAGTGTTCACACCTGTGAAAGAAGAGATTTGTTTATTTTTTAAAACATGTTTCAGCATAGGCAAGCTAGGCAGACTTATGCTTATCTAAAAGTACAACCTTTTGTATAGCTCTAGCTGCTGTAAACTATGTATTAATACAGTAGGACATTTAGCATGAGAATGAACGTGGAATTTGGGAGTCTGGTTCCTGATGGGTGAATGGGGGTGTCAAATTCCTTTTTCTCGACATTTCTTTTTTCAAGCATATATTTTGCGGTTGTAGAGAAACTTTCCAAAATGTAGTCGGTTATGCCAGAGAAGAATGGTATATAGCAGTGTTTTTGCAAACTGCCCTTTGAATGTGCAAATGTTTGCATACGTACTTACAAAGTCTCACAAGTTCAGTCTGGAAACAAAAATCCTTCAAACTGGATAGCTGATAGTGCTGTGCTGCTTTGTAATCAGAAGGTTCGTGAGCTTACCTAGCTAAAGTCAAATGCTTCCACTTGTAGTCCTTGCAAATTCTGTCCCCTTGCAAATGTGGGTCTTAAACATGGCTTTTAATTAAAAAGCACAATAATCTGTTTAAATTAGAAATGATGGAACCTGACAAGGACAGTACTTTTTTGCTTCAACTAGAATAAACTAGTCTATCTCCAGGAACTCACGAGATGGTCTTAAATATTTCTCATTGGCTCCTTTTTCCTCGCATTTCAGTTTATAATAATGAAACTCATCATCCTCTGATGATCTGTACCATATGTTATCCATTTATACTGAGCAAATGACAGCATAATCAAGTCCTTTTCTCTTACTCTTTTTTAATCCATCACCTCACCCAATAATTAAAAACGTCCCATGCTTTTGCATGTGCTGGTGCTGGTCTCAAGAGCTGTGCCGGCACAGTGTCTGAACATCAGCACTCAAAAGCAGGAACACACTGGCTGAGGACGAGAAGGAGACCTATGGCACTGACGTGGTCCAGATCAGTCCAGGGAGTGGGCATCAGTGCTAGCCAGGTAGAAAGGAGGGAAAAAAACTTGCTTTCACAATTTAAGGCATAAATTCAGCTCCCTCCCAAAATGTTTTTTCCCACTTGTGTTACCCACAGTGTGAGCAGGTCTTCTCTAGTCTCAGCTTAACGTCAAGTAAGCACCACCATCCTAATGTGGTGCTCCCGCTGCTTTCACAGGCAGACAGGTTTTGCGATCCCAAACAACCCTTTCCCTGTCTGATTACTGTGACCAAAGCAGGATCAGGGCAGGTGACCACTGCTAATGCCATTATTTTCTGTAAAAATGAAATGCTGACCGACCATTCCACTTGCTGAGATTGCCTCTGTGTTGCTGCAATGTACCTTTTTGATCCCCAGCAAGCACAGAGGGTTCTGATCTGTACCCAGGCAGGACCAGGACACGTGCCTGTCTTTGAGGCATCCACTCTCCCTGCTCTGGTGACTTGACCATCAGGTAGAAGAAAATGGAGCTACTTCCAAGCAAGCTAGCTGAGGACCTACCCTCATACCTAAGCGCATGACAGGACTCACTCACAAGTCTCAGAGCACACTTTTGGCATTTTGTATTGTTTTCATTTCTTCCAAATGTGTATGTATCCACTGCTGTGTACTCATAACACCCTGGTTTTAGAAGCTATTCAGTGGTAGGAGGAACACAAGTAATTCCGTTGTTTCTGCCGGTGATTGTAGGAGTGTATCTATCAAACAAAAATACTTATGGCCATTGGGGTTTTCTAGTGATAAAACCTAGCAGTAGAATGACAGAGTGAGCATTTTCCTTTTCTTCTTGCTTGGATGATATTTTTATACAGTTTTATATGCAATTTTTTTAAATATTTGCTATTTTTATTGTAGGGTTCTGGTTGGGTTTTTACCAGATCTTCTGGTTGTCTACAGGCCCAGATTCTCACAGGAATATTCCCCTTCCCTTTTCTCCTCCCCCTTCTTCCCCAATAGACAAAAGCCATTGCGTTTGCAACATCAGCTTGGAGCAAAATAACAGCCAGGGCCTGATCACTTTTTAGTTGCACTGAAATCAAAGGAAGTTGCATGCAAAGTCCTGCTGGTCCCACTGCAGCATCTGGGGCTAAAGTCTAAATAACTGAAACATGTATAACAAAGTACACACAGGATGATTTGGGTAAAGCCAATGCATCAGGGTGGCACTGTCTTCCTTTGCTGTGGTAGAAGCCGCTTCCACCACAATGTGTTTAGATAAGACTATATCTCTTCGTTCTGATGATGCTACTTCTTGTAGGCCTTTCAGTCAAAGTCATCCCTTAGCACACTGACTACCTTCAGCAGGGAGGAAGGGTGGACACTGTGGCTTATCTGTGATAGTAGATTTCATCGCTCCTGTGGTTAATCCTACAGTGACGGGTCCTAAATAAAGTTAAGAAACATTAAACCTATTGGTAGGAAGGATAGGGGGGGAAATTAACCAAATTTAAGGATCCTGGTCTTGTAAAATAACCTTTTCTCAGCTGGCATTCTGCAGGGATTTCTATGTGTGAACATAAACTTCAGAGTATATTTATATTAGTAGAACTGCTAATGGAGATGTCTTTCTTGAACTGAACTAAAATAAACAATAGACAATTTTGAAGGAAGAAAGAGGCAGGTTGTTATGCTATTTTGCACCGGGGACAGAAAACATGTTAAAATCCATGCTGAAAGCAAAACTCAACACAAGTTTGCTCCTGGGACTGGGTGGGTAAGGTAATGAAAAGAAACCTATTTGGTTTGTTAAAGCTCATCAGGAAAAAAAAAGCAAAACCAAAATGAATGATGCCATGTAATGCCAAGTATTCTCAACTGTTCTGAGAATAATTTTACACAATATGTATTTTTTGTTAGTTCCTTATTTGAAAGAAGAGGCTTGTGGTCTCTAAATGTATAAAACATTTTTCAACATTCCAGTTTTTCTGTAACCGAGTCCATGTATGTTCATCCTATTACCAAATAAAAATAAAGAGTTCTCCACTCCATTTGAATTAAAGTTGTAGAAGGGTTCATTTTGTTCTGGTGCTTTCTACATCCCATCAGGCATGGCACTTGCCAATTGCTTTCTAGCATCCAGCTCCCTGTAGAGTACTAGTAACAATCAACTTTTTATTTTTAATTGTACTGGGAACATTGCATGGACAGCAGTCATTGCTCACCACTTGCCCTTGTGAGGATGAGTTAGTGGCATTACCTAATTTCTAAAGGCAGGTGGAGAATTCAAATAGCTTATTTAAGGACCCCAAGGTAAATCCCACTGTCTGGGGATTAGACATGTCAACCTCACCTTTCCCCTTTTCTCTTTTGACTGAAATCAGAGCCCATAATAGCATCTAAACCAACAACAGCGCATCACACTCAAGCCCACTGAAACACTTGCTTGTGTGATTTTTTTTTTTCCTGTGCCATTTGGAGCATAAGTATTGATCCCACAGGGTTGGTGTCCTGTGCTCTGCATTGCTTCTACTTTCACAGCATTTCAGTTACATAGCATCTTCTACAAAGTATCTTATTCCACAGGTAGAGTCGGTGGTGTCTGTGCAGTAGTCATCACACCACACAAGTAATGACCAGAATTTTCCCATACCTCTGCTTTTTTTCTCTTTGATTTTCTCCTTAAAAAGGAAAAAAAAATTATGACAAAGAGTGGCACAGACGAAGCCATTCTCTCTAAGGAGGATGTAAAGTTCACAGATGTTCAACACAAGCATGAAAGGCTTTGGGCATTCCCTTTTGCCTGAAATTCCAGTTTGAATTCACTCCTTTCCACTCTGGGAGGTTCACTGGTCTTGATTTCCTGAAGAACATACAATGTGCTCGCCACTGTACCTGCTTGTGTTCTTAACCCTTACCGTCTTGCTTTGGGTCCGCATGTATCTCCAGTCCAGTGCAAGTAGAGATGAAGCCAAGCAGCTAATTTCTGTTGGATATTGAGGGTGTTGAGGTCAACAGTGATCTTCAAATCAGAAACACTGTCTGCCACGTAAGAAGGGAGAAAAGATGGTTTGGAAAAGGCATCTAATGATTTGGGTGACTCACTTCTGCTTGCAAATACAGTATCACAGACCTTTCTCTGGCATATATACCCAGTGACATAAATGTCCGGAGCTGTTACCAACTGGTGGTTCCCAAAGTGATGCCAGCCACTCGCTGAACCGCCATAGAAGCAAGGTAAGTGCTATGTAACTGCCTTCAGAGCTGTGCCGGGCAATAAAACTGGTAATTGCCAGTTCTGTGAGAACACGAAGGTAGCTGAAAGGAAAGCTGTCTGAGAGCTAGCAACCCATAGCTCCAAAACTTAATAATGTGAAACTTCCAGAATCAATGGCTTGGGTATCTCCACCCATACCCAGTAAGTAATAAAAAGAGGAAAGATATGTTCGATATTGACTCCTTTAGATGGAAAGATCCCCAGAAGTGGGGCTAATTTCCCAGTTAGCCTCACCTAAAACCATGGAGAGGAAAGAAGACAACAAAGACCAAGTAGTGGTGGCAGCACTACAAAAAGCATTTTCATGCTGGTGGGACTACCCTTCATCCATCTCTACTAAAACTACTCTTTCTTTTTAAAGGTCCAGCACAACGTTCAGCTGACTTACCAGGCTCGGGTTCCTCGGCAAACCACCTTACATTGCCAGGTCAGTCAGTACCGCCTCCCTCTAATTTGCTTCTATGTGCAACTTTAGAAATAGGGATTCACAGTGCCTACTGTTTGGGGAGATGGACATAAACAGATGACTTAGCTTTCACATATGGCATGACTTTTACACATCACATTAAAAAAATTAAATCCATTCAGTGGGCTTTAAAAAATGAACTGTTGTTTTTAATGGTCTTCACTGCATTTCCATTAAAAAAGCAAAACAACAACTTATGTTTTGTGGCTTGCAGCACAGGCTTTTTTAATTCAATTGGCAAATTAATTTGGGTTTTTATCACATGGACATAGATGTTGAAGGGAAAAAATAAGGCTGTTTTGTGGACCCAAGCATAGCTTTTTTTGTGCTCTTCCCATCTACCAAATCCTGCTGTCTCTATTTCACCATGATAACCATTTTCTTAATCCTTTCATCTTTGTCCCACACAACTGTCAGAAGAGAGGGTAATATGAAGCAGTTACACAAAATAATGGCTTAGTGTGAACAAGATACTGTCTTGCATGTGCATATGCAAGGGCATTCATATATGTATAATTCACAGTAGGTGAAAGCATAAGTCTGCAGGAAGACAACAAGAAATCACCATGAAAAAACCCCCAAACCTCAAGGAAAGTACTGTAAAAGTTTTACTACACATATTTTCATCAGTGGCTGCTGTGCAAGCAAATGAGGTACGGTGTGGCACCATATATAGATGCCAGCGTGCATTAACATGTCTCTGTGCTGTTTCAGTTCTCCAAGCTGTCATGGCGTGATGCTCTTTTGCAGCCGCCACCATAGCAGATTGTTTCCCCAGGCACAGCTACAGCCAGGGCCTGGGTGTAAGTAAGGAAAAGAACAAGCAGGAATGTGAGAGAGTTCAAAACACTCTTTTCCCTTAGTACTCCATGGAGTACTGTCCTGCTCGAGAACAAGCATGGACAATCACTGAAAGTAAAATTTAAACCCCTGAGTAGCATGCTCACATGAGGACTCCCAGGTAACTAACCCAAGACAGTTTTTAGATAGAAAACACAGAACAGTAAATATCATAATTACATCCTCTTAACCTCTGAAGTTTCCCATCATTGGCAGGGACAATAAGTAGCAGCTGTATATATTACCTATATCTCATAGAATCCCAGCAGTTGTTAAAGTCTTATATTCAAAGGGGAAGCTACTACTTTGGATGTTTTCACCCAGGATTTTCTTACAGGTGCCATTTAGAGTTCTTGCTCTTTGGAGAGATTTTGGAGACGTCTTGCTTTTTGGAGGAAACAAGAAAGAGTTTTATTTTAAGGAAAAATTGCAGAATGAAACATTCATGTAACATTACAGCCATAGCTCTCAGTTAATGTAAACAAATCTAATTTCAGAATTAGCTCACTTTTCATACATTTTGGCATGTTTGCATTGGTCCCTTGTTCATTTTTAACAAGCAGTGCTTACACATGTTTTTTCATCCATTTCTCCAACACTATACCACTTCTAACCCATCATTCTGTTAGCGAGTACCTGCAAACCACAAATCCCACATCCCTTCTTGTATGTGATACTTGTTCTGAGCGTGCAGACCACCATTATAATAAGAAGGTAGAGTACATAAAGAGAGGGGTTTGGCATAAGCCACCAGGTATGGTGCCTTCATTATTGCTGACTCGCTAAATGACCTTGCCCAAAAACCTTCTGGTGTGCCCCAGTTTCCTCATCTGTTTGGGAATGATAACATTTACTCCCCTTTAAAACTATCTGGTTTAGGTATCTGTTAACTGTTATAACTAGTAAAATGGCAGCAGGGAGGATCCGCCTTCAAGGGAGGGGAACAATCAACATAATAGTGTCCCTTTTTGCAACGAGACACTGTGGCTTTGTTGCCAGTCCAGCCTTCCTTCCAGTAGTAATACTCACTGTGGCAATCTCACATTGAATTATAGGAAGGTGCCTTCTGTCTGTCACTTAGGGAAATGACTAGCTGTGTTTTGAGACTCTCTTCATTAGACACCTCCAACCTCAGTGTATATTTTGGCGCTGATTGGTTTAGGGACCCAGTGGCTTTTCTGTATTTGGCTGTTTAACACTGGTACCTTCCAACCCATGCTATGGTACCACGGCTTACAGAGCAAACTGTTTACTCTGGTACACTTTGCAAATCAGCCCTTCCTGTGAAGCTATTTACACTATGTGATGGGGAGCAGATAACAGTGCGATATTTTCCATGTATATAGTCCACTGATGCATTTTGTTTACAGCCATGATGGTGGTGTTTCTTCATGCTCTATATAGATTGTGTTTCAGGGTGGTTGCTTTTGCTGGAAGCATACACTAAATAATGTGTAGTTAAGAAACACCCTGCTGTAAACATACACACACGATTTTCTGACTGAGAATATCTTATTGTCCTGCTGTTTTTTCTGTGAATTGCACGCAGCTTCTTGAATAAAAAGGGGCAGCTTTATTGTGTTGGGTTTAGTCTCAATTTGGAAGGAGTGAAGGCTGATGAGAACAGGCACATGTGCACGTGATCCTGTCCATCTCTTTGCCAGCAGGTTGGTCAGTCCTCCTCATCACCAAATTTTGAATCTGTGCCTTGTCAATTTAAAGGGTGCGAGAGGTCACAAGGCTGGGGAAGTTTTACAATGTTAGGTGCAGGAGAGAGTCATGGCAGTGGGACCTCCCACTCAGCCACATCTCAGCATGCCGCAGGGAGCCCAGCTGCTGCAGGCATGTCTGCTGCCACCTGAAACAACTTCTTTTTCTCAGTGCAAACAGGATGAACCAACCACTTGTCCAAGGAGCCTGCACTTCATGTAGTGAGGAAGCACAGTCAGTAGGGGCATTGAAGTACCCAGAAGCATTATTTGAAATCGATGACCACATTTTTCTTTCTGGGGTTTGGAAGCATTGGAAATCTACTTCTGTCAGGGTCCTGGGGGTACTCATAGACCTCTATGACTGGGACTGGCCTTCCCTGGGACCCCCACCCACACCATCTGCCGCCAAGGACCCAGTGGACGTATCTCAGCTCAGCCTGGGGCCTTCAGTCCCTGCCTGAGGGATGCTGTAGGTATGCCCGTCTCTGCCCCTGTCTCCTGGATGGGCCCGGGACCTGCACTGCAGAGAGCGGCTCTCCTGGATGGACCCCTCAGACCAAGGTCAGAGCTGGGCATGCATAACGCCAGGCATAACATAGCATAACCATTCTCTTCTACTGCCTGCGCTCAACATGAGTAAAAGAGCAAGGAGACTATTTCCCTGAAATGCCAAGGTTTTTTCAGCTCCAAAAACACTTTCAAGGACACACAACACAAAGGATACAAGTGGAAACAGGATTTTTTTTTATTTAGGTTTAGTTTAGTTTAGTTTAGTTTAGTTTAGTTTAGTTTAGTTTTTTGAATCTGTTTCAGAACCGATGCTGACAAGCAAATGCTTGACAAGCAATGCGCATGTGTAGCCAGGAGCAGGCTGAGCAGTTTAGCTTGCAAAAACCATCCCTTGCAGTCTGGCAAAGTGGAGCGACAGAAGGTAGCAGCAGGAATACAGGCCAAGCAATCCCTGTTTCCTCAAGAGTGAGAACTTGAACAATGACGATGAGGACCAACCACACACAAAGGAAGAAGAAAAAGCAGAAGAGGTGTGTAGAACCATGGTCCAAAGTGTGACACATAGTGATGACTTTTTGCCTTCCAAAACTTGCTCCGCCGCTGAGCTTCTTGGCCAGTGATGCCTGAAAAGTGCTCTTGTGCCTGCCCTGCGCTTGTACTGCAGGCAGGGAGAGCTGAAAGTGGCAGCTCCTGAGGGTGCAGCGAGCCTGGAGCCCTTCCAAGCACAGGCTGCTTTGCACAAGCAAGAAGCCCTGGGGAAATGGAGCCAAGGGAAGAGCAGAGCTCGCTCCCACCACAGACTTGCAATGGGCAGGAGAATGAGAGCCAGGGCACGAGTGGCACCTTGGAGGTGCAAGAGCCAAGGCAAAAGGGCCCAGAGGAGCCCTGACACGGGGCTGTGTGCTCAGTGCTGCAGAGGACAAGAAGCGGCCCCCAGGGGCCACCCTTGAGGCCCACCTTGGGAGTCCAGAAAGCTTTGTGGAGCAGGAGCAGCAGGCAGCTGGCCAAAAAGGCCCAAAGGAGCCCTGGCAAGGGGCCATGCTCAGTGCTGCAGAGGAAGGCAAAAAAAGCCCAGGGACACTTGCTAGCCCAGCATGGGGGG
>VZSF01003229.1:0-84187 GCA_013398295.1 Chionis minor | reverse complement strand
GCCACTGTGACACGGGGGTGACAGAGCCCCCCCAGACACAGCCCCGCCCACCGCCCCTCCAGCCCCCATCCCTGGCAGGAATGCCTTTGGGGTGCTGGCCCCGAGGCAGTCCCTGTGCCCAGGAGGCCCAGGGGGCTGTCCCTGCCCTTGGTGGCCATGCGCTGGGCACAGCTGCTGGGCATCCCAACCCTGCAGCCCGGAGACCAGCCCTCTGTGCCGTGCCACCTCTGCGCCAGAGCTTGCGTCCATGAGGCCACATTGCAAGGAGATCCAGGGACACAAAGCCTTTGCCAGGGGAATAACAGGGGAGGGTTTCAGCAGCTGCAGCCTGGAGGAAAGCCAAAGTCTAACCAGAGCCATAAGCTGGGGTGGGCGGTGCCAGTGGACCTCCATGGAAATAACACAGGCTTTGAAAAACCAGTGAGCAGAGCTTACCCTGGTGTGGTGGAAAGGTTGGTCATTTTCAGACCTAGAACAGTTGGATCTGTGCCCAAAGCACAGTCAGGCAAATGACAACTCTTCCAAACAGCAAACATAGCCCATTGCTGCCGTCGCCATCACACCCCCTTCTCCCACTGAAACCGAGCTGCACAGCTCCTCTGCTAAACATATCAATTAGATGTGTTTATATGGGATACAAAGTACGCGTCAGCCATGGGGTAAAACTTCCACAGCTCATTTGTGACATTAACCTTTTTGAGTGTTACTTACCTACCTCACTTTGTGGGAAGATGTTCAGGTCTTATGTAAAACCCTGGCAAGTCTCCTTTTCCTTTAGGATTTATTATTTTGAGTACTGAATGACTATGGAAAGTACTATTGTTATCAATTTGTACGTTGGTGCCAAAATTGGTAAGTACATTCAAACTATGGAAATAAGGGTATTTATACCATAGACATTCACTTGGTTGTGGTGATACCAGAGGTGAAAGACAGGGGTTTGGTTCCCTCTGCAGGAAGTTTTCAGAGACACAGAGAGTATGCATGATTTCCTCACTATTCCTTACCAATGCACCAAGGGACATTTGCTACTACACTGTCAGGGGAGGTTCGGACTTGACATGAGGAAACATTTCTTTACCAAGAGGGTGGTCAAACTCTAGAACAGGCTTTATGGAGAGGTGGTCAATGCCCTGTGCCTGTCAGTGTTTTAAGAGGCATTTGGACAATGCCCTTAATATCATGCTTTAACTTTTGGTCAGCCCTGAAGTGATTGGGCAGTTGGACTAGAGGATTGTTGTAAGTCCTTCCATCTGAACTATTCTAGTCTAGTCTAGTCTAGTCTAGTCTGTGCTGTGCTGTGCTAACATTCCTGGGGATACCCACAAACATGGCTTGCTAAAAGCTGTGGTACATCTTCATATTCCTGAAAGCTGGATCTTGTGCAATGTTGTGAAGCAGAGACTTGCAGACCTGAGTTTGTCTAACAGGGCTAGGCTTAATGTAGTAGCTGGCTGGGCATAGAGGAGGGCATAATACACATTCAGTGGATTAAAAAGCATACCTGGGCAGAAAAAAAAATTATGATTAGTTACTAAACCTTCAGCTTATGTCACAGTAACTGGCCAAGAAGTAGTTGTCTTTGGACTCTCTCCTTGAGATTTCTCATTGGAAAGAACAGTGAATTTTGTATAAACAAACAGATTTTCTTAACTCTCCTAGGAGACTGATTCTCCCCAAGTTTACAACATTTCTTGAGTGTCTCTAATGAAACACAGTCTTGGTTCTCCTGCTCCTCTGTCCTGCAGATCTTCCTGATAATTACAGTAGAAAACTTCCTTTGTTGGCAAAGGCGACAAAAGGGAGAAAGAATTCCTCCTGGATGCGGTCCCTTGATTTAACAGCATAATATTGAATGAGGAACACCAGTATCCCTAGCTTTCCTACAACATCTACCAGTAAAAATGCCCAATGAAATGGTTCCATTACCTCACTGGTGAATTTTTTAGCTAAATGAATAAATCAGTTTTACGGATCATAAAAGCCTTTCATCTTTCCTGTTGTCCTTCTAGGATTTTCTTTATCCTGCCTGCATAGTAGTTGAAGGCAAAAGTTGTGGCAGCTCTGCAGGGTGCTGAGGAGTGAGGAGAGACAGCAGGTGGTCTATCTTCAGAATGTCCGCACAGGCCATTAACCATGGCTGGTTCAGCTAGGGAACACATTAGCGCCTTGTCCATGGCATGCCAGGGGCCCTTCGTGCTTGTGTGAGTGTCTGGAGAGGGGTAAGAAGTACTTCTGTCTGGACCAAGCTGTATTCCAGACACTATTTCCACCCCAGTGCCTCTGCAAAGCCACAGCATCCCCTCACAAGGGCAAGGGCAAGAACAGCTGGGAGAGACAGCAATGTCTCACTCTTCATCCTCATCCATACTCACCTGCGTTGTCTTATACTGCTGAGGCCAAACTGGCCTCTTCAGTGCCAGTGCTGCCTTGTGAGCCAGGTGTGTTTCACTGCTGAACCTCCTTCTATGCAAAGACGGCAGGGAGCCATGGCTGCTCCTTCTCCAGAAGCAGTGGCAGCAGCATGGCAGGGGACTGCCACCAGCTCGGGGCTAGATGTGAAAGCTGAGCAGCCGGTATGGGTTGTCCCTTTTGCAGTTTCCTGTTTTCTTTCCCAACCACCTTTTCATTTCCTTCTACTACTAAGTGCCACCAGTGACCACTCACAACCCATTTGCAGATGTGGCTGCTCAGCTGACTGCATTCTTAATTTGTATCGGAGGCAAATTGTTTCCCAAAAGGTGTTCATGAGTAAAAACTGCTGTTCACTTAGTGACTGCAGTGATGACATTAAAGAAAATGACATTTCAATGGCTTTTTGTAAGGGGACGTGGCTTTTGAGGGAATAGAAATGCTTATATCTACCTCCTTTGAAATGCTTGAAAAGCCTATTTTGCCTTGCCTTGTTCTGTTTTCTGATCAGAGTGGAATTGCTATGTAACAAGAAAGTTTGTTGCTATAACACGTTTTAGTAGTTTGAAATACTCGGGATGACTATATAGTATTTTTGTCAGTAAGCATTGTTAGCAATTATTTCCTTCTTATTGCAACGGGGCAAAAGCTAGTGCAAATCAGTGTATTTCTAAGGAAGTCAGTGGAACCAGGAAAATTCCAGCTAAAATTTTGCCTGTGGTGTACAATAATTCTTGTGGACTATGGTGATGCATCTGCTGGCTTCAAGCTCACCTGAAATGTCCATCATGCTTGATTAACTGAGGGCAGACTCCTCCAAAACCATTTTTCCTCTGTTCAGATTATCCATTAGATTGAAATGCTTGGCATTGTCTGGGCTGTTAATTCAAGTGATCATCTAAAAAATAATTGGGTTTTGATGGGCTTTCTTGTTGACCTCATCCAGGTCAACATGCATGGCACATTTTAGGATCAGTTTAAAGGGTAAAACTTGTGGCAGTTCTCCTGTGGTTTCTTGACTCATGAATGAATGGTTTAAACTGTGGCAAATCCAACAAGTTTCTTCATCTGCCCTTCTGTATATGTGCCTCCACTTCAAAACCAGTCTCTCATGCATTATCCATGTCTGCTAATAGGATCATCCATCACTGCTAATACAAAATAATAGCTTCTGGTGTAGTGCCTCAAGATATTAATCTAATTGGATTTGTGTGGGGTGTAGTAGGCTGCTTTTGTGCTATGCTGGGGAAGGGGGGGGAGTGGCCAGAGGGATGGGGAAATGAGCGATTCTTGTTCCTTCATATAAGCATTGTACAAGTTGCCTTGTTCTCTGAAACCTGTTGGTTAGACTGCTGTAAATGTGTTTGCAGACATCCTCAAATCTTGCCCCACTTTGACACAGTATCTGTAGTTAAACCTAAGGTGGACCAGATCCAACCTACAGGTTTTTCCCAAAAACTTATAAGCAGATTACAAGCTTTACACTCCCTTCTTCTTAGCAGAACTCTGAAAATACAGACATCAGTTAAAGGTGTATGTCTCTCAGGAAGGGCATAGGGTGGTATGACGTTGGCAACCCCTAACTGTGGTGTTGCAACCAGAACCTGAGGACTAGTGCTGGGTGAGATCTTTCTGGCAGTCTACACTCATTTTTCCTTTGCAGTTGACTACTAAGTGCAGCTCTGGCATTCAGTCTTTCGTCTGTGATGACCATTATATCTTAAGCAAATCAAGGCATAATGTGTAAACACGCAGGGCAAGTGTTTATACCAAGCAGCTAGAGGGAGTCCTGACCTCTCTCAAGAATCAAAAGTTGTATCAAGGAAAAGATAAGAGGAGTACTGTGTGGGTGCTGTCCTAGCCAAATCTGAGGTTTGCATGGCTGCTGTTGTGCAAGATGCTGGTTTGCACATCCCGCTGGCCAGAGCAAACAGAGTGGCTAATGCACCCTTAGCCTCTTTGCTAAATCAGTGCCTGAATGACACACACACAGTCTCTCTGCATCATGCTACTTGTGTTAACTATTCTAGTCTACACTGGCACTCTCCAAATACTTGTTCTCTGCTTTCATTGCCTTGATGATAGCCATGATCTTCAAAAATAATTATTTTCCCTAAATTTAAAAAAAAAAAAAAAGAAATTCATGCCTTAGCAGCATCAAGGTTAGAAACATGTAATACTTACATCACTCCATGCATGAAGCTCCTGAGAATCATAACCTATTGAAGCCCACAAAAACTCTGTGAGGTAAGTATTCTCATTTTTATTCCGATTTTACATGTGGAGAAACTGGGGTGAATGTTATAGTTCAGGTCATACGAGAAGTCAGTGAGAAATCTGGGAACAGAACTCTAGAGTCCTGAGAGAGCATCTTCTCCCCATCATTTTGAGTCACTAAAACCTGAAGAAATTAAATGTCATGGATGCCCTCTACTAACTCCAGTATAAGGATGATCAACAGCACTGTGAGTGTTCTGGATAAACCCCCTTAAACCAATTAGCCAAGTCATCTCTGTTGGCAAGAACTCCAGTCAAATTCCAGTTAACAATAAACATTCCCCCATGCCAAGCAATGGAAAATCCAGTAACAGTTTGGCTGAATCCATGCTGAGTACAGAAAATGGAATTAATCTGAAAAGCGAATGTGCCTCAAAGAACAGTAACTCACCTGGATTTTTTTCAAGCTGTTAATGAATGTCAATCTAGTCTAGCTAAGAACAGGAAAGATTATGAATATGCAGATATCTGGATGTGTATTTCTGAAGTTTATTAAATTCATCATTTTTTTGTTTCCCAAGACATTTTACAGTATGATTAATCACTCAAGGAGTTTAACAAGATGATAGTGTGACTGTTCTAGTATTGAATGTTAGTTAGCTCACACAGGGGAATTTTTTTCACTTCTTAGGATTCATGCTGAGAGCAATGATTTTTCTTTTAAAGTTGTTATCATGCTAATTATTGGCTTATTACTTGGTTATATTGCAAATAAGCATAAGACAAATACTATGTTGGTCATAGTCCTGCTTAATTTTTTATTCTACCTACGTAGAGGTGTAAGAAAGCAAAAAATAGAGTCAAATAAATAGAGTCAAGAACTTGAGAATAGTCAGATTCACATATGTAGCCCACTTGTGACTTTCACAATGGCCTGTATTTTACTAGAAAATCGTATGAAACCCCTCAGATCCACTTACTTCTGAATTCTGGGAAACATGATCTCAATCTGAATTTATTGCCTTAAAATGACCTTGTTCAATGATATTTTGAAAACAGTGAAGTGTTTAGCTATCTACTTGTAAATAGGTAAGTATAAAGTTGCTTCCTCATTTAGACTTTTGGTACTTTCATCTTCTGTCTTACCTGTTGTTTCCCAGCCTTGAGAACATTCACTGGGATTCACCTATGTTGGTGTAGTCTTCTGGGATGTCCAAATAAGGGCATGATTTCAAGATCAAGTATTCCAAAGTGCTTAATTGTCCAATATTCAATTTTGGAGGTATCTATGTTTCATTCTAGAATTTTACATCCATATTTATGGTTTATATTTTCACTTTTTTTTTTTTTTCCTGAACTTTTTCCTAACTCTCTGTAACTATCCATTAACCCAAAAGAGTCCTGGCTCCCAGGCTGAAAAATCCTCCTTTGCACAGACAGGCTGTTCTGAGTGAGATGGACACAGCTTCTGAGAATTAATTTCTTGTCCACCAGCGAAAAAATGCTAGGCATGGTAACCATTGTTGTTCTTCCTTTGCCACCACCTCCAGCCATCAAACCTCAGCTGCATCACCTCAGGAGGCCCGCTCACAGCTCAGGAGACTATTTCCCAGCCTTCCGCAAGAAATCAGAGGAGCATCCACTGAGATGGAAGCTGCTTGACCAGAGGGGAAGGATGAAGAAGATCCAAAATATTTCACAAAGCTGGAATAGGAAGTAGCAGAAGAGATAAAGAGGCATCTTCTGGAATGACACTCCTAACAGGGGGATGGAGGACATTGTGTAACGGTTGCACAGGCCATACTATGTTGCACAGCAGCTGGAATTCTAGATAAAAGCAAGTGTATGATTTAGCTTAACAATAATGGACATTTTGTTAGAAATGTTCTAAATAGCCTTCTTATTATTGCAGCATATGTCCACTTAGTACTAAAATATTGGGCTGCTACCTTAAAAGAAGTAATTGTGTACCACCATCTCTTGTCAACTTAAAGAAGCCAATGCTTTCCTAGATTGTTGGGCTCCTTATGGCCTCTGCCTACCACAGGTAAGACAACAACTCCTATTTCAGGCAGCATAGGAAAGATTTTTCTTGCTTAGCTGTACTGAAAATAAATGTCCTCCTGTCTTAGTGTGATAGGTATTTGGGAGGCTGGAGTACAAAGAGTCCTCCTGTTCCACTCATTGGAAAAAAACCTAGCACAGCATTAAAACTGTGCTTTGCACGAACCCTGCTGAATGCCTTTTGTGGCATTAATTTAGTTGAGTTTGATCTCATGTCTTCTAGTGCACAGAGTGTCCCATGGGCCTGAGTTTCACAGCTCAATGTGTCCCCTCTGAAAAAGTTCCTCTTGACCCCAGATTTTACTGTGAGAAACAGTGGCAAATAATTCTCTGCTCTCTTTCTCCAGGCCCCTGGTGATTTATGTACCACCTCAGCTCTCCCTTTGCAGGCGGCCAGTGAACTCTGTCCTGTTTGTATTCTCCCCACAAGCAAACCTACCCTACTTTTTATCTTCCTTGCTACTCTTTTCTATATCTTCTTCTTTTTTTTTTCCCTAATCTCTTTTTGAAAGGAGAGGAAGGGCACTGCATGCAGTACTCAAGATGCAGGTATACCAGAAATTTATAAAATAATGCAACGACGCTTTCTGTTACAACTTCCATGCTTTTCTGAATAGTTTTGAAAGTTGTACTTTCCTTTTTGAACCTCCTTGGGCACTAAGTAATAGTTTATGTAAAATTATCTACAATAAATCCTAATTAATTTATAACCCAAACACATATTGTTGGGGAGTTGGGGTTGCCTCTCCCTATATGCATTGTTCTGTACTTACCAATACTGAGTTGGTGGTTTTGCCAATTACACTGAAGTAAGCTGCTGCTTCTTTCTTCACTCTTCTTTTTTTAACCTTACATTTCCTCTTCCCTGCTTGTTTTCTTCTTCCATCTACATCTCTTCCAAATCATATCTTCTGGATAAGCAGATTGAATAGCAGAGAACGCTGACCATTTCATCCAACCCTTTTTTTTTTTTTCCTTTCCCCTATTGTTAGCCAGTTATTTACACATCTTAAGATCATATGTTACAATCTTCTTTCAATCCATGACAGCTCAGTAGTTCTGACAGTATGACCTTGTCAAAATTGAGAACTGCAAACCATTATTGCCTCCTCCAAGGAAGTCTGAAAGATTTGTGAGGCAAAATTTCTTCTACAAAAACTAGGCTGATCCCTCTCTTATTCTAGTATTTATATCTTCAAAGTCCACTCACTGTGAAGTCACATTCTGTTGTACACTACAGGTTTGTAACTATGTCCAACATCAAAAATGCGCCAGCCAGTGTATGTAGCGCTGCTGTGTGACAGTCACACTACAATCGTGTCTGGTTGTTGCATGAAAAGACCAGGGTGTTTTTCCAGTGTTACGGACGCCCCTCGCTCCCTTACAGAGGATCACTGCAATACCAGGTGCACTTGCCCTGAGGTCTAACATCTTTCCACAGTGTTTTGCTAGACATCCTCACTGACCGAGTGCTCTGATGTCACCTTGTTTCAATTATTTTCATCCGTTTTACCATGTCCTTCATGTTTGTGGCGTTGACCTTAACCACCATCAGAACTTGTGACTCCAGCATCTGGGCTGGGTCACTGCCTAAACCAAATCAAAGAGGAATGCACTTTAAATCCTCCTGCTTATGAAAAGTGATTTACCTCTAGGAACTCCCCAAGAACTGTATTTTGCTTGTAGAATACTCTAAAATGTTTTTCACAAATAGACTGTATAGAAATGCAAAATTATACTATCCGTCCAAACACGTTTTCTGTCTGTGTCACCTTCTTCCTTTTAGGACACCTTTGGTTAACACTTAACTGAGTTCTACCTGACTGTTCTCTGGACAAGTGGACAGCACTGTCTCACCTTCAGAAGTTAAAAGGGGAACCTCTTTTTTTGCCTTTCATTACTACTGACAGTTTATTTGGGTTATTGTTCTTGTGTCACTACTGTCTCACAAAGGGAGTGATTTTTGTCTTTGTTCTTGTTTGGGTTTGGTTCACAGTCTCTCCTTTGCCATGAAGCAGAGATAAGTTGTCATCTTGAATTTACTTCTGTACATGGGAAATTAAATGACCTACCAGAGGTGTCATGGGGAGTTTATATGGCTCCTACAAATTTAATGTAGTTCTGATCGGGTTCCTTTTTGCTCTCACTTTTCTCCAGCCAAGTCCAAGCTGTGGCTAGTTGCTGTCTATTAGAGCTTTCTAGAAAGTGTCTGTTCACTCAAGTAGGTTTTTTTATTTTTCCTGGAGTTGGGGAAGGTGAAGAATACTGGCAGATACTCATTAGTATTGGAAAGATATCTCAGGATGTCTCTTACCTCTTCCAAAACCTGGGGTTTTTGACCTAAACGAAATACTGCAAAGTGGGGGAGAGAAGATATTTGTGCAGACTTCTCCTTGTAAATATTGGGTGCTTCACAAAAATAATTCCTAAGCCAAACTAGTTTTGTTGATGACACCCAGCCTGATGTGAGGAGCTGTGTGATGGAGTGGATGGGCTCATCCTCTCGGTCCAACTCTGACATCTAGTGTACACCAAAGGAAAATTTTCCAAGTGTGAATTTCAAAAATGAAATCTGTGTTATTTTGGGGAGGTCTGGTTTTGCAACACACTCGACCTTTTTCTGCATTGACAATTTCTGAGATAACCACTTGCTGCCAGCACAGAAATAAGTCTGAATAATCTGTCCTTCTTGGAAAGACTTATGATCTCAGACTTGTGATGCCATTTAGACTTGTTATGAATTACTCATTGCAACTATCAATGCTTGCAAATTTAGCCTTTTTTCCATTTGTCCATTTGTGAACTGAGTCTTTGGTCTAATCACTTGCTACCGCAAGAATGTTCGGTGCTCTGTCTTTTGATAGGGAGTCGTTTATTTTTTTAGAAACGGATTGATGTCTGACTTAAAAATCTGAATGTTAAAAATCAACAGTGAGTGAGGCACAGAGAGACTCTTGAGTGCTCATTTCTTATATTTTGTGTATTTCTATGTCTACATAAACAGAGATTGGAAAGGAAGATTGGCTCCAATGTTCTCAAGGGGCAATTGCAGCAGCCAGAGCAGAGATGGAAGAGGAAGGGGAGGGGGAGGGAGGAGGAGTTGTGGCTCAGCAGCTTAAATGGGCCTTTCCAATTTTTTAGGTCATGAGGTAGTCAGTTGGCTTCATAAAGCCAATTTGGTTCTGGACTGGCCATATCGCCACCTCATTTCTCCTTCTTGAGGTCTGTTGTTTACTTCTGTTGCTTGGGTATCTGGCCAGCATAAGTCCTTCTAGCCGATCCCTCACTATCCTTTTGCACGTACTCCTCCCTTTACCCCAACCTTCTCCTGATCTCTCACAGACCTGCTAATCATCACCGAGCAGCTCCCTTGGTATGGATCCTGGGCTATAGTCACAGAATCACTGAGACTGGATGGCACCTCTGGAGATGGCCAGTCCAAATAAGGTCCACTGGAGCAGGTTACTCTGGGCTGTGTCCACTCTGGTTTTGAAAATCTCCAGGGATAGAGGCTCCACAACCTCTCTGGGCTATCTGTGCCAGTGCTTAGTAGTAAAAAAAATGTTTTCTTACTTGTAAGTGGCATTTCATGTATTTCAGTTTGTGTCCATTGTCTCTTGTCCTGTCAGTGGATACCACTGGGAAGAGGCTAGCTCCCTCTTCTTTACTCCTTCCCATCAGACATTTATATACATTGATGAGATCCCTTTAAGCTTTCTCTTCTCTAAACAGCATACAGAAAACCAAACCTGGGATAGGTATAACTTTGTCTCAGACCCTAAGACCACCTACGGGCCTAAAACCTACTATGAATGTTAGAAAAGACTTGACAGCTTGGAAAAATCCAAAGATCATGATAATGTGTCTCACGGTTATAAATGCAAAGCTTGCATTTTGCAGGATCATCGCGTCTGTAAGAGAAAGCACAAATGGTCTATTGAAAGCGTTTCTTTTATTTCTGGAATGTGCTTTCTAATTTTGCTGCTGCTTGTTCATCTGTCCAGTCCATGTCTTTTCAGGATTCTTCAGGATGTTGGATACGAAGATGTATTAAGCTTCCCTTCACAGCTCCTGGGTCCAGCAGACTCACATGGGATCCTCACGCAGGACCAGGAACCAGAATCATGGAGTAGAAACTGGCTTTTAATGTTCGCTCTTTCTATTTGTAGAACTATGTTGCCAGAATACTGGTATTTCTGTTTGCACCACCTCACTCTAAGAGGCTCATGGCTTTTGGGGATATGTAAGGAACAGGAAAAATATGTTTTTATGAACATATCTAAATACAAGTGAGAAACCAAAATTTCTAGTGTGCTTCACTGATGTGCACTTCTGATTTTTGCTTGTAGATGCAATTGCTGGGCAGTCTGTCTGCCTACAAGAACATTATAAGGTCATGAGTACAAAATGTAATCTCAAAAGATAGGAATAGAGTAGAATGTGCAGGAAGATAATCTATTATGATATCTAAACAAATCTATTAATTTAAGTGGTCAAAGCATTATATAATGATCAATTTATTAACCATTAAGACAAAATTTCAACCAGACAAAATTTCAGTGTAAGTATTGCTAAACTTAATGCATGCAAATGCTGCTTTGTCTGTGAATATAGTGTGAATTAGTGATAGCATCATCAATGTTGCTTTGGGTTTGCTTCTGCTGCTGTTTAGCTGGGCAAATCACTTAACCTATTCACCTCATGTTTAGCACTACAAAAATGCTCATAATATCCCCATCAGATGGGTGATGGCCTTTCTGGAATCCTTAGTAGAAAGTTGCTAAAGTGCAAGGCCATTAATCCCGTTGTCCCAATTCTATTGTAAATGGAGACCTGTCCCTTTGTTTCTAGGCCGAGGTTAATAGAGAATTGCTCCAAAAATATTAGGCAGTAACAACCTCCTGACTGCAGTCAGTCTTTTGTTCACTGACTGAAGCACTTCATTCCCCCTGAGACCACAGACTGGTCATCCTGTCCAGTGCAGGCTTCTGGAGTGAGATGCAGTTCCAGCTAAATACGTGAAAGCAAGCTCCTAAGACTCTAAAGCAGTCAATGCCTATATGCAGACAATGAAAACTACTTTAGTCTGGAGCATCCCAGTCCTAACAGCGCCATGGAAAGGCTTAGCCTGTTTCTGTGCTTTCCCTTTCCATTTTTGCTGTAATGGCCATGGGGGCCCTTTGGGGACAATAGGTTTCTGCCTCAGAACACACCAACTCCAGCCATTCACCTGTGAGAGCAATTTATGCAGTTTTAGCACTGCCCAGTCTTAAGAGTTCAGAGACTGAATGACAATAAATAGACCCAATAAACCACATTCACACCATTGTACAGTCCACACATGATTCTGCAACACCTAAAGACTGTGTTTTGGGTGAAGGGGCAATGTTTATCTGATTTGAAAAAAATTGTATCTTATTCCCAAATAAAGTAACATTTAACACTTTCATTGAGTGCAATGAGGCAGGTGAAAGCTTTGAGAAATGACTCACTGCACTCCTTGGCAGGTACATTGCAAAAACTCCTATTTACTTAATTGATCAAGTGAAAAATTACTTTTTAGTTGCTCATGTTGCTCCTGGGTGGAAAAACAGCAAATGCTGAATTACCAGGCTATGAATATGCAATTTTAAATGAACTGCAGCAAATGATGTATGTTGTTGCATTTTTATGGCTGGGCCATAGTTGATCTACACAAGGATGGTAAATTAGGCTGCTGTGCTGTCAGATGTCACTAGGGCTGTAACTCCTAAAAAGAACATACAGTGCTAGGCTTACAGGGTGCTTTTTTTTTTTTTTTTTTTTTGGTATTAAGCTGGCTCAGCATTCCCCAGGCTTGGAAGCAAATCCTTTTCCTAGCAGTGAAGTCAGTCACATCCTATTTGTGCTCCTAGCTTGTGTTGTAAAGGGCCTTCATGTATAAACATGTACGTTTTCATAGCTATGCCACGGCTGATGGTCATTTGAATCTTTTCAGGACTCCACACTCTCACTCTTCTTGTGTTGTGCACTGAAATATTCACTGACTTCACTGGTAAAGCTAGACTCGAATCACACGAATTTCTTGTCACGTACTTGCTGCAACATACTTTACTGTGTACCTTACATGAATGTTGTTATATGAACTATTGATTGATTATATTTTAAATATTATCTTGTCTCACTGATAGATTAACAGGATTAAAAAAGTACACCTCCTAGGTATCAGGCATCCCGTTAATAATATAGCTGTCCTCTTGTACACTTTAATACACGATTATTTATTATAAGCTTGTTGATTACATCTTGAAGCTGAATATCTGCCAATTGACTGCATTCTCATGAAAGATGCTGGGTCAGTCACTGTGGCAAATGAAGTCCAAACTAGTATGCTCTTCAGCTGTCGGCCTAAGGGTGTTAAAAACATAACTAAATTCAATCTGCCAGGCTAGATAATCTTTAACCTCTTTGATGAGGTACCAAAGGGTCCAGCTGGTAGTGCTGCTCTGTCTAGCGCACAGAGCTATTAAAGTAAGCACAAAACTATCCTGTTCTACCTATTTTGTATAATATTCTACAAGTACCCATCCCTGTTTGTACAAATGCTGAAGGCTGTATCTGGATGAGAAAACAATTCTTGATTGACTCAATGAGGTAAACTATTAAAAAATAAAGCATGGTGCTCTTCCACCTTGCAGTATCCATATGCCATTGGGTAATGCTATTCATTTTTTTTGGAATTCCTAATTCCAATTTTTACTCTCCTACTGTGATTTTTAATCTTTACAGCCCCTCCTAACTGACAGCCTAGGACTCAGTTTAAAAAGCAGATGTCAAAAGAAAAAAACATGGACTAAAAGGCTCAACTGCTGAACTAGTTTAGCTTTCACCAACCCAGTAATAAAACCTTTGAAAGAAAAAAAAAAATCCATAGTCTACCCTAGTGTAACGGGCAGGTGCTGCAATTCCCATACGTTTCTCTTCTGAGCCCTGCCCTGCATCCTGTTTGATGTGTCATTGTTGACAGCCCTTAGCTGTAAGTATTTGTACTGCAGTAAATCTACATTTTTCTCCTCACAAATACAAGCCATGAGCAGTAAAGGCAGAGGAAGCCTTTGCTTTGCATTTCAGGAACTCTAGAGTTGATTCCTGCCCTACCGCTCTCTCTGTCTATCCCATCAGCTCTGCACGTGGGAATTTGCACTGCGGTCAGTGTTATTCCAGCAGAGGAAAGCTGGATGAATAAGGTGAATTGTCAGGAGAAAAATGCAATTTGAATCATTGGCTGATGTTTTACAGCCCTGTGCTACCAACCACTTTGGTCATCTAGTGCCAGGTACAGTGGATTGGTGATGTCCTTAGTGTTAACCCTTATTACCACACTGCACAAAGCTAGATCTGATCTGAGGCGGATTCCTCATTGACAAAGATCCTGGTAAGCTGCCTTTAATAAAGCAAGAGAATCCTTCCAACTCCACATGTAAGTCAAATTTCTTTCATCATCTCCTATGATGCTTGCTGAGATTTCATGATGCAGATAAGCACTTGAAGAGAATTTAAATTCAAGTGCGTGCTTGAGAAAATGATTATTTATAAAAATGAAAGGACTGTTTTTTCTATGTGCTGCCACTTTGAATGACCCAGAATTATTTACACTGCATTATTGGAAATATCACTGTAATCTTAACTGGGGATTGTGTCTCCATCCTTTTCTTCATCTTCCATAATCACTGTTTGCTTTTCTTCTGTAAGCAGCTTAGTGCCTTAAAAAGAGGAAAGGAAAAAAAAAAAAGTGGGGGAGAGAGAGAGAAAAGAGTTGATTTAGGAGATATCAGGATAAGAAGAATCTTCCTATCCTTTCTAATTTCTTGATCCTGATGTAGTTTTCCAACATCATGGGAGTTACTCCTCATTTATTTATTTAGTGAACAAGAATTGGATCACTGAGTTTTTAGCTAAATTTATCGGGCACTCTTAAATCCAGTGTATTTCTGCTACCTGTGAAAAGAGACACTGACATTTCATCTAGAAACCTGTTTGTTAAAAGGGTTTGGGAAGCTGCAAAATGGAAACAGCTTGCATGATGAAATAAATACTGTGATTAATCTTTGTGACTCAATCAGTTTATGTGAATGTGCGTATGCGTGCTTGTTTTCTATATGTATACAGCAATGTTACTTTGAATTTGCATATGCAAATGCCAAAATAGACAAATGTTAGAATACCTGCATGCCAAGTTCCATTCCCACTGAAACTATATAGTAAAAATAAATTGCCAAACCAACCAGATTAAGATCAATGTTAAAACACTGAGGTATGTTACTGAGGGCTTCGAGCCAGTATATGAGTTACTGACATTTGGAATCTTAATAAGCCTTGAAGCTTATCCATCCTAGAAGAAAAATAAAGCTTCATCCCTATTACAAAAGCACTGAAGACCAATACGGCATGATATTGAAAGGAATTTGATTTCACAGTTTGAGCACACCATGGGGATTCCAGGAATCTTTTTATCAGCTGTAGGCATGCTATGTGCAATATCTTTACATGTGTAAATGTTGCTGTCTTCCAAAGTCCTCCTCTATTATATACATAGGTTGTGGATCATACTTTCCATGAATATCTGCCTCTCCCCCTTTCTCTCTGTCTCCCTTTCTCTCTCTCATACTTAAAACAGTAAGTCCATTCGTTATGGATCTTGAGGCTTTTATGTGATACCAAGATATCAGAATTACTGTAACTGCTCTCTTTAATAGAAATTAAATCAATTAAGTGAAGAGAGGGCAATGTAGTAGATGATAGAAAACATTCTTGATCCCTATTTTAATAGATTGTGTTAGTTTTGTCTGTTCCCAGTAAAAAGCAAGTGACCTGTAAGATACATTTTATGCTCACATTCCTTGGTATGGAGGTTAATACTGTCTACAAACAGGATGAGGGTTACCATTGTGTGGAGATCAATGAAATCTCTCCCTAATTTGGTCTCCTGCTGTTTACTCTCAGTCTGTGCTAACCAGCTGAGGTGTTCTGTCAAACCAACCTGTTTTGCTACTTTCTGCATCAAAAGCCCTCTCACAGAGAAGGCTTTCAGTCTTGATGAGCTCTGAAAATAGAGCAATACCACACAGGAAGATTTTCTTCAACTTTGGACTCTTTTCAAGAGGTGATGAATTCATGAAAATACTAACCTATACTGCCCTTCATTTAAGTTAGCTTGTGCTTCATTTATATGCAGCTCTTGTGAACTAGGTGGTTTCAGCAGGACCATGAGATTAACTGAAAAGCATAAATGAATATTATTTTGAAGTACAAAGGACTTAATTTGTTCAAGCAGCAATTGAGTAACCATCATTGTTAACTGCGAAGAATTAGACCATTTTATGGAGATGAATGTAAATGTTCCCCACTCAGACTTCTATTCATATAGACAACTTAGGCAAATACAGATTGCTTTTTCCTGTTGTTTTTGGGATTTGAGGGAGACAGTTTAGGGGAAGGTGGGTTTTTTTATTGTTGTTATTTTTTCTTCATGGAGCAGTTGAGGAATGAGGAAAACATAACTAAAATATGCTTAAAGTGTGAAGCTACAATGGATTATTTGGTGAGAGCTAAGCTATCTTTTGGTAAACTCAGGAATAAGAAATCAGGAATGCAAGCTAAATAAAGCTGTGCTGTGCTCTATAATCATGTCTCTTATTTGAATTACAACATGATGAAGGAAAAGTACGTTTATGTAATTCTGATGGCTTGATTATAGCATATAAACTAGCCTTTTGAGAGCAGACAGCTGGAAGGTAGCAGCCAACCTGAGGTCCCCAGCTCTTAGCTGGACCCACATCATAAGCGTGCCAGACGCTTACCACAATCCACAGCAAGATGACGCATCACTTCGGTGACTGATGAACTCTAAAGGTTTCCAGCAGAGTTCAGGATTCAAAGCTCAGAGGAGGAGGTAGCCTAGAGCTGCAGGTTATTAACTTTCCAGACCATGGACCACCAGCAACTTCAAGGACAACTAGGTGCCTTTAAAGTCAGCCTTTTAATACAAAACAGTGGAAAGAAGGTACAAAAGGGATGTCTTAGCTAGAATTATTTCTATAACACAGGGAAGGGATTTTTTTTCTTTGATATAATGCCACTGATCACTTGTGGGGAAAGTGTGCTTTACTGAATGCTCTTTGGAAACTCTTGGTTTAAAGGAGTGAGCAGGACTAGGAATTGGGAACATTCGTAAGTCAGTCTTTCTCTGGTTACTGTTTAAGTAAATCACTCAGCATCCCTGCCTCCGTTTTCCCAGATGCATGCATGTATTATGAAACGCAGCTCATCCTGCAGATCTGTTTTAAGGATTGGTAGGTTGTTCTATTAATATCTGCCAAGAGATCTGACCAAAAGAAAACAGCAGAGAAATACAATGCAGCCATATTTTGCCAACAGAATTTGCAACTGCTTGCAATGTTCAGCTAGAGACTAGGACCTCAAAGGCTCACAGAGACATGACAGCTTCTGGTAAGAAGCTCAACCACAGGCAGAAGCAGAAGTTGGCTTAAATCAGCCATTTGCTAGGTGCCAACCTAGATCTAAGTCACACCCCAAGGGTTGTCAGAAACACCAAGATGTCACCAGTTCCCCTTGACTGCCTATGGGCAACTCCTGCGGCTGCGTTGGAAGAGTATTGGACTGTTTCAGTCACATCCCTTGCACTGGGAAAGGGCAAGAGGTGATGTTAAACTGCTGTACTTCTCTTGCATCACACAGAGATTTTTCACAGGGGGGCTGATGTTATCCTAAAAGAGCTACCTTAACTAGTTTTCTAGGGCATGAGGGAGAATGAAGGTTTGAAATTGTAGTTTTACTAGTTATCTCTGATCTGATTAAGAAACCCTAAGCAGCCATATTTCAGGAACCACACACCCATGTTTACACATGTATTTACATTCTTGCTCAAACCCATAGGCATGAAGAGCTCTCAGAAATACTTCAGTTAATTGAATATATTGCTAAGTGGGGATGGCAGTAGAGTGTCTCAGGGCTGAGTATAGGCTTTGGATCAGATTCAAATCCTTTACTGTCATGTGAGAGGGAAAAATACCCATTAGAATTGTGACTATATTTTGTCTTTTGGTCTAATCCCTTCAGAAAGCCGAGGTGTTGGCTGACTGAAGGAGAGCCGGCCACTGGAGCAGACCTCTGCTCATGGCTCATTTGTACGTAAATGGCACAATGTTATTTGTGTCACCTCAGTAAGAGTTTGAAGGTTGAATACATTTAGAAGTCAGACCCTTGTAGGGGAGGGGTTTGTGATGCTGAGGCTCAGACATTTAAGCTGTCTAAGGAGTGATTTCCTCAGTCTCCTTCTGCAGACAAGTAGACATGGGTTCTTGCAGACAGTAATGTTCAAATCCTAATTTAGCAGCCCCCTTGGGTGTTTGCAAGGTGTAAAACTGATTCTACTTCTCGCTTTGATCATGTGCTGTGTGGCAGATACATTAATTTTCATCACTTCGTATGGTCTGTTTGACTTGCTTTTATTTGCAACAGAAAATCACTCTGGTCACCCAATAAGGAGAGGGACTATCTGAGAGCGCCCATAATCAGTTGGACAGAATGCAGACAGATAACACAGCTGCCATTTTTATCTACATTTACAACAAAGCTACTTGTGTGGACAGCTGCTTAAAAAGATAATCTAGTAATTAAGTTCTGTTACTACACGCAATTAAACGGAGCTTTTTGAATTGGCATCTGGAAGTGGCGTTTGGAAGGGATCTGAAGGCGAAATGTTAGAAATGGGAACAATCCTCATTAGCAGGTCGCAAGGGACAGACGCGACACTGAGTGCTGCTTACTGCAGCAATGCCATTAACAGGGAGACAGGGACAGAAAAGGCCCATCTATATTTATTTAGCGCACGTAGCCCAGACAGGGCTTCTCAGGTCTCCGAGTTTACAATTCAGGTTCTATTTTACACAGCAGTTCCCCAAGAGCTCTGTTTGTTTGTGCTCTGTCTGCTACCCGATGGGATAACCCTGAAAGTAAATAAGTAGTAAATATTGGACCAGCGCTCAGCCACAATGAGTCACTTTTTTTCATAGCAAGACATGGAGCCACCGCTGGTGAATTTCAACCAGCAGAACGTTGTATATTGGTATGTGTCCTGAAATGAAAATATGCATTCTTAGAGTAGGGAGGGAATGAAGTTCAGGCATTCAAACACATAGGCTGCTTTGCTGCTGATACAGGCACCAGTCTACCACAGGCAGACAGTTTTTGGAAAATGGATCCAGAATACAGGATCTAGAAAAGCTGTCCTCGGGGAGAGGCAGCATCGAGCAGGCTACTCTGAATCCATGCTGAATACTGGAAGGTGGCTTCACCAGTAGGCAAGAAAGTGTTGTTGCAGGTATAATTGCAAACAGCTGAAAAATACATTAGTTTCTATCATTTCCCAATAGCAAACGCACACAAATTTTGTCACACATTTGAAGGTCACTGCACTTTTCTTGTTGTGTTTGTGCTCTTCCTTTTTGAGTTTTTGATTACCAAATCATTTGGGGTTTATAACATGTTTCTGTTACCACATAACTTGTATTAGCATCTTTTCACTTTGAAAATTATTAAAAGTTAAAGAGGAAGTCTCCACGGGAGGCAAGAGGTGAAGATCCTTAAAATGATTCTTATTTCTCTCTTAAGTGCCTACTTCAGCTGGTTAAACCTAGGGTCAAAAGGTGAAGTCATAAGTGACTAGATGCTAAGCCAACCAGAGTGTTGTTGAGACTGGTCAAGGAAATAATTCCTTGCTGCATCCTCTTAGCTAGGAATTACATTTAAACCAAACAAGAGTCAAGCCTCTCAGCCTCTCTGTCACACGTTTCATCTTTGATTTCCATCAAACATATTTTGGTTTCAGATTCTCCTTCTCTGCGTATACCCTGGAGTGCAAAGGACATACAGCATCTTCAAAGGGGCTACAAATGGCCAAAAGCAAATTTGCTTGGGGTTGTTTTTGAATGGACCAAAATAATTCCTCATCTCTCCTCCAAGGTCCAGAAGAAGTGTAGGCTTCAAGTATGATACACAGGACTACTATTTATTAACAATGGTTTGATAAATTTTACCTCTGCTTCTGTTTCTGAATCTATCCCTAAAAGACTACGATTTTTTCCCACCTAATTTATTTGTCATGTGAAATTTTGGGTAATTTGCTGGTAATTTCCTCCAGCAGTTATATAAGCAGTTCATTATCAGTGCTCTATATTAAATATTTCAAAGTGGAGCATTTGCAATTGGGCTCAGAAGTTGTGTACTAGATTTCCTTTCCACCCAGCAAATGATTGGACCAGGTTTCCAGTGACTCACTCACAGCAACTCGGATGCCATAAGCCATTGGGATGCTTGAATTCAATGCGAAAATTAAAAAATGTATTTTCCTTAGGCAGATCAATATGCAAGGCGCTAGTATTCACCATGCTTGCTGCCATGATCCTGCAAACTTAGTCATACTTCTCTCTGCTTTTGGGACCCTCAAAAGATTAAATGAAAAAAATTCTTACACTTGTTTAAGTCAGTGATGAAAGCTCAGACTCACAAAGAAAGGTGATATCTACAAATACAGGTACTTATTTCGATTGATGAGGCCATCTGCACACCTTATAATTATCAGGAAATTTCATTCGAAGTGTACCTGAAACTCAGGTGCTCGATGTAGGGAGCTGTTGCTTAGTCACTCAGGGCTAAAGTATTAGTCTCAGGACATCTTCATTTAGCCTGCCTCACGGCTCAGTAGTGCCAGCCCACAGCAGAACTGGTTCCTAAAAGAGGTTCCTAAGGGAAAAGTGTTTTCCAGTTTGAGCACTAGTTTTGGATCTGCTGTTTGTTTGGGGTTTTTTTGTTCGTTCATTTGTTCATCAGTTCATTCATTTTTTGTTCCGTCCTGTGGTCTGGAAAGGGCTAGTGCATAGCATACAAACTTACCCCGATTCCTGCATCCCTTGCTAGCACTAGTAATTAACATTTACACAGTGCTTTACATTTTCAAAGATTGTCAGAAATATTGATGAATTGAGGCTCTTCTGTGACAGAGGAATGTGGGAAATGCAACAAACAAAGGGTCTTAGGGCCAAAAGATGGTTGTCTGACTTCATACAGTCACTGAGCAAATGAGCCGTGGCACTGCATACAATGCCAGAAGCACAGAAGCCTCTTTAAGGTGCTGTTAATGAGAAGTTCATCACAGCTTGGTTTCCTCAGTGCATACTGGGGACTATGGAGTTAAGAGGAGGTTAATCAGGACAGCTTTGCTCCAGGTTGTTTGAGGCAGTGTGAGCTGTGTTAGTGCTGGTGACCTAAAACTTTGCATGTGCTCGATTTGAAAAGCAGGGTGGTGGTTGGCCTTTCACAAACGTAGGATCATGTTTGCAATAGATAATCAAGTGACTTAATGTCTTCTCTTACTCCCTTCCCTTCTATCCCAAAAACATAAGTAAGGAGTACAGAACAGACTTTCCATGAGCCACCACTGCTATTATATACTTTCACTAAATAGGTCCAGTTCAGCAGGAGCTGCTAAGTACACTGGGCAGA
Source organism: Chionis minor (assembly GCA_013398295.1). NCBI lineage: Eukaryota > Metazoa > Chordata > Aves > Charadriiformes > Chionidae > Chionis > Chionis minor. Next base: position 62,932 of record VZSF01003229.1, on the reverse strand, counting down.
GCAACCTCCTTCCAGCCTCCTCCCAAGCATACCTCTGATGGTAGCCACATTTTGCTTCCTCTTTGGAGCACCTTTACCTAAGTAAGTTTCTTACCGATTATCAAGGGTGGGATGTGTATTGCAGGCGTATCTTTTCTCCTCGGCTTTTTCTGCTCCAGTTCAGAGATCTGAGAGCCTGGACTCACTCTCTCTCTCTGTGGCTTCTCTGTGGTACCATATCTTTTCAGTAGATTATCAGAAAAGTCCGAAAGTATGCCTGCAGGCAAGAAAAAAAAAATAAAATGCCACTTCAGCCTTATTCACATTGAAGAAATTTGAATTTGCACCTGTATAACTTTCTCAATGACTGAAGTACGGCTGCACGAGTGGATGATCTGTTCTGCACGGTGCACCTACTCTTCAGGCTTTGCAATGATATACATTTCCTCCAAGTCAATTATATCCCATCGGCTATAGACAGTGATGCTATCAGGCCACCTGGTTTCTGATTGTACTTAACAGACTAAACTGCAGCCCATCAGAAATCATGGTAAAGATGAACGCAGTTTCCTATTCCAGAAGCTTAGATGTCATATCAAAGTAGTTTAATCATATATATATAAGAAAATATATATATAATGTTTAAATATAGAGTTCAAGCCTCTACTTGGGGGCAATGTGACCACATAGAAGTGGCCTATTTTGACCAGTGAAGTTCTGTTTTCTTTATGATATGGCTACTGTGGGCACAAAACGCACCTCTCCGGCCTCCGAGCCACTCTTCCCTAAGAGAAAATTGCTGAGGGGCAGATACACGTGAGAGCTGAACAGAGTCAAATGTGCCGAGTTCAATACCTGGATTAGAAATACTGGAAGATCACAGCTGCTTGTTTTTGACTTGGTGAATTGTTGTGGGTACACAAGAGACCATGCAAGTAGTTACTAGCTAAATCCTCTACGTATTTGCAGCATGGGAAGATGAACTCAATGCAGTGGGTACAAAGAACACAGCTCTCTCCCCAGAGAGCACAAAAAGGAGTGCTTGTTAGCAGAGAGAAGTGACAAACATTTATTCCCACTGCTGGTCTTGGAAGCTCCTCAGGTTTCAGTGGCAGTCTCCTGCTCAGTCTTCCCTTCCCCAGGTTGGTGGCATTTGGCTCCTGAACTTCAGAGGTCTGTAGATGCACAGCAGCAGGGAGCATCCTACAAGGAGCCACTTTGTTGCTACAGTGGTTTCTGGCTTCCCAAAACACTCGCCCTTTGCCAGGATCCCCATAAATACAAGAACTCTGCGATTTCGAGGAGGAGCAACCTGCAGCTGGCTTGTGTGCCCCTCTGGTCTCCTACGAGCCTTATCCCTGTTCAGCCTCCCCCTGAGCACTGGGTATGAGTTTCACAAGATAGTGCAGGGGCTGAACTGGATCCTTTTTTATTTTGGACCAGATCGAATTGGGACATCTAGCATGGCTCAGCAGCTAGAGATAAATATGCATCATTTATCACGTAAAGGCAGTAACATGAGGAGCCCAAAGGGAACATGTTTTTCAGGAGCACGCACTCACCCAGCTTGGTATTCCCAGACCTTGTGAAAAAAACCCCTTTTTCTAACAGGGAATACCTTTGAGAAAGCCAGCTGCTCTGTGTGCCTGCCTTCCCAGCTGCACATGGCATGGAGCTGCTTTCTTGCTCGCATCCAAAGGAATATAAGTGAATGAGGGGTCTTTGGACCTTTCACAGGTTCAGTCCACTCAGCTGAATTGGGATTTTGAAGTCAAGAGATGTATTGCTCACCTGTCAGGGGCGGCGGGGTGTGTAAAGCCGGTGTATCTTTTCTCCTTGGCTTTTTTTGCTCCTGTTCAGTGTTTTGAGAAGCCTGGATGGTTTTAACTTTTCTTGGTTTCTTTTTGAGGTCACAGCTCTTAATCAGCTGCTCTGAAAGATCCTCTGTGGGAAGGGGGGGAACAGACAAACAAAAAAGAATAGAAATTGAAACTGAGGGGAAATAATAAACCAGATGGTAAAAAGAAAAGCTTTAATAATACTGCCTTCATCCAAGTAGATCACAATGCCTGTGGACAAACATCTCTTAAATAGTTAGTACAAGAGGCCTCTGTGCCACGCACTATGTGGGAGTCAAGTGACTTAGGTGGTCCTCCTGCTTTGTAGGTGGTAGACCTAAAACAGATAGAGCGAGCTGTGGGCAGCTGTGTTGCATGGCAGAGGGAAGGCTGCACTGTGGAGTGCAGAAGTCCCATGGCCACCCTTGTTTCACCCAGCGCTAACTGTGCGGGCTGTCTTCAGGAGTTACAAGGGCACTTTTGTGAAGGAAAGATTTATGTATGTGGGATTAACCTCAGGTATTGGTAAACTGAGCCAGTATATTGTTCCCTTCAAGAGCTGGCTTTATTTCCAGAGGCACTGAACAGTCAGTAATTCACTTTTGATTTACATAACATTACCCTGGATTTTTCATTTTCCCTTAAAACAAACCTTGACTCAGATGACTTAGGTGGTCAGCACAGTGTTTCTGCAAGGATCTGCACTTTTGGGTGCTTATGCAAGCTGAAAATATTGAATCTAGCCTGTCATTAGTATCATCATGCAAACCAATGTTTAGATTTCTTAAACACTGCTTATTTGGCTTCAGCAGGGTCCCCTATCCCCACGAACCCACGGCTGCAGATTTGGGTGCAACAGCACTTTGCTCCAGGCTCTCTCATGCTATTGGAGGCAGCTGTGTGTCTGTGAGCCTGCGGGTAGACATGGGAAGGATAACCTCAATGTGAAGTCCCTGGAAGATGCAGGTCTTTTTCCAGCCCTCACAGGTTTCCTGCATGGCCCTAAGGAGCTCATTTAACCTCTCACCACCTCAGTTTCCCGACTGTAGAATGGGACAGGACTTATTTAAATAAGTAATTTTATGGAACAATTATGTTTGGTATGGCAGCAGTTGTAATAGTGGTGCCTGTGGCTAGAAATGCTGTGAGGTAGAGGCAGAACTAGGATACTTTCCTTGGAGGCCTGATAAACAAAGTTTATAAAATTCTGCTTGCCTGCGGTGAGACACTTTTTTTGACAAGCAAGTGCAATTGCATTTGTTTCGTTATTGTCATCAGAAGGGTAACAACGAACAAATAGATATTTTTTTTCTGGGTTGCTTAATCTTCATAACAATTTTGCAAGGCAGGAGCGAAGTAATAGCATTTGAAGCAGAGGCAAAGACCATGAATATGCAAAGAGCACAGCTATCAAGTATGAAATCTGCTATTTAGGAGTGTGGTGGAGCAAAGATGCCTCTGGTACTCTCAGTGCAAAAGTTATGTATGAAATAGGTTCAAAAGAGGAAACATTGACAACGAAGGAGAAAAAGCTGCCCCAGTGGAGGCAAAGGGGGTGTCTGAAATCTTTTAGTGAAATTGCATATGGAAAACAGTGTTCAGGGAAGGCTCAGCTATATTCTAGCTTTCCGTTTATTGTGGTATAAATAAAGAAACTGGTCCAATTTTTCTACCAGGGAAAAGAACAATGACTTGTTCCTTTCTCCTCTTTAATCAACTTCACTCTAGAGCTTCAGCTGATATTTATATGTGGGAAAAACTGTCTTTGCCTTTCCATCCAGCATCAGAAGTGTCAGCAGAAGGTATAATCTATCAGGTTTCATGAGGGCTCAGTTGTGTTGCTGGAGGGGGAAAACAGGCACTGGACAGGACGTAATGATGTGAAGACAACACTTCTCTAATTACTGCAATGACATCATCTAATAACACTTACCTAAATGGTTACAGTGTGAATCTCGCTTGTCGAGTCTGTCTTCTGGGATATCAAGTGGCTGAACACATTTCGTTGACATCATTGAATGGGCTTTTCTTCTTTCAATAAAGGGGGGGGAGAAAAAAAAGCAGCAGCATGACATAAAACAGACATATCGGTGTTATGTATCCATTTGCTAGCCAGATCATGAGAAGTTCTTGTCTTCCAGCTGCTCTCTGTGATGCAGTCTGCTGGCCTGATTTTGCTCATGCGTGCTAAGAGAGGCATTTATTCACTGCCTTGGTTACACATGCAATATCCCATTTTTCCACCTACCTTGCTGTAAACAACCCACACTAGCATGGGAAATACATTGGCTCAACATAAGAATACTGACTTTGATCACACAGTAAGTGCTAGGAATGCTTTATTCTGGTTTTCTCCTCCATTTTTTCTCAACCGTAAACTAAGGTTCATAGTTGGTGTTTATCATACAGTCTAACTTCAATTACGAATGCTGTTGAGTTAGTCTTACAAGTCCAGCTCCTCTAAGACAGCCTGGACACCCCTGAAGACCTAGGTGTGAGTGCTGCCTCTGAAAGACAGCCAGTGCCCATAGACCCCAAAGACAGAATGAAGTAGACTTACTCTTCACCTTAGAAAGAGCATGGGAACCCATTTCACAAAGCTGTTTAAGTGTCCACGCTCTGTAGGTCTCACTGGTTTTCTCTTTCGGCTGGTTTATCCCCCTTTTCTTGAAACTGCAGGGAGTGCTGGAGCCCAGCCTCCTACATGAGCTCCACCAGTATGCCCCAAGCTGAGATTTGATCCTGGACTCACTTGCTCCAGGACCAGCCCCCTCAAGATGCCATCACAGCAAGAAGGAAATTAGACCATTTTTTTACTGCTGATTGTTTCTATGGTTGCTTAGCAGAAACCTGTCAGAACGACAGAGCAATGTTAAAAGAATAAAGCCTTCAACCTGAAGGTGTGGTCTGAGTGATGAGGGTATCATCAGCGAGCAAAAGCTGTGGTAGTCTCTTACCTACAACCTGTTCTCCATTTTTGGGGAATAAAAGCAGACTGTGAATTCCTTGTAGGGAAGAGGAAGGCAATGAGGAAGAGAAATAAAACAGGAGACAACAGGAACAGTGGAAAAAAGAGAAGAGGAATTTGGAAAAAATGGAGGAAGAAAGGGGAGGTTGAGAAGAAAAGGTGAATAGAAGAGAAAGGTGAAAGAAAAGGCAGTTGGCGAAAAACAGTGCATAGGAGGATAGGAAAACAGAAGACTGTACTGTGGGATTTTGTTTTTACCTTGCTGGAGATAAAGAAATTACCTGTATAATTTCTCTGTAAATTGCAGTGGTTGTTTGTCAACAAGAAACAGAACAGTAGGGGAGTTAACCTCATTTCTATGACTAAACTTGTGTTTATATAAAGACCAATTAATCCTCAAGCAAAATCCAGTCACATAAATATTTGCCAAACAAAATATGAAAGGTCACACTCACAATCATACACTGAGTTAATTCTTCAGGGGATAGAAAAACATGTCCTAAACTCCAGTGACTTCAGAGTAAGTGGAGCAACACTAGCGGACAGTAATAACGGTCAGGAACATTGACTCATAACGTACATATGGGATTAACTCCCATACCCTTCAGTATTCAAAATTAACAAAAATTTGTAAAATTCTACAAACTCTTAAATACCTTGCTGAATCAAGCCTTGATAAAAGGTTTGACCTCCACCTGTTCACTGCAGAGCTGTCCCAGCCCAGCTGCACATTTGTACTACAAGATTATGCTGCCTGGAGACTTCATTTGCATTTACAGAAAAAATAATCTTCCACTCAGGAAGACCCTGCATAAAGAAATCTTTGAACGCACCTTAGCACGTTATGGTTGCTCTGTTTATCCACTGTAAGCTACAGCTATGGCTTAAAATGAAGCAGTCACAATTTTGTTCCAAACAAAAACTTATTATCTGGCCATATGAAGGCTCACGCTGCATTTTGTGATTTGATGAAGGTTATTTTCTTCAGTGCCATTTGATTTTATCAGATTTGATAAGGACACACTGACTAAATATTATGATTGCTGCACATTGTGACAGTCTGTGTGACAAAAGAATAAAAAAGATTACCAAAATGTATCATGAGTTTTGATATCTTTGATGTATAAACATTGCATAAGATGTGTGAATCTCTAAGTGCTGTTACATGCTGTTGCTGCTGCACATTACACACAGAGCTGTCCTTCAAAGGAGAGGTGATATATGTAAGCCTTGTAATGGTGCTTTCCCAAACCACTAAAATCAATTCCCGCCACTAAAGAAAAAGATTCCCCAGTAACGTTTTGCATGGGAAGGAAGACAGCTGTGTGGACTGTATGAAGTCATTAATACGCCTTTACAAATGGAAGCACGTTCTCAGATTTTCGTGTGGTAAGTGCAACTCTTTTCCTAGCAGCCTTCATGCTAGCAGTTTGCACTCTCTGCTGCTATCAGTCACCCACTTGCTATTTATGTGATGGACTAAGGTGGGGTTTTTTTCTTGCACTCTGTTATATCTCTCGACATAATGAGCCACATTCATCTTTTGTGCAACTGTAATGGTTACAGTGGAGCTCTAAATCACACTCAGCAGGAGACACTTCCTGAAAGGGATATAGATTTTTCCATATGAATTAAGATTCAATAGTCATTTAGCCCAAGACTTTGGCTGAACTACTCCCCTGCAGAGATATGTGCCTCAAGGAGTCACCTGGAGTCTCTTTTGGGAAAAAGACAGAGCTGACAGAGACACCTTCAATGCTTCCCTAAAGTCTGAGACAAGTTCTAGCTTTGTCTACATAGTTTTGCATTTGCGCCTTGCAAAAGAATTTGGCATTCAACAGGATTGGCTCTACTTACAGACAGAGGAGAGCAAGGAATGATAAGGCAGACTGAAAAGTGCAGGTATGAGTAAACGCTACTTCAGCCTCATGTGGATTAGCCTTCCTGCTGACTCTGTCATATAACAGCAGGACTCCTTTGTAGGAGATGGCAATTCAGGATGACAAATATCTGAACTTTTCACTTTCTAGATATCACCTTTGGTACTGATGGACTTCTAGGTAGCTTAAAGCACACTCTAAAACTTTTTTCATAATTCTCAGTTGCTGTTTAAAGTGCCTGAATAAAGCTATCCAGAGAAAGGAGATGTACAGCTCTTATGACTCACTAACATAGTCTTAAAACACACACATTCATGCAAACAATAGAATTCTTTGTTTAAATTGTGGGGCTTCATCAAGAAGTCCACCAATGCAACCAGTTCTGTACTTCCATTAAGTAAAAATATTTTGCTTAGACACAAAGAAAGAAAACAGTTTTGTTTTACTATTTTAATGTGCAGTTGGTTTAATGTAGATATTTGTCCCAAATAATCAGTCTACAGCTTAGGGAATACTCTGCAAAGCTACTCTCACATATTTCTACCAAAATTATGTGAATCTGATCATGTGACATTTAAAGCAACTTGAAATGAAATCTCATGAGAAAGACCTATCTTATAAGATAGAAAATTAAACTTTGAGAACAAAACCGAAGAGCTGGACTTTTTTCATTTGATCCTGAACTAGGCACAGAAATGGCTCTGGATAGGGGAAAGTTACATCTCCATTTCTTGTCTTCTCCTAGGATTTGAATGGTTGTAGGTGCTATGCAGCTACTGGAAATTAGGTACCTATGTGTATCCAGCCTAAAGGCACAACACAGTTCTCAAATGAGTCATCAGTAGTCATCATTCTTACCTATTAGATGGAGAAATGAACTTCTGGTCTGCATTTCTTATCAAAGTTTACAGGGGCTAAGTGGGCATCAATGTCCTCACCATTGTACATTAAAGGTGTGACTTGTTACACATGCCTGTCGTTCCCTTGTATGTTGAATACCTAGAATTTGTGAACAGGCCTCCACAGGTCTTCACAAACTGTGCTTTTGAGGACTTCAAAAGAGTATGGTGTTGTCCACAAGCACATGGATTTTTTATTTTTTTATTCCCCCCACCCCCTTTTTTTTTTTCGTTCAGGGGAATGCTTTGCTTCCACGATTGATGAAATCCACAAGAAAAAAAACATGTACTACTTTGCAGGACATACATAATCATTAAAGAAATGGTTGGCATGTTGACATGGCTGCTACATAAATAAAAATACTCTTGACAGCCTCCTTGTCTGGTGGCAGCGGGCAACCTGAATTTATTATTTATTTTGGTAGGCTGGTAACAATGCTGCCATAGAAGACTGTATGACACTATGTACCTATCTTCTCCTGGACCCAGAACATGTCTTAAGAACGTATTTTTGCCGTGAGCTGGGAGGAGAGTTCAAGAGCAGAAACTGAGGCCACTGGGGCCCTGTGCTGGGACAGCATGCACACGGGATGTCCACACAGGGCCTGGCCTTGCTGCCGCCGGTGCACTCAAGAGTTGGAAGTAGGAAGAAGTGGGATTATTTTACAGTGTGCTGTCTCATGCAGACACGAGACAGAGGGAGGACTGCAACAGCTACCGTCCAGCCTGCACCAAGGGCAGCACTTCTCCACCCTGCCCAAAGAGCTGCTCAGGCATCAGGATTTGCCCTTCAAGACTGGTGCGTCTCTTCCCACCACACACACACTTACGGTCTCCTGACAGGTTTTGGTTGTTAAGTTATTATAAATTGCAGTGCCCCTCTCTGTCCAGTTGCAATGAGCACATGAGCAAGGAGGGACCAGCCCCCAGCATCATTACCTGCTCTTCTCTTCCCTCCCTAAACCTATGTGAGAGGCAAAGACACACCTGTCCTTCCTTCTGTCTTCTGTCACATGTCCTCTGCAGGGTCCTATAGTGAGTAGGCGCCTTATTTGCACCAAGTCATTTACAAACATGTACAGAAGGAATAAGATACTATCATTTGGATGTAGGCATCTTGCGCCCACCTTCCCAACACAGAACTCATCTGAACGGCTCAAGGACCAAGGGGAATGGTACCACACCTGGTTGCATTTGGCTCCTTCCACCTACACTCAGCAGGCAGCCTTCCCAGCAAATACCATACCCTGCTCCTATCCTAGCCCCATTACAACTGCTTTCTGGGCAAAGTTTGTGAATAAAGCAAGGCAACCCATCTACTGCAGTCAGAGTAGAAAATAGATGCCCTAAAAGTAGAAAGTCTGGGTGTTCCTGCTTTGTTTTCTAAACTTTTCCTTAGAATTTTTACTATATGTTTTATGTTACTCTGTTGGAGTGACGTCTTCCAGGGCACAGGACACAGCCTTGTGGTGCTCCACAGAGTTTCTTCTTCAGTTTTTTGGGCACTAGGCTGCTGGCTCCAGGCATTCTTATCAGGTTAGTCTGATTTTTATTTTTTTAAAGCTATTTAAAACTTCTTAGGAAACACTTAGATATCTGAAAGCCTGATCCAGGTGCCTTCCTCCACCCAAAACTTTTGCTACTATTAACTGTATGGATGCAGAAATCGCACGGAATTGTCTCGAAGCAGTTTCCTCTCACAGACAGGGCGCTTCGGGGGCTAGTTCAAAACCCTGACTGGGCTGTGAACTGACTCCCATCACCTCCCACAAATTTGTAAAAGAAATAAAAACACCCACAGTTAAACTTTGATTGATGGGTGAAAAAAAGTAAGATAAATTTACAAGGGTTCACAAAGTTTCTGTCTTTGGGATAATAAAAAATATAAAGTCTTCCTTAATTATTTCTTTGAGGTACAAACTGACCATTGCACACGCAAGCCCTTTGTAGTGGGATAAGAAGTCTTGATACCTGTTCCCACTCTGCTGGCTTGTATTACCTGCTTGCAAAGTGTCCCACTGTCCCGCTGTTAACGTTAGTCGGAGCAGCCATCTTAAAAGCAGTCTCCTCCCCAGGGCCCCATCCCATGCGTTCCAGCCTCACTGCGGTCACACTCAAGCTTTCCCTGCGTGGGACCATCCCCAGCCCGCTTCCCGCAGAGCGGGGACCCCTGTTCCTGCTCGTCCCCACGGGTGACACGGGCGACTTGCCTTGCTGGTGGTGGCTGCTCAAGGCGGTGAGGGGGGCGAAGAAAAACAAAAGAGCAAGGCAAGAAGCCCCCCCCGGCGGGAGGGCAGCATGCGGATGAAGTACTTACGAAGGGGCGCGAGGCGGTGTGGAAGGTGCGATTCGGCGTGGGGCGCTGGACCGTCGGCGTGGGCCGTCCTGGGCCGGGGATGCAGCCGATGCCGCCGCCCTCCTTATCTAGCGAGCGGCGGGAGCCGTCGCGATGGCAACGCCGGGCTCAGACGTCCTCCGGGGGGCTGGGAAAGAACATCACCGCTCCCCTGCCCCGCCAGCGGGGTTTAACCCTGTTGCCTTCCTCTTCGGCGAGCTGCTGAGGCCGAAAGAGAGGGGACAGGACTGGGGAGACGGGCAGCGCATCAAGGAAAAGGCATCTTTCCTGCCCGACGACCAAGAGCCACAGAAGCTGCCGCTCTCAGAGAAGCAGGAGGATGCGAAAGCTTCAGCAACGAGAGCCAGAAGGCAAGCTGCGGCCGTCGTGTCAAGAGGCGCAAGGAAAACGGCAAGGGGAGGGAGCAAGGCTCGTGCTGCCTAGGACCCAGGGGAGAGCCAAGGATGAAAACGGAGCGAGGAGGCAGGGCAGGCGTGGAGGAGCAGCACCATAAGCACTGGAAGTGATGGACGCCGTCTCCAGTGCTGAGGTTCAGCGATGACTGCGGTGTTTGTGTATGTATCTGGCCACAACTAGTTACACAAACATGGTATTTATGGGGCCGGGCAGGCAGTCTTCTGTGGCTGCCAGCTGTTTGCCAGTTGAGACTAGTCCCTCCTATTTGAGCCTTTGGATGGAGCTGTTATTTCAACTGAGGGAAAAATATACAAACATGCCTGATGTTCGGAAATCTTTGGGAGAAACACTCTGCTGAGTGGTGGGACTGTGAATTGCCCCTCTCTTAGTATTCGTTGGCAACAAAAATGCCTTTTTCTATGCCCTTTTATTAAAACATCTTTAAAAACTGTGACTACTCACAGTTGCGCTTATCTTTTCCCCCCACTCAGCAACTGCAATTCAACAGCACCAGCATGCACTCTATCCTTTAAATTAGTCAAGGTTTCTTTCATAAATAATACACTGTACAGGAGGCCCAAAGGGTCAAAGTGCTAACTCCCAGTGCTGCAAATTGTGCAGCACCCTCCAATCCTGTACGTTTCAGGTGTGGTTCTGCAAAGCGCCAAACATCTTAAAACACTCGAAAGGCACCACTTGGAAGCACTGTGAGCTTTCTCCATTGATGTCTGAGAGAGACAAACATATTAATTACCTTGCAGAGTGTAAAAGTCATGTGTGTTTAGGTGTCTCAGAGACCCATTTGTAAAAGCAAGCCCGTAAATGCTTAAATCGCTCCTGAAAAAATGGAGCATAGGTTCCTAAGTAAAGTACACTAAGAATTTTTTGGCAAGATTAAGATTTCTAACTGAAAAAAAAACCCAAAACTCCTCCAAGCCATGCAACCCCCAAACTGTTCATAAAATAAAATTGTCCTTTATGAGTTGCCCATTTCTATATAACTTTGATTTTACTTTCAACATTGTCAAGAACTCTCTGCTGCAGTGAGTTTTAAATAAAAACCCCTCTATTTTTATACTGAAATTAATTTTACTTAGAAACACAAGTTATTTTGTATTTTCCTATGAACTCAGAAAAATCAGAATGAGATCACTGAAAAATGGGCTTATGAAACAAAACGCTCAAATCAGAAATACATTTTGAAACTCAGCTCAGAGTTGCCTTTTTACTTTTTCATTGTCCTGATTGAAATAGTTAGTCAGTCATTTATAGCACTGGAAAAATTCCCCGAGGATGAGAAAATAATTTCCTGTTCTAGCCACAAGATCCCAAGGATGCCTTGGATTATTGCAGAATAGCTTTAATCATGAGGGAAGTGGCCTATCATACTCAGCAAGATTACACCCAACCTTAGTCATCTCTTCCATTTGTCAGGTATCGCATGATGCAACAAAGTGTTTTACTGCAGCAGCAGATTTATCTCAGCCTTTCCAGAGGGGCTGTCACATTACCAGTGTGATGGAGGATTTACTCCCAAATCTGATCTTTTAAATGTCTACAGTCCTTGTCCTGCTTGTAAAAAGGTTGGGATTCCTTCCAGGTTTCTAATCCTTCCTGCTCAGTTATTTCACAAACACAGCCTGGAAAATAGTCTGAGTCTGTAATAAATCTGCTCTTTAACCCTCTTCCCTCATAAAAGAGAATTCCCATCAGCACTTGGGGAACTACTCATGTAATTAAAGATAAGCACATGTCTAAAAGTTTCCAGGCTACTGCTTTAGAAGACAGGCGATGCAGCTTTGACAGATGGGAAAGGAGTAAACGATCTACTAGAAACCAGATAAATACACAGACACATGTACGTATATGCATATATAACTGTTACCTACATATGCATTTGTTATTTTTATATTTGTTTTTGGCTTGGTTTGTAATCAAAGGGTAAAATTTTCAAATACCCAAAGGGCAATGAGAATTTGGCCTTCCTTTGATACTTTTTTTTCCTGCTAGAACTTTCCTTTTCTGTACTGAAAACCTAGCTTACTGAAGCTATTCAGTACAGCATGAGACAGTGATTCTTGGAAGATGCATGGTGCCCCTTGATGTTATGCTTGCTGGTCAATAGTAGGTCTACAGTTGGTTCTGCAATGCAAGTGCAACTGGCTTTTCAACACTGTGGTAACTAGTAAAGATTATTTCTTAGCTGTAATTTTGCTTGCAGTGCAAATCTGTTCGAATTCAAAATGAGATCTCACTCGTGGCAGTGCCAGTTCAGTATCAACCCATTAAAACACTGGATTTATGCAAGGGGAAGCCAGATAAAGCTCTCTTCCTTACAGATTACTGGTACCATGCTCATTCTGGGGTAAGCGAGCCTGCAGTTTGGGCCTTTATCACATTTATTGATATGTGATAAATGAAACGAGACTGGTGTGATGGGTTTGGAGGGTTGGTTTTTAAGGAAGTCCTGATAGAACAATACTATTATTATGCCTTAATTCATAATACATGGGGGATAGCTTGTTTGCATAGAAGTCTTACATTAAATAAAAATCCCACTTTTGGGATGGGAGGGGAATTACTCCAAGTAGATCCCTCAGCTTGGCTGAGTGCTGAGGCTAGCAAACCTCAGACTCAATGGGGCATTTAAAATGCCTGTGCTTTCTTCTTTCCTGATCTCCTCTGCACTATCATAAAATAGTTCTACTGTGATGGATTTCTATGCTGATCCTCTTAAAAAAAAAATACCAGTCTTTTGAATAACAATTGTGGTCTGAAAAAAATTCTAAGTATGCAAAGGAGGCTGCCTACAGGGAACAGGTGTGGAGAAGAGCAGCAGATGCTGCCCGCAGAGGCAAAGTTGACTCTGCTAAGGAAGTGAGACTGTGCTGCACAGAAGAGAAACAAGAGGCTGGAGACCATCAGGTGTGTCATATCACAGAATGTTCCCATGCAAAACCCTCTCTCTAAAGAGGGGAGGGTGAGCATGATTATCCATACCAGGGGAACTGTTGTCCTAAAGAGGATGTGGCTGTCACCTCTGCATATTCTGTACCTACTGCAGAAGACCATGAAAGGCACTGAAAACTAATATGTAATCAAAGGTGTATATATAGAGAGGTTTCACTGTAGTTCTGTGGGGTTTTGTATTCAACTGTTTACATTGCTTTTTGTTCAGATTTGACTTTCAACCCCTGGCACTATTTTCAGATGAAGTAAGTGCTGATAAGGTGGAAGTGAAGGGTGATTTCATTTTAACAAGTCTTGGGCATTTGAAAACTTAATTACACAGCCTCAAAGTGGCTTTTCTATGCAGTAACATGTGGTTGCATCCAAGATAATACTCCCTCCAGATAAGCAAACTCAGGGCTCACACTATCCTCATGTCCTTAAGCCCAGCTTTAGCCTGTGCCACTTATTTCTGTGTGAAAGTGCACTGCACAGTACAGAAAGTTTGGTCCAGGTTCATGCTAACTTCTAAGCCGCTGCATGTTTGTGCATGCCTAAAGTAAATTTATACATGGAGAATTAAGGACCAATTTATTGATTTGGTCACTTTATAAATGTTTTCATTAGTTACTTTGCAGCCAGAGCAGTTTGTTCAATAGATCAATGTGCAGTGTTGCTTTTTTATCAAACAGATTGCTTGATGTACCGTCTTCAGCGGTTTCCCTTTAAGTTGCGGAGGGTAGAAGTGCAGTAAATTGAAACCTACACTCAATATGCCAAACTATTCAGACAAGTGACTATAAACATTTACATTTTCCCTTGTATATATTAGGATAACCATAAGGAGCATAAGTTGCATTTATCATGGACCCAAACATATAGGTAGCTCTCGTTTTTTAAACAGAAGGCTTACTTGAGGAAAATCATTGCCACATCCTGGAACACAGCACATTTGTCCCAGGTCCAAGAGGGAAACCATCTGTGTTTGTTGTACTGCTGAGTGAAGCCTTCAAGGCTGGAGTAGTCTCTAAGGCCCAGAGGAGTCTGGGATTTGTATCTACCATGACAGATGGCTCTCATACAAACATCTTTCCTGCTGCCCCTGCAAAGGTTAGGGGGGATTGCAACAGAGACCTAAAAGGCTGGAAGAGAATAACCCCATTTGGAGTGCCTATAGCGAGAGGCTGTGTCAAGCCAAGGCTCCTTGTGCAAAGTCAAGGGAAAAAAATACCACACTAAGTTGACATGAAAATGATTGTAGATTAGCCTTTGCTTTTATGTTCAGATAGACAATTTAACATTTTCTGATGTATCTAGCCTATAACGAAGCCTTCCTGCTTGCGTCAGGAGGAGTAAACCAGGAAAAAAACAAAGGAAGAAGAATATGTGGCTTTAAATAAAGGAGAGAAGTTTTCAAGTTTGGTGCTCCTATAGATTCTGTTCCACAGTTTTCATCGATCCTTATGTCAGGGGGCTCTGGGGGGTTTACTTTTAGGGAAAGACAGATGTAAAAGTTCAGCAAATGGCAGATGGTAGTGGAAAACTATATTCCAGGGAGACTTGGGACAAAGCAATAGCAAATGACCTCTGACTCATGTAACTTGTGCTTCTTCTAAATGCATCGCTCTTATGCAGCATGGAGCATGATGGGAGCTGGGGTGGGGTGAAAGCTGGCCTTTCTCTCTGAGAGAAGTTTCTCTCCTTCCCTTTCCAAGGGCATTGGATCTGTCATGTTGCTCCTTTTCCTGGAGGACCCAATGCCGTTCCTCATCCTACCCTCTAACATCTTGCTCTAGTTAATTAGGTGCAGAATCAGCATCTTCCCCACACATTGACACACACGGTCTTTCTGCTAAAATGCTATGGACTTGACAAGATAACAGCATTCCTAGCTATGCATCCAAGCATTATATTTTCAATTATCGCCACAGCCAATCTGCACTTATAGCTTATAATATTAAACAGCTTCTAAAACGCTGCTGTGTTTGTTCTCATTCTAACCCCCTCCACACTGGCTGCTTTGTTTTCCTAGAACCTGGGAAGAAAACACTTTCTCTGATGTGAAATTACATGCATGGGTGTGAGAAACACCAGTGCCTACAACATGTGCTTATCTCTCAGACTAGAGATGGAGACTCATTAGCAAGCTCTGGCTGCCCCTGGGCCTGTCTGTGCCTCGCACGCAGCAGGATGGCAAAGAAATGTAGACATCTGAGATGAACTTTCTTGACAAAGGATGTGTTATCCAGTAAACACTTTATTAAAAGAGGAATAAGCTAGGCTTGATTGAAACCAGACCACGACTCTTTCAAGCCAGGGCATGAAACAAAGAAGCAAGGAGCAGAGAGATCTGCATGGGAGGGTTTTCAGAGAAATTCAGGGCAGGTGAATACTGCCTCCTCCCAACTTCCCTGTAAATTCCGAGTTTGCTGCAAGCAGCTTGAAAAATCCTACTCACCCTTTATTCTTTGCATTATAGCAGCACCACAAGTTCTTTGCTAGTCATTGCCCTACTGTGCAATGAGAGCACACTGCTGTGCTGATGGCATTCCAGTTTGTGGCTGTCTCAGGTCTAGAGGGGGTTCCTGGGCAGAGATGCTGACTTGTCCAGCATTGCTCAGTCAGCAGGAAGCTATGAGCTGCATCTCTGGCATTTCTCAGCACCTACCCTCTGCAGGAAGAAATAAGAACATATCTTTCCATATTTTGAGGTTTGTGGTTTCTTCTTTTGACTTTATAAAGGAAAATAAATATATTTTTCACTACAGTCCTGAAAAATTCAGTTGGTAGGAGCCCATAATAGAATAATTCATGCTGTCTAGAGACATGAATGTCTCTAGACATTCAGAGAATGAGAGTTCAAGGAAGCAGTTTTCTACATGCCACATCTTTGCCATTTCATTCTGGGTGTCATCATTGACTAACTAATCTAAGTCCTTATCTGGTCAACTGGCTGGCCCAATCAGAGCCCTGATAGCCATCATGTGATGATGGCAAGCTGAGGACTACAGTTTTCTTCTCAGGATATGCTCTTGAAGAAAACAGTTGTGTTTGTGGGTTTTTCCAATGTTGACAGAATATACATAAGTTGTGAATATTATAATATGAGATTCTGCTCTTGTGGTTTTTTTGAGGAAACATTTTTACTTGCACAATTAAGGAGCTACAATAAAGATGTTAGAGACCTATATTGTGTTGATCAATAAAGAGAAGTGAAACATCTAGTTCACTTATTTGAACACCTCTGTTCTTAACAGCTTGCTCAAAAGATCCCTACAAAGCATTTCTGTGCTTTGTTCCTGAGAGAAGGTGTCCGAGTGAGAGCACTCCAGCCTCCTGCAGCATAAAAGGATGTTTTGCAGCCATCTGACAGCTGCCTGGTTTGTGGCCTTAGCTCCTGAAGAGCATAGCTGTGCTGAACAGCTGAGGGGAAACACAGGGGTGTTGAATCCCATGGTGGATTCTGAGAAATGCCAGATTGCACAGAGGATAGTAGTGGTGCTGCTAATGGTAACAGTCGCACAGGGTGTGACACAGCCTTGTCTTCATCACATGTCCTTCAACTTTTGGATTGTTGATCTAGCCCATCGAGCAAGTTGAAGGGAAGGAGAAAGAAAATGTGCTAATGGTCCTTGCTTGGTTCCTATTGCTAAGGAGGTTACTGCCTGCTACTCAGAGCTGGATGGTGTCCTCTGCCTGGGACAGTCTCTTCCATTACAGGTGATGGTACAAAGGAGGCAGCACAAAAGGAGGTAAAGAACCAAAAACCTGCCCCCACCCCCCCGCTGGATGGAATTTGTAGAGGCAGCTCTGCTTCAGTTAAAACCAAGTCTAGAATTCCCCTTAATTTCAGTGCCTGCATGTCAAGCTTGCAAATCTAATACCAAAAAGGTGTGTTAGTTGTTGGCAATTCATCCATTCTTCCTAAAACATCAATAGATTTGATCCCAGCTGAAGGTTTGGCAGCAAGTTGCTGAACACTGAGCCCAGCATGGGCACATTACATTTCATTCATTAGAGACATAAAAGATTTATTTCATGGGGAATTTGTGCAAATACTTGCAGTTTCTTTATCTGCAGAAGCTTTCCACAAGCAAGTTGTTAAGGTCATTAATAGGGCAGAAGGAAGATTGTGCTCCCATAATTTCCAGTTCAATTATTATAGAGTGCACAAAATCCTAATTCTACTGCAGTCCAAGGCAAAACTCCCACTGGTTTAATGGGGCCAAGATGGCACAAAGTTAATTTCCCAACACAACTTAAAATCTGGAAACTCTCCCAGAAGAGTGACTTCAATAGAGTCTGGACCTTGGGAGAGAAAAGTCTCCGTTGCCTCAGAAAGGCAAATTTTGTACCTTACTAGATAGATGTTTCTAATGAAGCAGCCATTAGAATAAGGAGCCTTACCACAATACACAGAAAATGTGCTTTATTAGTCAACTAATATAACACAATTTCCATTTTGCACGTAGTTTTGACATCACCAGAATGAACAGGACACCTTTTCTTTCTCTGAGGGCAATCACGCACATATTCACTTTCACCATGACTATTTAGGCCCGCATGGCATGGGGAAAACTTTTGTTGTTGTTGTTTAAGTAATATCATAATGAAGAAAGACCACTAGATAATAATGCCAGGGTAATGTCACAGACAGGAACATTTGTGAAGCTGATATCCAGTAGTCAGTACCTATTTCAGTTACAGTAATAAAGACACTGATTCAATTCAAGCAGTCTCCAAACATCAAGGGCCTCTTTGCCTGTAGTTTAATTAAATGTCCATTCTTTGGTAGGTTTCCTACTTATCAATGATGAAATATCAGAACAACAATTGCTAATATCAGGAAATTTTGCAGAGGCAGGTGAGAGCTGCTTCTCTTTTATAATGGTCCAGTGAGACCACAGAGGACTTATTTTTGTTCAGCAGGAGATAATTAATATAAATATAATAATATAAAACATGACAGAAAAGGTGGACAGATTTTCCAGCAAGTTGGTTTTGAAAACAAGTTGAACTGAACCCTCTTTTCATTACATAAAGTCTCATTCACCAAAGGTATGACGCATGTTTAAACCAAACACAAGTTTCCAGCTGCGAGCAAACCTGTGAAAGCAGCAGTGTAGGTCCATGCTGAAGATGCTCCAGTGATAGTAAATCCAGCCTTCCATTTAAAGTTCTGGATGTATTTACAACCCAAAATAAAAGATGCAGATGCATACCTGTAAAGCCAGGAGTGAGGAAGTGAGCCTCCTCTTTCTTCCCAGTTCTCTCTGCTGCCCCTCCAAGTCACCCACCTCAGGACTGGGATTTTTACGGTCTCCATGTTAGAGCAGCAAGCAGAGGAGATGACGGTGGTAGGAAGATGTGTTGAGGGAAGGGTGGGCACAGTCCATTCCATGTTCCAGTGCATTTCTAATTATTTATGTCAAGTGGAACAGCTCCATCCACCCACACAGCTTGCATCCATCCAGACCCTGTGACATGCCATGCTTCTGTTCCTAAAATACACCCAGGCTTGGTTCATCAGCAGCTGGAGATGGTGTGCATGGGATGGAGATCAAACCTATTTCACTCACCTTCCCATACAGACAAAAAGTGAAGGCTGCACCTCTCCACACACTTTTTTTTTTTTTTTAATTATTACTTCTAATTATTCACAGACCTCAGACCCAGGCTTTGTGAATGCAAAAGCTAAGCAGACAGGGCTGTCCATCATCTTCTAAGCAGCAGAATCTGTTCCCCCTCCTCAGCCAGCACATGCATTGCTCCATTGGGTACAGGGAAAATCAGCATGGGCAGATCTAGGAAATTAACCCCATGAGGCAAGTTGCCTCCTGTGGATCTTCTGTGCATCCAACATTAGCCTTTTGTTGCCTCTTGTGGGCTGGCACACTGGTAGCTGCTAGAAGCTTTGTAAATAGCCATGCACAGGATTTCACAAAACAGACTGGGAAGTAGCTTCCTGCTCTAACTTAGCTGTGTTGACTTCTGCTAACAGTAATAGTAAAAAGCCATCAAACAGATTTTAGTTGCAAAAGTCAAGAGCCTTTCTGTGCTTCTGCAGGGAGCACATCTATTGACTAAGAAGGTCAGTGCTAATGGTGACTCTCTAAGAGCAGAAATGAATAAAGGCCTGTGGAAAATTTTGCAAATCCATTTGTCCCCCTTCCAAATCTTATTATTCACATACACACAAAAGTTACAATATTCTTGCATGGTAATTCAGCACTGGAAAGGTACTAACCATCCCTTATTTTATATAAAAAGACTTAATTTTAGCCAGAAGGGAAATGGAGGATTATTTTTACTAATTAGTTCTGAAAATGATTCACTTTAGACAAGTCACTCTGTCTTTTGGGAATCAACGGGCAATGTGAAAGTGATGCTACAGCACGCTTCTTTGGCCTCTACAGGATTCAGAAGAACTCAGATGAAAAAATTCAACTGGCTGCATCCATGTCATGGCTAGCCTGGTTATGGGCACCTGTTATTTATACCTCAGCAAGGTATAAATAGCAATGACATGATTGAAAATATCAGGGCTTCCTCTGTCTCATAAAATTGAGAAGAGGGAATAGTTTTGTGTGGTTATTGATTTCCAGCTGCTTAATTGGCATTTACAATATTTCCCCTTGAAAATAGCCATGCACATTTTATTCCCTACTTGCTTGTTTAATTTAATCAATTCTTACACACCTGTTTTCACTTACATTACTGTTTTCACAAGCATTATTTGCAGCATAACAAATATGAAACAACAGTAAAAGTAGTTAATCTTTATCCTTGAAATGTTTCTCTTGAAGTGGTATAATTAAGAACCCAAGCTATAAAAATAATCCGATATCAAGTACATGCCTTCAAACACCAATCTTCTTTTGAACAGTGCAGGCAGATTTGAACATAGATGCAGAGAAAGGAGAAGTAAGAAAAATACTAGAATATTTCATAGGAGATTGGAAAAACCCCTTTCCTTTCGCAGAAAGGTGATGCTCTATTACCAAATGGTGGAAAGAGACAGCTTCAGAGAACAGCAAGCAAGCATTTCCTAAGCCATAACAAAGAGAATTGGATAGGTTCCTCTTCATTTTGCCATGGACCTTATGCCCAAGCACAGATAGTACTGTATGCCGCTTACTTTCCTAATAAGATACAGACTGACACATCCAGTTAAGTTCATAGACCTCCTGTTTATAGGGAAAATCTTGAACAAGGCTCAAAACCATAAGGCAATTAAAAAAAATACCACCACAACCCCACCCCTCGCCTCCCCCCCACCTCCATTTAATGCTTTCTGAGCTCTTGCTGGTGCCAAGCAGGCTGTCCAGAAGTCAGGCAGAGCCAAGGCACTGGCCCCAACCACTGCCTGCCTTCTGCTGGGCTGTGGAGTAGCTCTCCTAGAAGCCCCCAAAGGGGATGGCGGACTTATCCCAGGGTGTCCTTAAAAAACAGCTTTTAGGCTCTACTTCTCCCTCTGGAAAACTTAACTACTAACAAACATTAAGAAGCAACGTTAGCCAGAGTTTCACATACTTGCTGTTAGCTGATAAACTAAATTGGCAGCATGGGATTACTGCCTGAGAAGCCCTGTGCTTTCGCACAGCCTGTGAGTCTCTCCAGCTGTCTTAGACTTTTTGGGGTTGCTACCTGTCTCCTCTGAGACCCTTATCTTCTTTCCTTGCATGATCTAAAGAGAGTAATTAATATATTCTTCTGAAGGTCTTCAGTGACTGGGACAGCAATTTCGCCCTGTTGGATTGTCCTTTCCCCCTGGGGGCCCAGACAGCAACAATTTAATGGAAAAAGAGAAAGTCTTAGAGACCCCAAATTAAGGTGAGGATTGAAAAAATATTATTCTTTTTCTTTTCTTCCAAGTTTTCCTTCCTTATTTCTTTTCTTCAATGTCTGGAAATCCCCAGCGAGTCTGACATAAGTCCCTAACTCATCTGGTTTCTGCAGAACAGAACACTGCCAGATGACAGCTCACGCTTCACTGGCGATGTTCTGTCATCTGTTGGTGCTAACTATGAATCAGTGTCTGTCTCTACAGCCTTTTTAATAGGTACTTTATTATTTTGACACATTTCCTTCCCTTTTGTTAATCTAGGGATTAGCAGTGACACGTCTAAATTCATGCTTAACTGTGTTAACATTATCCCTCTTGTATTGAATTTGCTGCGATCTCACACTATTAGCTGCCTAGCAGAAGGCCAACACATCCTCTTGCTTAAATATTGCCATTGAGACTCTCTCAGATTCTCTTTGCGGGCTCTAAAGCTTTACCTGACAGGTTGGCTACAATACAGAGCACAAAAAAAGACTGAAAAATCTGAGAGGACATGATATAAAAGTCAATGGAGCTCACACGGCAGAAGTAAAGAATAAGAGTAAAGAAGGAGTAAAACCGTAAACTAAGGGGAAAACAGTAATAAGGAAAGTGTCTGCACAGTCATACAACACATCTGGAAAATTATTTATCCATCTGCCAGCCCTAGCCAGGATCTGCAAACTTGTTGTGACTGGATGCTCTGCTGATGTCCATCCCCGGCTTTTCTTCACCATGGATGGGTGTCTACTGTCCAGGAGCTGCATCAGGTGGGCAAGTACAGCCTGTGACCTTCCCCTTCCTTGTGGATTCCCAGGAAAGACAGAATACTCTCTCCTTGTAGCTGTTCTGGCACATAAGCACAGCCCCTAGTACAGGGGCTTCTCACTATTCCTGCTTGCAGCCACCCATGTGTCTGACTGTGTTCCTCTTGCTGCTTTTCTCCTCTGTCCTCTGTTTCTCAGTGTATTTCTCTCTTCATTCTAGTCCTACATCTTTTGTCTGCCCCATGTCTCCTGCTTCTTCTGTAGAATTTTTTTTTTAATTGGATAAGGAGAAGAGACTGTACATTGTTCATAACGCTTCCAGTGACAATAGAAGAATATATTGAGTAAAGGCTTAGATTTGGCAAGGGTTGAACTTTTCTTTCAGAACAGAGCTTGAGGCAGAGCATTTGTTTGCAGGCTACGATGGTTCTGCTGAAAATTCGTAAGGACTTTTGGCTCTCTTCTGGGATGTTTCCAGTAGAAGAGGGCAACTGCTTCAGACTCTGCTCTTTTCAGTGAGACTGGAGAATGGCAGTAGAAATGAGTAGCTATAATAAAGCTGACTTTGTAAATGGGACCAGAGGAGAAAATTCCCTGTAATTTTTAACAACTTCAGAAAGAAGTGTACAGAATTGAAAAACCAGAAACTTTTTGTTAGCATCCAGCTAGATTTAGATAGAAAAAAATTAAGGGGGTGGAGGAACTGTCTGTAGAGAAGACTAAAGGGGCTGGAACTCTTCAGTTTGGAGATGCTAGGCTCCTCGGGATAATAGAATCAGAAAAGTGGTGAAGGTGAATGCAGACCACTTTTGCATCAAATCCTGCAGTTCTAGAGCCAGAGACCATTCATCAAACGTAGATCAGTTTAAAACTGATAAGACAGCT
Source organism: Chionis minor (assembly GCA_013398295.1). Taxonomy (NCBI): domain Eukaryota; kingdom Metazoa; phylum Chordata; class Aves; order Charadriiformes; family Chionidae; genus Chionis; species Chionis minor. Next base: position 40,190 of record VZSF01003229.1, on the reverse strand, counting down.
TGCATAGCAAATAGTGCATTTCCAAACTTTGTTTCCCTAGGTAGCAAGTTCACGGTAGAAGGCTACAAAAAGAACATGTTAATGAGACGTGTTAATGGAGAAGATAGGATAGTACATCTGAGTGGAATGTTGGATTAGATGATCTCAAGAGGTCCTTCTCAACCTGGCTTCCTGCCATTCTGTAACATTGAAAAAATGCTAATGGGGACAGGCAGAAACATGCACTCTAACGTACCTTTATCCAACCATTGTGGTTGCTGGGGACATACAAGGAGAGCAGTCTTTAAAAGAGTAGTCAAGCTCTCCCTGAAAAACATTTCCTAGTTTCTCTGTCAAAGATATAGCCCTGTCACAGTTGACTGGGTGCTATATCAAGGACTTGGATATAGCTGACTGACTATTATTCTGTGCTTTGCCTTAATCTGACTGTGGTCCTTAACCACTTTGCTTGTCTGTGATCCTCGAGTGCTCATAAGTGTCCTTGTGAAGACCAAAAAGTGAATTAATTTCCCTACATTTCTGCATGAGGGTTAAGTCAGCTTAACTATTTCTTTTAAGGAACTTTATATATTGGACAAATACCTTCGGGGTACTTTTAAATAGATAAATTACATGTGCTAACTTCTGCTTCATCCCTTCTTTGCCTAGTCGCAGGTCTCTCATTTTCATTATACCTGCCTGATTGTTGCTGTTTCTCTGTTTCTGTCCACCCCTTGTTTTCAGGTTCCCCTGTCCCATTCACAGCTACAGTATTTCCCTCATGCTACTCACAAGCCCCTTCCACTCACCTCTAGCCTTAGTGGCAGTCAGCCACTTTGCTGCCGCATGCTTTGGCAGCAATTGCTTCCTGGTGCCTGCCTCTGAGGATGGGCTTGTTAGGCAACAGCTGGATACAACTTGCTGACACCACAATGCTATTGCATCAGCTCCCAGAATGAGATTTCTTTGGCACCAGCTGCTCCAAATTTCCCTGGACATGTCACTCCAGTTCCCCACCATCCCTGGCCACGCACACAGAGTCACTCCTCCATGGGTTAGCTCAGCAGCCTGAAAAAGGCACCCGCCCTGGGTTTGGGATAATTCAGGTGCCCTTGCTTCCATTTCTGTATTTGTTAAATGGGACAAAGATATGAGGAATCCAGGCTACCCTGCTTCCAATGTGCTCTGCTCTGATTAGAGCAACCCTAGATCTGGAACAGCTCTCCTGACATAGCAAGAGTAACATTTTCTCATTATTGCTATTCCTTGTAGATTAAAAATTAAGGGCAGCTGAGCCCATATGCAGGACATTACAGAAGTGCTGCTGATACAATTGACCCTAGTTTTCAAGTAATTGGTTGTTTTGGGGTTTTTCCTCCCCCCCCGCCTCCTCCGAATGACTGCAACTATTTCCTAGTCCCCATGACTTCTCTGTCAGAAACTTAGAAAGCCTTCCATAATGTCCAGGCAACTTTTGTAAAGCTAATTCACCAGCAAGATAATATTTAACTACAGGCTTTCCCCACACACACCCACCTTGTTTCACAGTAGGGCTATAAAAGCTTGAGTTGACTGTTGGTAGATTGGGAGCCAACATAAAGCAATTTCCCCCAAATTCATACAGTGAAATTGAAATGGGATGGAGTACAGGAATGTCGAGATGAGCACCACAGTGTTTTTCACTGCCTGTCTCAAGTACAGGACCCTCATCCTGTTCCTTTTCAGAACCTCTGACAGCCTGCCACCCTTGACAGATGCTTGCTTTAGCTAAAGTCCCTCTAACAAGTACTTACTGCAGCCATTCCTGGAAGCAGCTGGCTAAGCAGAGAGGACAGAAAAGCAGAAACATTTCTCCTGTCTGTGTATTTGCAGAAGCCTTTTGTAGGTGAAAGGGCCAGAGCTCACCAGTGACATGCAGAGAATTCACATATCAATATATTCAGGTGAGGCCCCAGAGTGCCCTCACACTCCCTTAGGATAAGGAGGAAGGGAAGGAAGAGAGAGAACCACAAACCTCTCTAGCCTCTGACTTTCAGTCACTTGGGCTCTTTGCCTCCTTACTACCTCTGTGATTAGCATTAGCTATAAGCTTTAATATCCTAACAGGCTGCTTTTGTATTTTTTGGGGGGGGGGGGGGGGAGGAGGAAGGTGTGTGGAAATCAGGTGTTCTGCATTATTTGTTATGGTAATAAATGTTTCCCATATTAAGGTTGAATAGCCTCAATGGGACACACCTGTGTCCCTCTTACTAGCTGTGATGTGTGCTAATTGAATGAGTGATGTGCCCATTGAAAGACAGTGGAAAAGGAGGAAATTAAGATGGATGAATTAAAACGCACCTCTCCGGTGAGGTGAGAACAGTGTTGTTTCACATTCATTTAATTCCTGTAAGTCTCAGATGTTCTAATTCTGAATTTTCCCATTTGATAGGAAAATTGCCTTTTTGTTCATGCTTCAGCCTCTTTTACCCATATCCATTTCTAGAGGGAAGATCAAAACCTTGTTTCTGGAGCAGAGGGAGTTAAAACAGTCAACAGCCCTATAAAGTGACACTGCAGCTGTTTCTTAAGTAGCAATGGATCTTAATGAAAGGCTGCTCATAAAATTATTATTGCAGCAGCAAGTCGATGTCCCAACTGATATTAGGCCCCTATTGTGCTAGGCACCGTATGAACACATTAGGAGAGACTAACTTCTCTGTGAGGAATTTAAAACCTCATTAGATAAGACAGAAGGAAGCTGTGACGGAAATAAGGGTCCCCACGGGGTAAAGCAAAAGGCCCTGGTCACAGGGAAAACATGGTAGAGCTCGGAATAAGACCCCAAGTTCTTACCACCTGGGCTCACCAGCAGCCCTAGAGGAGAAAGTAATTTGTGTCTAGCAGCTCAGGACCATTTTATTCCTATTGCTTGAGGCCAAAATTTGAGGATGTCTTTTTTTCCAAACACAAATTCCAGTCCTGCGGAGGGAAAGCCACGGGCCTGACCTGGGGCACCTGATGGCCATGTGCTGGGATGCAATAGGGAGGCAGCATGCCCAGATTGAAGTACAGTTGGGCTGTGCATCCAGCAGGTCAGCACCACGTTGAAAACAGCCGTGCCCATGTTACTTGGCTGTCATACCCCCTCTCCTGAGCCCTGCCTTCTTCTAAGCCAGTGTCAACTCCTCTTTGGACTTGGAAGTTGGAAGGGTCTGAACTCCCAAGATACTACTTTTATTGGAGTCTGTTGGCAGCATTGACAATTAGGCAACTGATGCATTAACATACCAGAGAGGCTCTGATGTTTATTCATGTGCTGCTCTCGAGGGTTTATTGAATTGATGCCTGGTAAAGCAACTAATGGGAGCCCTTGGCAGGGTACCTTAGATGGATTTCCTTATTATCTCTCTAGATTTTATACTCTCTAGCAAAATCAATATTCAAGCTGGTGCACAATGCAGCCTCTTTTAGCTTCAGGCTTTAAAGATTTATGGGGCACTGGGGAAAACCAATAAAGGCAAAAGACAATGACAAAAGAAGTAAAATCCAAGTGGCACAAATTGCTACTGAACTAGGGTGGGCAAAAGCAATCATTAGGTCTTGAATTTTCTATCTTTGTTAGGGAACCATTGTTTTATTGACCTCCCCCTGTGTCCTTACCCCCTCCTCTTTCCTCCCTCCTGCTTTGGTGAGGCTGTATGTTGCCCTAGCCCTCCAGAAATTGTGACCAGGACAAAGGAAGTGCTGAGCCTTTAACAGGGAGTTAGAAGGATTTCAGGTGGTGGTTTTAGGTTTCTGCAGGCAAGAGAGGCCGAAAGAGGGAGAAGAACCACTGCTGTAACATACCTGCACCCTATGCATCTTAACCTTTTCCATAGCAGGTCTCATCTCTATTGCATGGACCTCTGTGGGGCTTCAACAGTCCTGTGAAACAGAGCCAGTAGTTCTACTTATTTAAATTTTGGAAAGGCAGAATAGGGAGAAAAACAGCCTTTTCTTCAAATGCTTCCATTTCTTTCTGTTTGGGTTTTGGTTTTTTTTCCCCTTTTATCAGAAGTCCTGCAGTGTCACAGGGTCAGTTGTCTTAGATTTCAGACTTGCAAGCTGCCTAGCACTAATGCTTTTCACAAGTAATACAGTCGTCCCCCCTGCCACCCCCACCAAGATATGACCCACTGCCTTATGAGCCTGCAAGCTAATTTGTATGGCTCTAGCTAGCTAGATTATGATACTCAATCAGATATGTTATAATTTCATTAATGCTATGGAGTTATATGGAGTTATCATTAAGATGCCCACCATATTTGTTTATGGCTGCCCTAAAGCAAAATAAATGATAGAGTTTAAAAATTTGGTAACACTGTGAGGTTAAGTGTGTGCACAGCTGGCTCCCATGCTCACCAGTGCTACCCCTGGACTTTCCTGATCACAAGATTACTGTGTATTTTCTTTTCTCACCCATCTTTAACAATAGCATTATGAGACTTAATCCAGCCATCTTTGTAACATGCTTGGAGGAATTACGAAAGAAAATACCACTTTTTGTGCTCTAGGATAAGTCAGAAGATTTTTCCCATTCACATTGCTTAGTATGTTTTTTATTGCTATGAGGTTACAGCTTAACTGCTAAAAAAACATTGAAGGCTTGAAAGGTTATCTAGCTATAAATGCAAACAAGTTCAGGGTAACAATATTTATGGGTATCTTAAGTGTTGCACATGGGGGAACCCTATCCCGTCCATAGCTAGCATGAAATGATTTTACAATTAAATTGAAATGAGGAACCGGACTGCCCGTACCAATCTAGATACCATTCAAACAGAAAAGTTTTGTTAGCAGGAGTCAGTTTCAGTTCTGGTTGAGAATACAAATGGTAGAATTCAAATGGCATCAGAGGTCCTGTGTCATCTTTCTAATCAAGAATAGCTGCAACCCGCGAACAGACCTACCATCTTCTGTACATGTGGCCAGGCAGATAGTGGTTGCAACATCACATGCCTACAAAGCTTTTATGCCTTGTGCTGCAGTGACGCTTGCAAAAAACATTTTGTTTCATGGGAGGAATCACAGCCCTGGTGTGACTGAGGTAAAGAAGCATCTTAGCTGTTCACTCTTCCAGTAGACCTTCAGCACTGGCATCATCGCATATCCTTTACCATGCTCTTTATTTGCCTTTCTCCACAAACTGAGGTACAACATCTGTAAGTGCAGATGTTGTACCAGTGGAAGGAGAAAACACTAAGCCAAATTTATTGCTTGTCCCACCAAAACTTAGGTGAAGAATGCTTTGGTCCTGTTGACATGCTGCCTGAAGATATTACTATCACATTCACAAATGTTGACATACAAACTCTTAAACACTTAATAGTGTAGAAGTGGTGCACAAATCCCATGCGGGGTCTCAAAAAAGGGGCAAATTTCAACCAGTAAAATTCATGGCCCAGCAGGCTGTGGATGATCTTGTCAGTTCCTATGTTATGTACCTCTCTCCCCCAATCATTTTATTACCCTGAACATCTGTGGAAACGTGGAGGTGCAGGAAGCCTCGAGGCTGCTCAGCATGTTTGACTCCATTTTCTCCTTAAACATGTGCAAATGCTACTTCTATTTGCACCTTCACATAGCTGTGATTTGCAACACCAAAGCCTAAAAGACACCTAAGATCCCTCCAGAGCATTAAACAAACAAGACAGCAGGACATCTCACAGTCTGAGAAGTGCTAAATTGAAAGCAGTAGTACAAACTACACTCCTTTGAAAATGAACCAGTTGAATTTCTTTGCTGTGATCCAAACCTGAGAGGTCTTTTCTCATGGCTTTTTTTTTTTTTTTTTTGCATGAATCCAGGCTCTGTGCATGCCCCAGAAAACTGAACCAGGATTCTGATTCAAGGCTTAAAATGTAGAAAATCCTGTGTTTCTAGTCCAAAAAACATTTTGGTTTTAATTGAATTTGTATGAAGCAAATACGAAAAGGAAGAGGACAGCCAGACCATCCACAGTAGTAGTTTGACAGAGCAGGCATTTAACATTTTATGCCCTGTCAATGAGCTTCTGATTTGATACTGACAGTAGATACAAGCCTCACAAAATTAATGAGAGGCAAGTTAGTAGCAAGTTAAAAGCTAGAATGTGGTTAGGACTATACAAGGTATTTTGTGTGTGAGGATTAATATTAGTTGAAGGACCATGTTAAAATAAATGGCTATAAGGAGAATACCTTCTAATGGTAACTTCTGGTCTGCCTGCAAGTTCTTAAGTTTCTTCTCAAAAATAAGCCCTCTCCTCTTCCTTTTAAATGACCTTGCAAAGAACAGCCCTAGCCCATGTGGTTGCCAATTGTCACAGAATAGCAAAATACATAGCACCTCTCTTCAAAATATCCTTTAAAATTGCCTGTTTTTCTGGCCAGTCATCTCATTCCAAATGAAACTGCTGGCATCAGAAATTTCTGTAATGCAATGTTTTGTCCATTTGTTTCTGTGATATACTATGCATTTCAGGAAAAAGGCCACAGTTTTTAAAAATGAAATCCATCAGTCTGTTCTCTTGTCAGTCTTTTCCTTCTGCTGAATCCTTACCTAAAGAATTTCGGAAAGATTTCTTCAACTGGAAAAAAAAGGAAAAAAGTGTTATTTTCTTGGCATTTTGAGGGAATGACCAAGACTAGTCTTAAAAGAAAATGGGTGCAAAAGATGACAAAACATGATCTCAGATATTTCCTTGTTCCTCACTGTCTATGGTTCTCATTTTTTGAACTGTGTGCACTAAGGAACTAGACTCTGCTTGATAATATCAGTGGTAATGTTAACATAAATCAAGAAAGTAGTATAAGACTACAATAAAGAACATTCCTTCCCATGGTGTTTACATGAAGTTTATGCAGAATTTAACCCTAATTGTTCATTTAAGATCAATCCTTTAAAAACCGGGACACATGCGTAGGTGAAAAGACCGTTAAATGATAAGGCAGCTCCTAAGATATTTTTCTAGGCATATTTTATATTAAAAGATGCAGACAAATGATTTTTCTATGGTTACACTGTGAGATCAGATTAGTCAGAAATGCTGACTTTGAATTTCTTCAGAAAAACAACAAACCTTCCAGTTCACTGCCTTTACTGCCCTTGTAAAACTGGATAATTGTCTCTGCAAATTGAAGATGTAAATTACTAATTTCACATGGTAGGAGAAGGCTGAGTATACTGATTAGTCAAACAGTTGCATTCAAAGTTCAAGCAAGCCGGGCAAATACCATCCATATACTTATATGTTCTTTCTGAGGCATCTAGGTCATCGCCACAACTTACTGAGGGATACCAAGGCAGGTCTGCCTGTGTTGCCTACACATACTGAATGTGCCCTGAAACACAGGCTCCATTCCTTCACATAAACGCACAGCTTAGCAGGAAAAGGTCCTGATCTAGGCTGTGACAATGAGACACAGAATAATAAAACGACATTGCAGGTCAGGGATCCCTTCCACTTAAAACCTTGAGGGTGAAACCAAAACATCCTCTTACATTGTGTAAAAATGCCTTAAAGTCCATTTTTGCTGGGGGAGGTTCTTTTCTTTCCTTTTTACTGGTGGAGAGCTCCTGTGGGTCAAACCTGGCTGAATTAATCTCAAGTGTTGTCCCAGTAGGAGATTGCGTTGGGGGTGACCCTGACCGCAGAGCAGAGAGTGAGCCTGTTGCTGTCGTGTTTTTGCTAGGAGCTGTTGGGAGCATGATTTTTGAGCACCCACTTTGAGGATGCACAGTGTCAGCAGCATCTGGAAACACTTGTTTATGCTGGGCTTTTCTTTCTCCCTTCCAATCACAGAGTCCGAGCTCAGAAAACAGATGGGATTGTTCTACTAGTAATTGGTCCAGCTGCTGCAGAGAAAATAGAAGGAAAAGCATATTGTAGTAATAAAAATATAATAAAAGGAATCAAGCAGGATACACAAGAGTATATGAAGCATGCCTGCTTCTTCTGCTTGGTCCAAAGAAGACATGCAATATCTGAAAAAGGAGACGTTGCCATAAAAAGGAGGAGAAAGGCTTAAAGGACATTTTACTCCAACAGGTAGGTCTAATTGCCTAATGGAAGATCTCCAAATGGACTTAAATCTGTGACCATTGCAGTCTTGAGCCTCTGACCCAAGTTTGTCGGGGAAGAATCAAAGACGAGTAACCAATCCCCTGAACATGTTTTCTTTACCTTTCTTTATCAAATGGAGAGCTGATCCAGAAAAGAACCAGACCAGTAACCATTTATCAGTAATTCTGTAGGCTGACTGTCTATCACTTTATCCTAGAAATCACAGGACCTTTACAGAGCCCAGTACAGTCACTTCTATAAGTATTGGCACTTTTCCTGGGTGTTTGAGTTCAAGCAGCATAGACAAAGGGAAAGAGAATAAAAGATGTAAACCGTCAGTCTGTTACCGGAAGTCCTCCTATTCTTGGCACTGAAAGGTTTATTCAGATGTACATCAGAGCTAACGCTGTCAACACTGAATAGCAGGACAGACTTTAAACTCTCCCCACACAACCCAGAGCAGTGGCTTGTGCAACGTACCATAAGGATGCCCTCCCTGACCTGGCAAGCTTGATCATTCAGCCGAAGTTCCAGCTCTGCAACCTCCTGACGAACAGCTTGCCGTAAGAGTTGCAGGTGTCTGCCTTCCTCCCTGCAGGGACAGCAGTGAAAGCACAATTGAGTGAACAGTGAACACCCTCCTCTTCCTCAGCTCCAGCATAATGCCTGCCTCTGTTGCAGTCTTGTTTTCACCCATGATCACAGGATACCTTAGAAAATATTAAATAACAGCCCCTGTCTGCTTGACTCTCATTTTTTTGATTATCCCAGTTGCAAAATTAAACATGCTGTAGTTGCAGAGCCAGCTTGAGTCTGGGCAAGTTTATCACTTCTGATTTGTCACCAGCACAAAGACTGCATAAATACCCTACTTTCAGGCAGCTCAAGACTGGAAGCCCCTAGTAACTTTTTGTGAACCTGAGGCTTCTCAGTAATCCCTGTGAACTTTGGCTGAGTCCATGATGAGCTAGCTGAATTTTTCCTGTATCATCACCCTATTGGTCATGAGCACTAACAACATGGCCTAAATGGAAGGATTTGTTAGAGATTGCTCCCACCTCCTTCCTTGAACACAGCATTGACCTGGGATACCAAGCTCCAGCTGACTGAGATCTGTTCCTCTGCTCCTATTGCTATTAAAACATAGTAGTTGAACACTGAAAATCTAGCCTGCACCTACAGAGCAATCTGCCCCTTCAAAATGCTCATGTTTAAGAGCCTTGAACAGCATGGAAAGAGGCTGGACTTTCCTCTCAGCAAAAATCACATCACAATACATTTCTCCTCCACTTGTGGGATGCCCACTGCTGCACCTCACTGACCAGAAGTGCTGTGGTAACACAAGTAGCCAGACACGTTGCGCAAGCCCACAGGCTGTTGCTGATGCTAGCTTTGGATTTAGGTAAGTGTGTTAGGCTGCCATTACCTTCCTTCATCTGACATAGCACTGGAAAACAGGGCCTGCTGTTCGGTCAGCTGCTGTTCAATCTCACCCAGCTTCTCCTGGAAGTGCTGGCAGGAGCTCTTCATCACTTCTATTTCATGGAGGGTACACTACACAGAAAAGCAAGAAGACGTCCCGCTTTACTACTTTTCTTTGAGCACTTCCATGTTGAGTGCATTTGAAGCTGACAGCCTGAACGGCATGGGTCCTCCTCTTATCCACACAACAGGGACTCTGTGAGCACCTGCCATGAAAGTCCAGATGGCACTTCAAGTGAGTTTGCTCTGGGTGCATCCATCACATCCCAGTCACAACCTTTTCTCCTAAAGCATGTAGGATTAAGTCCTGGCACTACTTGAGCCAGTGAGAATTTAATTTTTGCCATTGAAGGGGAAAAGGACTTTGATCAAAGATCTGATGCAATGTGCCAAATTCTGATGCTATTGCACTGTTGTCAGACATTATATTTGAGCAAGATGAGTTACTATGGGTTAATGATAGGTTAAATTACTGTTCACTGGAATTTAGAAACTGCTTTGAAAAGGAGAAAAAGGAAGAGAGGGAGAGAGGGAAGATGTGTAAGAACTATGAGAAGGAAAAGTGTCTTTCCTGATGGTTTCTGCTAAGTGTTACACTGATAATTTCGCATCTATTTTGCGTCTATTACCAGCTAGAACTGTAGAATTGGACCAAATGCAGACATTTACTGCAACAGATATATATGTAAGTACTGTAACAGAGCAATTGTTCTGATCCAAAAGTAGACATCTGTAATAGGTTAGAGGAGCTATACCATAAGTGACTGTTACTTGTCACTGAGAGAAGGTATCTATTATGACTGATCATCTACATCTACTCTGATGTAGCCATCTACACTAGGAATGTCTCAAGGCAGAGGACGGAGGAATGAGCAGGAATGGTACATCAAAAATTTTAAGATTTGCAAGTTACTACTTTGTAGCACAGGACTAATACAATGGCAGCCCACTAGTGACATCGAAATGTCTAAGCTTCTAGCCACATTAAAGACTTTTCCTTGACTTTTCACAGCTTGATCAGGGCAGTAATGAAGACAATATTATCAAATTATTTTGGAGTCAATACTGTCTGCCTTCTGAAAGCATGCTCCTCTATTATGCTCTGACCGCTTCGAGTGCAAGAAGGTGTTTGGCATGCTCCCATCTTGGCAGATTTTGGTCTTTTGTAATCCATGGGAAGACAGTGTAGAGACCTGCATTCCACTGCTGGCCACTGTAAATTGACAGGGAACAAGAGGCGTGTTGCAAAGCATAGAAATGCCCAGTCTCTTTGGATTCCTGTAATCATGGCCTTTGATGATCTCTGCATGTTTGTGTGCTTGAATGTGTCCCTCCCACAACTTTCATCTTGATCCTCAGACAGTTTTCTTGTTCCTAGATGGGAGTGTGCGGGGTGCAAGTGAGCAGTGCCCACATAGCAATCATGATTTCTTCTACCTGCTGCCAAATCTGATCTAGCCATCAGAAAAGCGAACTCAAATGAGCTTGAAGAGCTCATTTGTCACTAGGGAGAAGTTGATGGGCCACAGAGAAATTTCTAGTTGGTTCTTCAAGGCTAACAAATATCTAGAAAGCATCATGCAAAAGATACAAGAGGCACAATCTGGGTAGGTTTGGTAAGAAGTCATGCCAGCCCTTACAGATGGGAAGCTTCCCTGGCACTGACTCTTCGAGCATAGCGCAGAGCACAAGTTCATATAGATATATTCAGAATTCACACTCAGCAGGGATGGAGGGGGGATTAACTGTTTCAGGGCTAGTCTCATATTCAAGACCTTGTTTAAGATAAAGTGCATGTAAACAGGAGAAATCTACTGTCCAACAGTTGCTCCGTGGTAATTGCATTCCCCATGCATGCCCTCGGTAAATGGGATGTAAACTGAGCGAGCTTCTCCCACTAACAGATACAGAAACTACCTCACCTTTAGCGCGAAGTACAAAGTAGGGATGGGTGTAATCTCTGCAGAGTGACTAATATTCGGTAAATTCACTGACTTACTGCACAGCAACTTGGATGTGGAACCATATCCCTAAGAACAGATCTTGGGCGACAGTACAGTGCAAAGTCTGTTCCTCCCACATTCCCTGCCCACAGAATAGAGAAGACATATCATCATTAGCCCCCGTTAAGAGTGATAAAATTACAGCGAATCAGTGAGAAAAGGCTTCCCTGTCCACTATAAGGTACTGACTCACTGCCATCTTGTGGCAGCAGCAAGATACCTGACAAAAGGCATATATGCTGTTCAACGTACTGTTCAAGAACAAGACTGCAAATTTATTCAATAGCGTGGCAGCATAACATTCACCAGTTTCACTTTCTGGAAGTTTTATCTCATAATTTCCCTACCCAGTTTGTACAACAGTTCAAGTTTCTTTTCCTTATGAAGAGCAAAGAGAAGAAAAATGGAGCAAGAGGTATGCTGCTCCTTCCACATTTTCCTCAAGATGCAAAAGCCACTCCCAACTCTCTTCTTTGCTTTCTTCCCCAACAACTTTCACAACTTTTGGGAACTCTCAGTAATTCTGAACAAAGAAATAAAAGATCCAGTGACTTTCTACTATGGGCATTTTTATTGCAAATATTCATCTTAGTGGGACTTCAGATTTAATGCAAGCTTCTTATTTTACCATGGTAAGATGGCTCAAGGCTCTGAGAAGTCGCAATTCACTTTGATTTAGAGCAGTTTGGCTTATGGTATCTATCTAGGTGTTCACAGTTCATCTTCAATAAAAAGTAAATAATATAGCCTAAAACAGTAAAAGAGGATTACGCTAAATCTGCATTTTCTGCAGTCCAATAAGTTACTCAGTTTCTGTAACTCATTTGATCCACAGGAACTCACTGAAACTCATTCTCATATCTCAGTTCTTCCTTTGACCTGTAAACTTTATCACCCAGGTCACAGTAATCATTTTAAGACTGAACTGATGCACGTAAGTCACTAAAAGAAGCAACCCGACAAAACTGAAGGTACACAGATAGGTTTGTCATTTTTGTCCAGAAGGGAATGCTTCTTTCCTCGTGCATTTTCTGTAGTTACCATCCCAAGATCCATCTCACTAATGAAGCAAGCATGGCAGGAAAGGAGAGGAAAAGGCAGCTTGTACAATCAGCTTACAAGTGTGTCAGCTGCCCGTATATGTGAAGAAACCTACTCACTGGAGCAAGATTACGCATTGCAGTGTCCTGTAGGAGCATCACCATTTTCAAGAGCTGAAGCTCAGTAGCAGCATGGTTTGAGCAGCCGCCCACAGGGAGCTGGGGAGAGACAGCCACGAGGAAGGTCCACAGGCAGCAGCTGTGGCAGCAGCAGTGACAGCAGTGATTGCCCTGTGCTCCCCCGGTGCCGGAGGCTTCACCCCAGTAGTGTGACCTGTATTTGCCACAAAGCACGGTGTCAAGAGAAGCTGATTTTGTCAGGTGAGCATGGGGTGGATGAAGCAGTGGTGGCCACCTGTGTTTCCTGGCACAGATGTCAGTTTGAGTGGAGGCTTCAGTGGTCTGCTTCATGTTGTCCTTCAAAGCCCCTGAGTCTGACTGTATGAGGTGATTACTCTCACAGAAGTCCACAGGATCTTCTTCCCTAGCAAGGGTCTCACTGAAAGGAGCATTTTGCCCTGTGCACTTCACCCTTGAAGTAAACTCCAGCCCTGAAGGCATCTGAACTGTAACAGATTTCGGAGGAGCAGAAGCCATTTCATCTCTTTGAGCAGTGTCTCCCTGATCTGATTTGTTAGTACCTAACATCTCCGCTATGCTACCAGTCTCTTGATCTTCAGATGAATTTAATTCAGGCCTTTCCCCTAGGGAGGAGGGATTCCTCTGAGATTCTTGTATATAACAGCTTGAAGTAGCACTGCTCCCACTTTGCACTGCTGAGCCCTGCCATAGAGTTTCTGGGAGCTCCATTTTGGGGTAGCATCTTGTATTTTTTGAATCATCAACTGTTTTGCAGAACTTCTGGTCATTTGTCATCTCATTCACTGGAAGAAGCGTACCGTCTTTGTTGACCATTTCCACACCCCACCATGGTTCTTTAACACATACTGTACCAACTCCACAGGCACTTTCATGACATGCAGCTCCAATGTCCTTTTCAGTCAGGCACCTCTCACCTTTATCTTCACCTCTGATTTTGCTGTCACTGATGACTGCAGGGTTTATATCAATCAGTTCAGTGACAGTTACAGTCATCTTTTTGTGTTCTGTTGTAAGATATAAATGATCAAATTTTGAGGAGCTAGGATCTCCTTCACCCTGAGTGTCACTCTGAAAGCAAGGACTATGCTCTTTTATGCACTCCTCTTTTCCCAGTTGCTTTCTTACAGCTTTATGCTCTTTCCTGTCTATGTCACATAACATTTCTTGCACAAAACCATGTGATTCAGTGTTGCAGGCCTCATACTCTCCATTTTCTGCAGTCAGTGGCAGAGAAGTCTCTTCTCCCTGGTCACTGCCTGTTTTTGTTGGTCCAGGTACTGTCGAAATGGTCTCACAAGCAGTGATAAAGACCTGAGCAACATCATCTGGCTTTTGTTGAAATTCTTGATTGAACATCATAAACTCTGTCCTATGTGACAGAGCTGTTTCTTGATTGTGGATATCAGAAATAAAATTAATCTTTCCTGACAAATTCTGAAGGAAAAAAAAAAAGAAAAAAAGAAGAGGATTAAAAAAAGGGGAGGAGGAATTGAAATATTATGCTTGTTTTGTTACAGTGGTTTGCCCACCATTATTTTGCCCTGGGCACCCCCAGGCCCAAAGGCATCTTTAAATACATCTTTAAGCATCTTTAAATAGCCAGTGAAGCAAAGAATCAAAGAATCTTATAATTTTTTCTTCTCTAATGCCTTGCACAAATCTTGCATTAGTGTGTTGGAAGAGGTGCTCTGATAAAGCTTCTCACCTTCTGAGGTTTTCTAGTGGATGAATTTGTTTTCATGAAACTTTCATGACTCCATGATTTTTTTTTTTGCTTTTATTGTTACTTGCACCAGGATTAAAGAGTTTTCATAGACCTACCAACAACTATTGCTTATTTCTTACTTGCAAAACTATGGGTTCTGGCAGCTCCTCCATGAACCCACTGCTGTCTGACTGGCAGCTGCTTGTTCTTGTGACCTTCACCTCTACTGGGGAAAAAAAAAAGGGATAAGAAAAATTAGACAGAAAGGCAGAAAGCAGTACCAGGCCAGAATTAATAAAGAGCTAAGTAGGGCGGCTTTAAATGTACATTTCTAGAAATATTATTGATCCTGGACAAAAATCTGCAATATTACTACAACCAGAAAATATAACAAAATGTGCTCAGGATAGCTACTGCTGATGTTACTAAGTGTTGACTTATTCACCAGTGTAATCATTACCTGCAGATTTCGGGTTTTGATCTATTCACCCAACATGCACAATGTAAATAACCTATAAAGCAGCCAATCACTTGTTTTCCTTTGCTATTGACTATTGATTGTTAGAACGGGCTTGGACTAAGTCTCATTCATACCTATGCAGTTTCGATGGCTTCAACCAGTCGGACTTCTGCAGGGAAAGAGAGCTGCCCTATCCTCTCCCTAGACCAATTTGTCTCTGCTTTGAGGCACTGCATATCATCTTTTTTGGTTTTTGTTCTGAAGTCAGGAAATCACAGTAACAAGAAGAGATGGTGTAGGGTTGCATGGCAAGACATAAAGGCAAGAGGAAGATACTCTAGATTTACTCCAGCGAAGATTTCTAATCTAGCAGCCACATCATCTGGCTAAATCCATTCTTACACCATCTTTAGCAACTAAATTATACTATTACCTATCTGATTTAATAAATAAAATCCAACCCTCTTTAAAAGTACAAATGATTGAGAGTCAACCCTCAGTTATCCTGTACATCCCGATATCTCTCAGCCCTTGAATAACTTGCACTTTCAGATAACTTTCATCCTCAGATAGTGCCTTCATTCTCAGATAGGTGGCACCAAAACAGAGGTGGAGTTGGGAGAGCAGGCTTAGGGAGTCTGCTGGGCTAAGGAAGGGATGGAGACTGAGACAATCTGGATACACTTCCTCTCTTGTTCCTTTCGTACATAACAACTTTTGAATCCTGAGACCTTTTGTCTTCTGGTTACATCCATGAAAATCTGGATACACTTCCTCTCTTGTTCCTTTCGTACATAACAACTTTTGAATCCTGAGACCTTTTGTCTTCTGGTTACATCCATTAAAATGTGACAAGTCACCTAGTGATTCTGAGACCTGAGTTATTAATTCTCATTTGTGTGAATTGGAAAATGAAAAAAAAAAACAACAACCCACCCTCTACAAATTATGTTTTCACACATTAACAGACTATGGGCTTTATAAATTGTATCTTGGACATCAATTAATGAAAATCACACAATCTATTTGTAGGCAGCAACTGTAAAATCAAAACAAGATATTGTTTTGTGGGTTTTTAAATGAATTACTTGCATTGTCACTGCTGGTATCATCATCAGCACATCAGTCAGACACTTCCCTATTTCGCATGAGAAATATGTGGTTCCCATCTTACACATTGCAAAATCTGCAGTGATGTTGCTGAAAATTGCCTGGTTTGTGGGTGGTCTCAAAACTCATCCTTGCAGTTTCCCACAAACGACATCATGGTTCAGCTTCTCCCCCAGGGAGACTGCTCTACAGATTCTCTAAACTTTTTTTAAAGCTGCTTCAATTACCCTTTGCATCTTTGCCAGCTGTTGCTTCCAGTGTGTCAGTCTGGCCTGTAGTTTTCCATACATAAAAATGAAGAAAGAAAGGCTTAGGAAAATTTTGAAAAGCTGAAATGCTTAGCTGCTGCAGTTCCAACCAGTTTGAGACTCAAATTATTTGAGCCTCAATTTATTTGAGCCTCAAATGCTCTATTGTATTCTCCAATCATAACAACTGACTTTCAAACTTTAAAGTTTGCAGAGTCAGAAAATTACATTGTCAGCAGATTAGCTAGTATTTTAAGGTGCCTGTTTTTCTCCTGAGATGTGCAGGGTACCAAAGTAGCTGGTATGCTACTAGAAATTACATGTAGGAAAAAAACCCCATAACTTTTAACATAAGAGCAAGTGCTGTGAGAATTCCCCTTCTGATCTGGTCAAAACCAGGTGGCTGTAGCCAGGTTTGACTAATTTATTATGATAAATGCAATGCATCTGTTCTAACAACACAGTCAATTGTGTTTGTGCATTGCAACCACGCAGCCTTCCCACCCATGTTTATATTCATGCACTAACTAGAAAACTACCCAAAATGTGACCCTGGACTCTGGGCTGATCTTTAGACACAAGGTGAGACATTAAAGACTGGATGAAATATCTACAGATTAAGTTAATATCACTACAGTTAGCCTACAGAAAGACCTCCATATGTCTCCTTGGACTTGTCCTGGAAGGAGGTGTGGTGTGTGCTCTGCTGTCACAGCTGTGATGGATTAAACATGCAAGGTATGTACATAAATCAAGGCTCAATCCACTCTGGAAGGTTGTCAGTGTATGCATTTAAACATGGTAATATAATAGGACTTAGTGACCATTCTGAGCTTAAATCCAATTCCTACAATTTTTATGCTGGCAAAATAGAAACTTATAAAAGAGGAAAAAAAGTATAGTAGAAGGAGAACCACGTTAAGCATAGTTCATCAGTTCTTGTTACTGTGATTTCCTGTCTTCAAACCAAGTAACCACCTTCATCTGATTCAGGCAGCTAATTTGCACCTACCTAAATATTAGATGTGTAATGAACTAATACTCCTAGAGTAAAGGCTTAAATTCCCCCTATAGTCAGTGCAAAGTGATGCCTCTGAGGGGCCAAACTGCAGTTCTTTTCCAATTATGTTCAGATGTCTAATTTAATCATTACATCCCACACTGACTTGCAAGATCCTACCCAGTATGCCAGGCCCTCTTGAAGGTAGGCAGGTGAAGATAAGGGGTTTTTAAAAGATGAGATGTTTCTCTGACTCTTATCCAAAGCCAGTCAAAATTCCCTCAATTTCAGTGGAAGACTGAAATTAAAAAAAGACTTAGTAAAAACAAATATGGGCCTCCAATTCAAGATGGTGTAAAAAGCTATGAAGAGATTGCTAAGGTGCCTCCACAAAGACTTCAAGCTGAACAATGCGTTCCTGGGAGAAATGTGTAGCAGAGCTGGGTTGGGAAGGCAGGTCACACTGCAGGCAGGGGCTGTGCAGAGGCTAGATTAAACACGATAGCCCTTTCAATTTGAGGCAGCTTACTTTCAACCTATGTAAATATGGTTTGATTTAATGTCTGTATACCAAGTAATGTTTGCATAATGGCGGGCAGCATTTTGATACTGGGGAAGCTGTGTTTTGAGTGAGGAGTGGGCCAATCTATCACTTCATTTCCTCTTAGTGTCCCAAATAGCAATTAAGTAAAACCACAAATTAGACCATGTCTGATGCTGTCCTGAGGAGCAATAGAGTCGTCCTCTTTGTGAATTTTTCAGCATTGTTAATAGGTTGCCAATGGTAACATCCCAGTTTTTCTTCGCAGGCTATGGGTATCACAGTGAGGATACCCATAGCCAGAGTTCCTGCTAGGAGATTGACTCTTTGGAGGGTCCAGAGCAGGTCTTTGCTAGGTCTCCTTGGACAAATTCCTCTATCTACCAGGTTTCTGAAAATGTCCAGGCTGGATGCTGGTGGTGATTTGTCTCAGGGCATCTAAAGCCCTTTCAGCAGTGTCCAAGGTCACCATAGGGATACCACTTCTTCACAGAAACAATTAGTTATGTTTAAATGAACTAAGTCTTTAAGCAACTGGAATATTGTCTTTAGGAGGGATACAAGTTGGCCAAAATTTACATAGTCTATTTTGACATTTTTAAAATGCTCTTACTTTTCTCTTTCAACTGTGCTTTTCTTCTTTTCTGAAGGCAACTCCACTTTTTTGATTTGAAGAAAGATTAAAAAAAAAATGGCTTAAATCACTTGAACATTAAGCAAAACATGTTTTCCTTTCTAGTCTACCCAAACCACATTTTTCCCTGATCATTTAGTTCAGCCAGTGAACTAAAATATCCATTATTCATATAGCTCTACTCAGTTCTCTTAGTGTGTGGAGACACCCAAACCTGTAGAGATTTGGCAAATACATGCAGAGCATCACACCAAGGAAAGATAAAGTATGTTTGGAGAAGAAGTAGAGACGCAGACCAGTATTCAACTATGAACTAAAAATTACAACTCTGGGCCCTGTGTGGAGAATACATCTGGCTGTGCTGGAAAGAGGAAACCTGAGAATTGCCCCTGAAGACCTTGGTGAGGAAAATCTTGGCTCTTCGCCTTTCTGTGCTAATTGAACTGGGAGAGTTTAGCTCCTGCATCCCATTTCTGTTCTGCCTGAATTTTAAATAAAAATAGGTTAGAGGAACTCACTAATCAGGTTTCTGCTTCATTTTGTATCGTATAAGAAAGTACATGCCTTCCAAATCCCAAAGGTCCCACAGCTTTCCAGCCCTTTACTTGATCAATCCAATTTCATTAAGATTTTTCTCCCCTCTTATTTGCATGCAGATACAGTGGCTTACATTTTCAGCAACCATCAGTGCAGGAACTTTCTGAAACTATCAAGCTCCTAGTTCCACCATTAATGAAAGAATATTCCCTAATTAGTAAAAAAAGAAGTGCTGGAGTACGGTTCTGCATTCCTCTGAAGACTTTGCAGCTGTTTTTCTGTGGACTTGGCTGCAAATAACACAATCTCTTCCTAGTTTCTAGCCTGGAGAACACTTGCAAACTGCAAGATGCCATGAGAGCTACTGCACTGCTTGTAAATAATAGCACATTTTTTGCATGCCTTTTGAATCACATTAACATTGATAAATGTACGTCAATAGTCGTTTTTCTACATCATTTGAGTACACGGGGAAGCGTAGGCACAAAAACTTCAAGTGCAAAAGCATTTGTGCAAATTTGAACTTTAAATTCACTAATTAAAAGCTAGATGGCTCATCCTGTCATAGGAAAAAGTAGAATGGCCAACTGCAACCTAGCAATGCTGCTCAAATTTTAGATATTTTTGTAGCCAGTTAAATGTTGCTGTACATGGATGTGGATAAATATTTCTAAAACTATCTGCTACGTACACATGCTTAAATAATGCACAGAAGCCACAATTTAGTCAGATATTTTGTAAAAGAAAAAGAAGTCTGAAGGACTTAGAATAAGACTTTTCCACTTTGCTCTATAAGCAAAGGCATTTTGCAGTGTCTCTCACACAAAACCCTCAAGGCATTAACTTCAGCTTAAACACTCGGGCTAAATTCAGCAGGAAAATAGATTCAGATTTAAATCTATGCATAATATTCCCACATCCAGGGTTAAGTGGATGTACAAATATCTCACTGATTGGGCCTTAAGAAACACATCCATTTGACAACAGTTGAATTCAATAGTGGTCGAATGCAGTAAGAGATGGGGTGAGTGAAGATCACACCATGTCTATAGGAGTGCCAGAACTGAATAGATATTTGGATTTTTTTTTCTTCTCAAACACAAGCATCAAATACTAAAAGTGCTTGGCCCCCCAAAGCTGCTCAGCACTACGACTCTAGCAGCAGTGAGTGGAAGATGTGAAGGTTCTGATTGCCCAACACAAGGCAAAAAAATCAATAGTTTCTATCTTACACGGCAAAAAAAGGTCTTTCAAAAAAACATTTTCAAAAGAACTTTCAAAATAGAAATGGGTTCATTTTGGGTAGTTAACTGGATCCTTCCCCTTTAGACATTTCACTCTATCTCCTCCTGCTCTGCCAATTGGTAAATCCCTGTTATTTTTATCAACCCTGCCCTGCCTATGGCATCACACAAAACGATGTTGCAGGATGAGGTGGCTCAGTGCTAGAGGAATACGTCAGCTGCACGGCACAGTTACAGATGGTCCTGTCCTATGATGGGAGAGCTTGATGGGAGAGCTGCTGCAGCATACTCCCCTCTCCTGCTACATCAAGAATAGGCACCACCGATTTTTAAGCATCATGCTCCACAATATGGCCAGTAAGAGCTAATGAAACTCCACTGAAAATATCTATTCTGCATAAGCCACAAAGAACTCATTTTTTTTTAGTGCTTTTTTTTTCTTAGTGCTTTTCTTTAGTGCTTCTTTTTATCAGATCTATGGACTTCCTGAAGCTCACTCAGCTTTGGTGCACCAGCAGAAATTATTTTGTACAACTTTCAACATTTTGGGAAGAGAAATGTTCTTATTCATATCCGTTTCCATATATGTGGGAAAACTTGATCCTAGTTCCATAAAATCTGTTTGTTCTTAGCATACCGTACTGTCTTTCCTTAATCTAAGAAGTAGGTCCCCTGTAGGCAACTGCACTGATTGCTGACTGTTGCCTATGAATATAAATATTTAATTTAGTGCCACTGAAATCTCAAAGGAAAAGCATATTCTTAGTCTTTTTTTTAATATCCCTGCACAACTTCTGTAACACCGATTCACTTTCCACATTGCAGAAACGGCGATGAACAAGCAAGCTGAGGTGAGCATGACCTAGTTTATATTTATTTTCTAGCCAAACACAATACATAGTTCTCCAACTTGTCCGGCAGAGAGATCAGTCCATATACTGCTTGTCCCTGGAGCAGGGCTGGAGCGCTGACCCCTTTCTGTACAGCTCCATCTCAGTTTTGTGCTGCATTTCAGGAGAACAATCACCAGATGGCAGCAGCACATAAACCACAAATTGTGTTTCCGAAGTCCAGCACAAACCAGAGTTTTTATCCAAGTCCTGCTGCAAATTTTGTTTTTCAATGACATTATAGCATCTTATTAGAATACTCGTATTGTTTGAAAGCAAATAATACACCCCAAAATGCACCAGATGCAGCAAAATCCCCTATTCTTATTCAAAACCGAGTGTAGCTATGAAATTTGTCTATCCTCTGCTCCCTCTGAATTGAAGAGGAATTTCACATCAATCATCTTACACAGTGTGGCTGGGTGAAAATTTATTTTAAAAATGCTCTACACAAAGCAATTTATATTATTAATTGTGCCCCACAATGCTGGTAGGTGCTGTATGAATGGAACAAAGGAACGGTCTATGCCCAGAAGAGCTTACAAGGTGAACAAAACCTGGGTCCTCTGAA
This sequence comes from Chionis minor, assembly GCA_013398295.1. NCBI lineage: Eukaryota > Metazoa > Chordata > Aves > Charadriiformes > Chionidae > Chionis > Chionis minor. The sequence goes on along the minus strand of VZSF01003229.1, from coordinate 18,519 downwards.
GTACTTACTGCTTGTCAAAACCCAGTTCCCCCAGATCTCACCCAGCCTGCAGTGTTCTTCTCCCCATCACTTTGGGTACCAGTGGTGTATGGAGGACTTAGGCTATACTTTTCTTTTTGTGGGCGTGAAGGGGCAAAAAACCCTGCAGCCCAATGACTGCAATGACCTCTCCTCATGTGGCACATGAACATATGTATTCTGCACCCTGAGGAGGTGAGACAGGGCCGGGGGGGACGAAAGGTGGCGGGCACGTATGTCACGTGACAGTTAGCAATATTTTGCTTCATCTCTGTGTTTGACCTGCAGTTCTTTACAAGGTTAACTATGGGGTCTGGCTGTCGCAGCCATCGTTAGCAGGAGACACGTGCATAGCTCCAGGGGCGCTGGGAGTGCACACACCATGCTCCATGTCCTCCTTGTGCAACCTCTCACTCCTCGCCCAGGGCCCAGCTCCCCACAGAGCCCTGGGTGCCCGTGTCCCCCTGGGAGGACATTGGCCTAGATGCACTCCAGATATCAGCCATAAGCACTTGAAGGAACCAGGTCATGGAGCATTAAAGACACAAACTGCGCTGGCCTAGAGAGAGAAATCGCTAGGAAACAAATCTACATCTATTGTCAGAGCATTCAGCTTCAAGTCCTCCTCCAAAACACCCAAGGAAAAAAAGCACTTTTGCACCAAGTTCCAGCCAAGTTTTTGGCTTAAGATTCAGTGTGCAGTACAGTTACGTCTAGCATGCTCGTGGCACAGCAGAGCCATCAGGCAGAGCACAGCAGCCTGGATCACTGCCCAGGTTGCAAAACCTGGCTGAAAAGCAGGGTGTGAGGGTGCACTCTCAGTTCCCAGTGTGGTGGCTAGACCGCCACTGGTACCTGCACTACACATTGGCATGCTTTAAAGCTGGTGCACAAATTTTCCAATTTAAAACTAGCTTCGGTACATCTGCTGTGCACTACAGTCAGTGCTGCAACAGCAGGTATAAATATACTCCTTTGTGAAATGCCTGGGGCTGGTGGGTGGGTGGGTTGGCTCTCTCTTTCACTCTCACATCACAGGTTGTCCTGAACTTGTGTATAGAAGGAAGCTTTGGAGAACAACTGAATTAGCTGATAATATTCTGTTAAGCTACTCATTAAAGAAAATGAAACCATTTTGAATTTAATTTTTTTTAATGTTCATTTCCCCTCCTCCCTACCGGAATCAGAGATGAATGTGGGCAAGGGAAGAACCATGGTTTCTACCCTGTATATCACTGAAAAGGATGTAATTTCCTGCACTAGTGTACCACCCTGTGCACCACCCTGTGCCTCTCTAGAGAGGACCAGAACTGACGTCTGTGGGCATTGGTGGCAGAGGTTCACCATCCAGAAATCTCCACCTTTGCCCCCTTCAAGAATATCCCCAGTACAATTTGGTCCATGACTCCAGAAACCCCTTTTCTGTTAAAGGGTGGAGCTACAGAAAGTATTTAAAATAGCTGGGGACAGAGGTCATGTCACGTTTGGTAATACAGATCAGCATCGTGAAGCTGCCATGCTGTTGCTGAGAGCAGCGGATGCACTGCTGCAAACTGCCACGCTCGGGAGCAAGGCGGCTGCCTTCCCATCAGAGCTTCTACTGCCTGTCCTACACAAGAGCACACTGCCCTAGAAATGATAAAAGTATACATGAGTAATCTAAGAGCTGAACTTGACAGGAAAAGAGAGAACACTGTAGGCAGTTTTCTGTGATATATGATGTTTCTGCAGTCTGGGAGGTTAGGAGTAGTGATGAATCTAGTCAAAACCTGAAATTGCAGTCACTTTGACAATAGTCTTTTATCTTCCCTCAGCTGATGAAACAGCCTCAAACTTTGCCAGGTCCTCCTCCTACTTTTCCTTGAGAGTCAGTATCACTTCCATCTTATTTCAACTGAGCTTCAGCCAACTGTCGTTAATTCAGCTTCGTGCTGCTGCCAAATGTCGGGAGAGACGGGTGATGGTTGTGTCTGCTTCTGATGAAAATGAGAGGTAGAGCTGAATGTCATCAGCCTACACTGTAGATCACGTTACATCACAACTTCTCCCAGTAGCAGCTGCACAGAGATAATGAATAAAAAATAAGTGATTGCAGGGAGCCTCGTAGGGTTTTCTGCAACTGAGACCACCTCACAAAAGGGAAGATGGCTTCCAGCAAACTTTACAGAGATCTTTGAGAAAAACAAGTGAAAAGCCCCTATGTTTTTGCTAGGTCCCGCAACTTCTGCCTGGTAAGCAGTGCCCAAAGCAGTTAAGAGGCCAGAACAGGTATCTGGCTTTTGGGTGTTACTTTGTAGACATCAACAGCCAATTATAATAGCTCTATTTCCATGGTAATAACCGTTAAACTGTGTTCAGGGCTCTAAGAGCATCAGGCTTAGTAAACCAGTCTCTCTTTGCTAGTGATATTTCCATGAAGAGAAATGCTAAGTATCAGTCAGTAGTTGACAAGCAGGTAGAAGATCTATGTAATAGGAATCATGTTTCTCATCCATAAAGAAATCAGAGTTCTCCAGCGCATAAAACCACTCCCAGGGTAACACCAAAGGTCCCCATCTCACAGGTGTCACTGACAGCGAGGGGAATCAACCATCTCAGAGCAGCCATGGCAAAGCAATGTGGTGCTATCAGAAAAAGTATGTACGTTCTCACAAAGCTGCTGTGAAGCCTGAGCTGGATGTGGGGTTGGGATTTTGAATTTTGCAGCAAGGTTCAGAGGGTCAGGCTGTCAGCTGGAAAAATGGGTATAGCAACATGGATGTCTGTGACTGCACAGGCAAGGCTCTGATCCTCCTGTGCTCTGTTGAGGGCCTGGGAAGAAGAGGCAGGGGAGGAATTACTAGAAAAAACCTTTCAAAATCTCAGCACAACATAAGTGCAACTAGATTTCATTTCAGTAGTTTTTTTGCTTAAAAGGCTAATCTAAAGGCTGTTAATCTAAACCAATGTCTCTTAAGTATTTGGTTGTCAAAGGATTTGGTTGTCCTCCTGGATATGATTTTTTCCCCCTGAGGTTTAAACAACAGGTTTTATAACTTTCACTGGGCCATCTGCCTTAAGTATGTGGTATGTGCATACCCTTTCCCACTAGGATGAATCAGTCTGCTGCAGTAGGACCTAAAATATGACACATACATGCAATGAAATGTTATAATTGTGCAATGACTTTTAGGAATGTACTCACTGAAAATCACAGAACACCCCAAAGCTCCTGGAATGGCTGCTTAGACTTCAGGACTGAAGTCAGGGTGTCCTGACACCGCTGGTGGGTGGCATGACCTCTCAGAAGCCATTTCAAGTGTGACAGATTTCCTTTCTTTGCTGCCCATCTAGTTTCTGTACTAGTAAACATGGCATCGCTACCTTCTGAGTCTCCAGCTTTATATCCGTTGCTAAACTTAGACCTATACATGAGTGTGAGATACATCAAGGAGGACTGTGGCAAAGCAAAGCAGCCAGGGTATTCTCAAGAGCTACGGAAGCGAATTGCCTTTCTAGGAGGATTTCTCTGAGGGAACCAGAACTCGGGATGCTTCTGGACAGGGAAAAGATGCAGGAAGGTTTGAAGAACACATCATTTCACAACTTCGCTTTTCACTTTGCTTTTCTCTCTGTCTCTGCTTCCTGGCAGTTTCTGCTTCTTTCTGGGACCATAGGACTTTCTCTCCAGAATTCTTCAGGCTACAACATGCATTAAAATGATGCAGCTTCCTCTTATTCTCACTTACAGGTCCGTTATGTAAGTAACTGGACAGAATAAGAAGGCCTTCACATGGCTCATGTGCAGAAGATGGGAAAAATATGGGCTGTAACATCATGAAACAAATGGAGGCAACCCAAAGCAGCTAAAGAAGGCAGATGTCTCCTTTGTACCAGGTCACTTGCAGAAGAGAAGAGTGTTGCAAAGATGCATTTATCTGTCATGGATCTATTATTCACCATGTTTTATGAAGAGAGAACTCCTATTCGGAGACTGTATGTCATCATTAACCAATGCCAAAGTTAGGCATAAATGTCAGGCAGTATTAACCTAAGAGTAGGTATAGGATAAGTTCAGCTCCTGATTTTGATTGCAGGTTTAGTAGGTCTTCCCTTTAGTTGTCTCTTTGCCTTTCCCTTTCCTTTAATCTGAACTTAAAAGTAAAAGTCATTGTGTTATATGTGAAGAAAAACAGTGTGATGTAGGCACTACAGCAAATAAGAAATGCTTAACAGCTGTTCTCTTCTTTATACTGAAAATAGAGAAGGGTACCTGGAAAATCCTGTACTTTTTGAAGCATACATGTTTTCTCCTTGCACTTTTGAAGTCATAGTTCCTTCAATTGGAGGCAGACATTACAATGGATAATGGATAATAAACAGGATTCACATTCTTGGCTCTCAGTCAATTAAAAGAAATGCCAATTGCATTCTGCGAATATTCCCATGGTGCCAAGGCACCAGAGGAGTTGGTGAGTAGGAGGAGTGAAGGTGTGATAATTGAAAGAATTGCCACTTGATAAGTCACAGGAGCTAATGTGTTAGCTCAGCATGCGGGGAAGCTAGGACGTTCCCAGCTGCTGCAAAAACTGGGTGTATGCAATCCCTGGCACCAGTCATTGGGACAAGATGAATCACAAGTGCTTCAGTAGTGAGCTACCATGTCACAGGGAGCCAGATGGAGGTGGTTACTTCCCTGATTGATTGCCTCTTGGGCTACCAAGGGCTTTTCCGGCAGGCTAATGCCTTTCTGTTGGCACTTGAGCACCTGGGAGCAGTGTGTCTGCCTGGGTCAGGATTGTGCAGGAATTCCTGCCTTTCGGGTGCGTGGCCGCCCCACAAAGGGAAAGGGAAGTAAATAAGGAGCAAGGAGAAGCAGGTGACTACAATGCACACCGGAATAACACCAACTTCCGATGCCTCCCTAATAGATGCTGCTAATGAATTTTCANTTAAACCCAGTGCTTTACAAAGGCTAATTGAAAAAGGAAGGAGCAGCGGGGGTGGGGGAGGGGAGGAGAGAGCAAGGCGGAGAAGGGAGTGGAGGGGGAGAACAGCTCTATTTTTCAAGTGCTGAATATGAAATCCCCGCAACAGATGAGTTTACATGCAAGCCTGCACCTCATCAGGGCAAAGATACAGTGAGTGGAGTAAAGTAATTTTCCTCTGCAGACAGCATCCCCAACCCCTTACCCTGCCCAGCCAGCTTTCTCAACTGTGAGCTTTAGAATATAAACAGCCAATAAGTAAGGACAATAACTGTAGTTCCTGCTGAGAGCTAACTCTGCCTGTCATGCATTTGCTGGGTCCTAATACAGGACAGTGAATAAAGCTTCATTACAGAACAATGGAGTTAGCTGCCAGAGCCTACAGATTTGAATAAACAACAAATAAGCAACATCTGCTCCAGCATATGTGTATGGTAAAAAAAAAGTCACAAAATAAAAGAATTTGTAAATGCCAAAAGCAACACTAAACTGCCAGTGCTACTGTAGAGTGAATTTTTAATTGCACATGCATACAGGCAGGCTGTGGGTATTAGTCTCACATATGTCTGGTTGCTGCCAACCTGGGAGTATAGATGAATTTAATTAAATAAGGATTATCCCTTCTCCCCAGTACAATTACTTATTTATAACAATGATAAAATTGCCTAATAAAAAAGATTGTAATATTTTTTAAAACAGAGCTAGAAAACAGTCTGCTTTCCCTGTAAGTCATTCAGGGATGTTTGGGGGGTTTAAGCGTCTTTTAAAATTAAGTCTCAGCATTCTGCCAAGAGAGAGGAAAAAAAAGCCTTATCATAAAGCCTACTGCAGTTAAACAGCCAGAATCTACATTATGGAGAAATATAAAGAAGACACACAGCAGTCAGGGAATTGGCTTTCATGGGGAGTGTAGAAAATTAAGCAATTGGACTAAAATTGAGGCCAGGCTACAGAGCCAAGGGACAATACCACTGGGACAAGTACTTCCATAAGTCACCTGTCTCTAATATGCTCCATCTAGGCAAAGCAGTCTGTTCCTATCTATCTCTATTTCTTCTCATAGTGGGCACCTCGCACTTTCCCACTCAGGTGAGCTCCCCTTTCAGCAGGGCCATGTCAGGCTCTCACATCTTCATCAGCACTCACACTCTTTCCTACAGAGCCCATAACCAAATCAGAGTGGGCCTTTATGGTATCAGGCACTGCATGAACCTTGAAAAATAGGCAGCCTGTGCCCCAGGGAACTTGGAGGCCGAATGTAAATTCAGGCATGCTCTCCTGGGAGCTGAGGTTTTTCTTGTGTAGGCTTCTGGTAGATTCTGTTTCCTACTCGCCCCTACTTTGAGGACCCCTGCTTATGGGTCTAAACACATTCTGCTGAATTTGGTAGGAACCGTCTTAAGACCTTGGTATTATTCACTACTAACAATATTATGTTCATAACCAGCAATTTTTAGACTGTTTCCATGATGCACACAATAAAACTCCCATGGGTATGGAGGGGTACACCTTATAAGAAAAGTGGGAAACAGAGAAAGAATATGAAAGCAGGCTGTAAAAAGAGCTGGAAATCTCCACTTTAAATTTAGGCCAAGCATTACCGACACTAAAACAACAGAGGAAAAAAAAGAGAGAGAGATATTTGAGTTTTTAAACAAAACTCTGAAATAGTATTATGGCAAAAGGTATAAATCTTACATAAGTGCAGTTTACTTGTATGATTTTGATCACTTAACTAGATGACAGTCTTAACAGAATTATAAACAAATAAATTCTTTCTGTGTTTTCTGTCATTAAATTACTACTAAATACATGCTTATTCCTATGTCTTAAAAGATTATTCAGGGCATAAAGTTATTTTTTTCCCCTTGCATTGTGATTAATATACCTATACAACCTACTAAATACTTTAGCTAATGCCCTTCATCATTGATGAGTGCAGTCCTGTTTTAGAGCTGGACAAAGAAAGGTAAAAAACATTTGTGGTTATGTTATTACGTTTTGATTTTTTTCCTCACTGGGCTATGTCCACATTTGCTTTACATAATTTCTCACTGAATGTTTGTCCAAATGGTGTTTTTCACTGCACCAATCCTGGGGAAATGCTGTTCTTTGTATAGATGCTGCTGTGAGCAAGATGACTGGTATTGGGGCGCGTCTTGGTTCATGAAGATCAAGACAGCCATCAGAAGACAAAATCGAAGTAACTTCATGTAACTCAGAGGACAAATCATATGGTCTGAATAGCAACAAGGACCTGATGTTAGGCCCCAAAAGTGGAATCCACTGGATTCCAAAAGGCCCCCACTGGAATGACACATTGACAGACTGGACACATACAACCCTTCCAGAAGATGTGGCAAGAGCAGCTGAATGCCATAGGTATGCAATCTATTACACAGTTAATAAAAACTCTAGCAAAACAGCAAAGGTATGCTTACAGATAATTTGAAAACAAAAATAAACCCTACAGAACTGAAGAATTCATGATGTACTCCATTGCCTTTACTCATCTCTAGCATTTACCAAGAAAAATCCACACACTGATGAAAACACTGGCCTCATTGAACCCAGTGGTACTTACGTCACTGCCTTCAACAGGCTCGTGATTTCATCCTTGCAAATCCAGCTGTCATGCCAGCCAATGGCATCTGTGAATGACCAGCACCAGCGGATCTGAATTTTTTTTAGATACCTGTGTATGAACTTATGTTGCTTAATTATTTGCATTGTCTCCACAAAAGTGATACAATGTAGTCCTCAAAAGGTGAGGGCTCACCAAAATTTCACCTTTGTCCCTTGCTATCTGCACTTCTTGCTACTTATTAGTTCTTTCACATTAAATTTCTGTCCCATTTAAAAAAAACCTAACCAAAACCAACAAACAATTGACAGTCCTGCTCTAAGCACTGGTTGGGAAGAGTCACTATAGAGCAAGGCCAAGCACTCCCTGCTCTGAAGGCTGAACAGCCTTTTCTCCAATACCACCATCCCTGCCAGCAAACGCTTCTCAGAATCCAAACTCAGATTTCCCCAAATGACAGCATAACATCTGGTCTAACAGCTTTGATTTTAATCCTTTCATAGACTCCTCAAATAACTTATTTTCTAACACACGATCCAATGCTATGTCAGCTCATGTGATGGCAGTCTACATGATAAAGGAGACTCAGATGATGAGGCAGAGGCTATTCTGCCACCAGAACATCCTGGTTGCACAGCCCTGGTTGAGTTGCGTACAGAGTAGCTGCAGAGCCACTATCTCCAGTCTCCTAGTTGACTGCTGTGCTAGGTATCCAAGAGTGGGTGGATGAAGCGTTGTCTGAGTCTGGCAAATAATTCATAAAGCAGGAGTGAAGCTTTGGTGTCACTTGGAAGAGTAGAGAGCTCTACTTAAAGCATCAGACAGGGACCCCATGCACTCAAAGCTGTGCAAGTGAGGTACCCTCTTCACATGCACTCATGTCTCCCTGACAAGTTGCATATATTTTGCAACCCTATGATTTGTCGAGTCATATCATCTAGATTGCCATATCTAGAATAATGTATCCAAATGCCAGAGGTGATGGGACCAGAGAAGGAAAACATACTGTTAGGGTAAGCTTTAGAAGCAGCCACATAAGAACAGTGTTTTAAAAGCTGGCAAATTGTTTCTTAACACTCACCTAAAGTGGTGCCAGGAGCATTTTCACATGGAGTTTCATCCTCAAAACTCTGAATCTGAAAAGGAAGAGAGGAGGAAAATTTATTATTGATGGTAATGATTATAAGTGTATGCCTTATGGGGGAGGGAGGTAGAAACAAAAAACAAAAGAATTCTGGACATTGCAAAGTGAAAACATGAAATCTTTCAGCTGGTTCCTTTTTGGTTGTCTCATTTTAAAAATATTTGTTCTTGTAATAAACTAGGCTCTAGTCTCAGAACCTTTCCAAGCTTTGCTCAAAGTAATCAATACATAAATGTTCCCAACATATAACTACACTAACAATCTTGTTTGAACAGCCTCAGAGTAATGTCCCTAGGAAAAAATATGACTTAGTAGAAAAAACTCAAGGAAATATAACCATATGGAGGCAAATTCTTGCCAAAGAGTGTATGTAAGGTCAGAATTTTTTTCCTCTGGGAATGAAGACCTGTTTGACTTTTTCATAGTACCAAGACGTCATGATGCTGCATAAACTCCCTCAGAAAAAAGGCTTTATAGAAAAGGGGATATATTAGATAAAAGTTACACATGAACATGCATTTTAGGTGTGTCCTCCATGCAGTCTGTAGCTCAAGAGAGCTAATCCCCTCACTGTCAAAACCTAGAAGAATATGAGAGAAGGATTGCTCTGCGTGTGACTGTTATTCTGTCCCCCATACATCTGCTACTGGCCATTGCCAGACTAATGATTTGGGTGACCTGATGGTTTCAGCCAGTACACAGTTCTTACAGCCTTAATTTAATGATGTGGTAGAGAATACGCAGAAGTTAAATGGTATATACCCTGTCTAATTGGAACACACATCATTCACCAAATTGTCTTAGACATCAAACTGAGGAGTTTATGATCATCTGCGTTTGCTCTTTGGTCACTATCCTCATTTTTGTGTGAGCATCTAGTCACAGTGCTGTGAGTCCAGCATGCTAAGTGCTTTACAAAGACAATGGGCTGCTTTGGGACTATAAATTTTCTGTGCTGGAGATCTCTGAAAGACACCCTCTCCCCCACTGGGGCTGATAATCAGGCCCGTGCTCCAATTCTTGAGTCAGTTCTGCCGGCATGAAGGCTGCACCAAACCTTTCACAGAAGAAGACACCTTTGAAAGGACTTAAAAAGATAAATATATTTTCCTCAAAAATAATTTCACTACCTTAAACCAGACCTTTTCCAATGCTTTAGAAACTGGAAAACTTTTTAAAGGCTCCCACCTTTTCCAGACATTCACTGCTGCTTCCTTCCCTTATCTTCCCTCCCTTCCTCCCTCCCTCCCTCCCTCCCATGCTCTGAATGTTTTCAGGGGGCTGCCAACCATCCCATCTCCTTTCTTTGATTCTTACAGTACGGCCTAATTTTTGGTCCCCTGCCTTTTCCTTATTCTTGAAGGATGGCTGGAAAGGGAAGAGCATTCTCATTGGCACCCCAGTGGAATCTGTATAATTGGAGAGTATCCTACCATAGCCATTTTTCTGCAGTAGTATGGCCAGAAAAACTGCAGCTCACACAACAATTCTAAATGTAAGACAGGGTCCTGGTCTCTGCTACTTGATGTTGAACCCCTGCTGACAACCCCCTGCTGCTAAACCATACAGCTAACTGAGTATCATGGACTTTGCAGACTGGATATGAGAACAAGCTGGTGTTCTGAGTTATTCTGGTTTTAGGATGCTCAGCTTACAGAGTGATAAAATATTTCAAACACTGCTATAAAACCAAGGCTAATTTTGTGATGCAACTTTCTGAAAGAGCACACTAGAAAATGAGCTTAGGGAAAAAAAAAAAAGATAGAAAAAGCTCCAACCCTGGTTAATTACTGGATCTGTAAAAATATCCTTTACCATATGTATTACTGTTCCTGCAACTTCATTCTATAAAAAACCCAAACCCTAGCACTGCATAAAACACTTTGGCATCGTACACTATCATACTGGTTGAATGAATCCTACCTCAGTAACTTCATTGCCAACTTCTTTGACAGTATCCTAACAGAAAGACAATTTAAAATAATCAAAACCCCAATGAGTAGTGTAAATCCTACTGCTTTTCCCCATAATGCTGCTGCCTGGTGTTTGTTGAAGTAATTTACTCTAGCTTCCATCCTGAAAAAGAGAAATCAAACTTATACCATAAATATGGGTGGAGATGCATTGCTAGCACAGTACACAAAAATCCACCTCACCTCTTCCATTTCAAATGAGTCTGGCAGCTGGCAGCTTAGGTTGGCCACTTTTTTGAGTGTGTGGGTCACAAGCAAAGGTGGCTCCTTTCTTGGCCTGTCTTTGGCAAGCACCTCACATGCAGGAGAAAGGTGGGACTGTTTTGCAGCTGGGTGCGATGAAGCCCAGGCTTTCCCCAGTGGAGTGGGTGGACACCGGGGTATGGAATTTGCTGAGGCACCTTTGCCTCTGGGAGTTTGCTCCTGGGTCAGGGAGCCCAACATAACACATGCAGAAAATCCTGCCTGGACTGTCTCCCGCTCAGCAATATCTTCACAAGAATGGGGTTGCTCTGTCCTGCTGGGCATGTTGGCTTCCCCAGGTGCCAGCAAGCCCTGTTTCAGCAGCGTTGTCTGCTGAGAAGCCCTTTTCAGGAGCTGACCGATTCTTTTCCGCTTTGCTCTTGTGACCACAGGTCTGCTCTTTGCAGCGTCCAAGAGACCAGTCTCACCCCCACCAATGTCCTGTGCTTTGATCTGTTCGGTGTTGATGTCGGTCAGCAAAGACGAGAGGGCACTGGTTACGTGGTCAAGTAGTTCCAGCTGTCGAAAACGTTCTAAAGTTTGGCAGAATGGAAGGCAACATGGTTATTAAAAAATACAATTTGAAATAATAAGGTACAATGACTATTCAAACTTGTCATTGCCAAGAAACATACTAAGTACTGCACTCAAAAGTGGCTACATTTTTCCATTTGCTTCCAGAGGATCCATTCAAGCTCCATAAGGACTGCATAGTTCTTTATATTAGACAAACACTTATACAATGTTGAATTCTTTGGGTCAAGTGCAGCTGAATGCTGCTCTGTGTGATTAAAGGTTACAGCCTGAAATTCTCTGGTTGGCTGGGCCAGACTTGGATGCCATTTTTGAGGACTTATTAAAATTCATGCAAATAAAGTTATTAAAATATGATCTCAAATGTTTACAGCTGGCTGCTGTCCAGAATAACTGCAAAATGCATATAGCCATTAACCGATAAAAATTGGTCGTGGAAGCTATGTTCTCATTTTCATAGCAGCACAAAGCGAATCACTTATCCCCCAGAAACTCATAGGTGATGTTGTATAAAGGTTCCCAGATTTTTTTGATTGTACTAACCTCCTGTAATTTCTGTGTCATTTTTTCCATAGCATAACATCTAAAGAGACGCAAATAATGTTTTTTCTAAGGGATCCTAGAGATTTACAACACTACAACACTATGAAGTTATTTATATAAAGAAGCGCAACACATTTGCTTGCACGTTGTGTCTGTACCTATCCTGAGGCAATGAATATGTCACCAGGACTACTCCTTCCTTGAGAGATTCATTGAGGACAATAGATGGCAAAATAGTAACTTTCTTGGCTGCTATCTCTCTTAGAGAGCAGCCAGATTTACTGCATCTGGTGGGCATGTGGCTTCATTACAATTAGACAACAAGGGGATATTTAATGTGGATCTGAGCTGGTTCTTTGCATCAGGGACAAATGCTGTGACATATAATCCCCGATAGTTATTATATCTCAAGAACACTCCTTTTCTTTGCCCCAGACATTGCCTGATTTTTGACACTGCATAAGAACGTTGCCATTGCTGCCACATTTTAAGACATGGTCAAAGGTTTCACCTGATGTTTAAAGGAGTGATCTGCTCTAGCAGTACACACATTACACAGTGTTGTATAGTTTCCATTTGCATCAGTTTGGGATGTCAGAGTAAATAATTTTTGGCTTTTTACATCCACTGTGCTACTACATCCTCTCCAGGTAAAGCACATTTTTTCCTCAGTATTTCATCTGACTACCACTACATCAGGCCATAAAAATGCCAAGTGCTAATGTCCTTTTACTGACAGTAGCACAGCAGTGCAGCCCTCCTTTTGATTTGAACCAGAACCAAACTTACTGAAATTTTAAATAGTTTTTACACACTGCTTAGCGTCTGTAAATTATTTCAAAGAGCTTGGGACACCTGAAGAACAAATCAAACAAGAGAAATGATAAATGAGTAACATAAAAAATTCCCTTACTCATGTGCAATGTAATAAATACAGAGTCATGAAGAAATTATGTAAGGGACAGCCTTGCTTCGTGGACTATTTCTCTCCAGACAAGCAGTGCCTTTTGTTTCTAGGGTTGCTCCCCAAGGATCGTGCCTCAAATAGGCAAGAGGCTGATAAGATCTCTTTAGTCTCTGCAGCCTGCTGCAAAATAGTCTAAATCTGTAGCCCAGATGAGATATTAAAGGACATAAACAGAGATTCATTTTCACTTCAGCTGGAACAGCAAATGGCTGTACTGTAAACAAGATCAATGAGTCTTCAATAGAATCTGTATCTTATACAGGGCTTATGACTTTATGATCAACCGTTTTTTGATTTAAAAGGAGAAGCTCACAGTTTTGTTCCTCCTTCCTTAAAGCTGGTATTACATAGGCTGACATAGATATCTACATGAAAGGTTTGAAAAGTCTTCAGTAGGCCCACAGTGGAATGAAGGAACACAGAACATTTCCAGAGCCAGCAAGAAATTTTCAATCAACAACGTTTTTTTCACAGCAAATGGCAGAATTTGGGGAAAAAAAATATCAAAAAATTTCAGTGGGAAGATCAAGACATCTGAAATTGCTCAGTCTTTCTCAGGAAAAGTAAAAATGAAATTTCATCATTGTCTACTTTGTCATATATTAAAATATTTTCCCTTTTTTAGATTGTTTCATCTTGAGTGTTGGCAATACTGCCTTTGCTTGAAATGAAGCTGTACTTCAGAGAAGGTGTTTATCAATTTACATTTCATTTCTTCTAAGTCACGGATTTACTGGCTGATATATGTCTCCAACAATGCGTGCACCTCTGTCCTAGCTGGCCGGTGGTGGTCACAGGACAACCATGTACCATGGGAAACAGTGTCTACCTAACACAGTCATCTTACAGAGGAGAGGGAGACTTGAATTACTGCTCTAGTGAGAGACTTGCAGCAGCTGAGACAGACAGAAATGAGATTGAAAAATCCCCAGAAACAAAACCCCAAGCCCCAAGAAGATTCAGATATGGCAGTATGGATAGGTATATCTTTTTTATTATTAAGCATCAGATTGAAATATTTCCACTTTTCTGAACTAAGGTGTTCAGTAACATGAGGTTTTCAAATAATTTGGGGATCAACAGATTCAGAAATACAGTTGCTTTTCACTTAACATAATTTCAGATTTTTAAGTGACTTTATGTCTTTAGTTAGGAAGTCAAATATCTCTTCTAATGAGGTCAGTAAAATTTTCACCACTGGTGAATCATGGGGGTAAGCTTTTCTTTTGGATCTGTCTGAGAAACTGAAAGGGTGACTAGCATTTTTGAAAATACACCTCATTTTTGTGAAATGAACCTTTTGAAAACTCTCTGACGATACTGGGGAAAGAGCACCAAGTGAGAGGACAATTAATAAGTAACTCTGTAACAATCCACAAGTATTTTAAATGGTCTAATCAGCAGTGAAGGAGGCCTAGAAAACTATATTCAGGGAAGAGCCAGACAGAAACAGAAAAGAACTGCACTGAAATAAATAAAGAAATAAATGAAATATGAAAGTGGAGAGGGATTACTTTGCTGTGGAAGTCCTTGGTCTCTCTCACTTCCCTCTCCTTTTTCCTCCAGGTTTCTTGTCTTCCATATTGTACCTATAATCTTTCTCTTTATCTCTCACTTTCTTGGAGTAACAGTCGTACTAAATCAATTAACCTTCCCTGCTGATTCAGAGAGTAGGAGGAAGTAAATTGACAATGAGACAACCTGAGACAACCTCTCAGGCATTCACTGACTCAGATTAAACAATTTCTTCCTTTTCTATGCCTAGAGACAAATGACAGCGATTCAGACTGTATTTACATTGAAATGGTTCAGTGATAATAAACCAAGCAGGGTGATAATGATTGAATTTATCCAGCAGATCTCTGGGAATAGTGGTTCAATACAGTCTTGAAATCTTTAGAGGTGGCACATGGTCTGCCTCCTTTTGGCACTTTCATTTCAATGCTCTGGTGAAGCAGTAGTCCTCTGACGGTAGGGAGTCTGGAGTTCCCTAAATTTTTCATGGAGAGATAAATGCTGTGGAACATCTCTAGACCTGAACCTTCTACTTAATTTACAGAGAAGAGTCTTCTTCTGGGTCATCTTCTGGAGGCCTTCAAAAGTTCCTGTTCTCCTCATTGCCATTATAGGGAATAGGAGGCTTCTGCTTTAGAAAAGCTGGCTCATTACATGCCTGAGAATTTAGGTGCAGTATTAGTACTGATGCTCTAGAGGTGCAATCCATTATAAAATCTAATAAACATGAATTTGCCACTCCTCCTTCTTGCTATACTTCACTGCAAAATCATTAGACAGCCTGAAGTTGACAAGATTGGGAAAAAACAGTTTGCGAACAAATGCTATTTGAGGATATTTATCAAGTGTTTCTACACTAAATCTGATACAACCTGTTTTAGCTGGAAGTCCTCTCCTGGAACACCAGCTGTAGGAAGGTACTTGTGCAAGGTTACCTACATGATCACTGAGATGGACTGGCTTCTTCTGAGAGGTGTTTTAAGTGGTGGCTGGATGATTACCTGCAGGAGTTGCCTGTCTCTCTCCACTTGCTACAGAGATAGACAGACTCTACCGTGATTAAGCTCCCTGAGACCGTGCTTCAGCTAAATGCCTATAATCTGGTGCAATGAACCAAGCTGAGGTTAATCATCACTTATATGGAAACATGTAGTCAGTGAAAAGAGAAGAGGTAAGTATCTCTGAAGGATGAATCCCACCTCTCTCAATTAAATGTTCCCAGCCCTGGCACATACTTAGGAGGCCTAAGCAGATGGTGTGAAAACCCCCTCCCAAACTGTCAAAAGCAAGATAATATGTTTTGATGGACATCACACCCACCAAACCAGAAATTCAAATCTTATCTTACTTCACAGCAACTCCCCCGTAGAGATAAGCCATTAACATGTAGTAAGAGTGCTCCCATGGAGGATGACTGCAAGACAAGTCATTAAATTCACACCTTGGCTTACCATTGCCTGACTTCACTGTGCAAACTCCTTCCTGCAGAGGCTCTTTCTCTGCTCTCATTCCTTCCTAGTTCTCTACCATCTTCCCTGAGGTCTCCATCCACCATCCACTCATACTGATTATCTCTGATCCATCTCTCCCTCTTACTCAGAAGAATTACACAGAGAAAGAGAGAAAGAGAGAGCTGAGAAACCTGTTTGATGTGCCAGTTTGCTGTAAATATTGAAATGTGTGCACGGGGCTATAAAAAAAGGGAGAGAGAGAAAAACACGTTTTTCACAATGCTCTGACATTTCTGTTTCAATTCTTGTTCCATCCATACTGCTTCCTTGGTGTAATTCTAAATGGGAATGCACAGGCTATGTGAGATATCCTGCTTCGCTGAGCATTTTAAATAAACAGAAGATTGCAAGAGCCATCTGGCTATCCTATGCAGTAAACATGAGGGGAAATGATGTCAATATCGGACTTTTCAGATGGGTGATATACCAGCGAATTAACAATGCTATTTTAATGCAGATATATCTTTAGGGTGAGGACCTTGTATTCATTTCTCAACTGCAAAACACACAACATGAGAACTAAAACCATCTAAAGGAATAAAAAGATTGTGTCCTTTAAGTGGTGTAATTTTTTTTTACTTAAAATACAATCCTCACCTATATCTTGGGGCATATTTGAACCACAAAACCGTTTGGCTTTAGTAAGGGCTTTTTGGGTCTGATACACAATCTCTGGCAGCTCTAGTCATGAGAAGATCTTGTCACCTGCTCGTCGCATTTCCCTGTGAAAGGGATCCTGCATTCACCAAGGGGAAAAGGGAATGCAAGCCCATATCTGGCCTGGCTGAATTCAAAATCCTGTTTATTGGTTTACACCCCCAATGATGTATGTGTTGCCAGTGAAGTGGATGGGGTAATGGACCTGTCCTGGTTCCGGCAGAGTTAATATCTGGCATAGCACAGGTGTTCCATGCCACATGAAGCCATGCCCAGTCTTTAGGGGGGAGCTAGCTGGGGAAGAGGGGGTAGAAGTCACTGCTTGGGAGCGGGCGGGGGCTTCCCAGGTTGGTCGGTGAACGGCGGTATGGTAACCCTGTTTGTACATTCCTCTGTCAGTGTTATTGTTGTTGTTTGCCTGTTTTCCTTTGCTGTTCTGTTAAATTGCCTTTATCTCAACCCACGAGTTTTGTCTTTTTTATTCCAATTTTCCCTCGCCGTGTCGAGGGGTTGGATGAGCAGCCACGTGGCTCTTTGTTCCGGCTGAGGCCAAACCACGACAGTCCTTTTTGGTGCCCAACATGGGGCCTGAAGGGTTGAGATAATGACAGATCTGACCAGAGCTTGTTAAAATGAATCTGTTGTATGCGTTTGTTACATTAGTTAAATAGTCACCTGTCACGATGTTGCTTTGTTTGTTCTCATGGCTGTGTTATGTATATTCTTATATGCCGTATGTGCTCCCCGTGATGCTGTTTGTCACCTCTGGGAGAGGGATCAGGATTATTATTTTGCTGTACTGTGTAATATCAACTTATGATATGATAACATCACTTTTCCAGCAGTTGTGTTGCAGACTTTATGTAGTACTACTGTCCTGTCCATACCTTGGGCACTGTCTTGTGGATTTTATTAATAATCACACCCAGTCTGTGGCGGAACCAGGAGGGGATACTTTCCCTGCCTCCTTTGCCTCCCTGTTCTCCTTTGGACCAGGTGTGACAGCTTTTGAGAATTTTTAATACCCTTGAGATGCTCAAGCCAGCGTGAAGCTATTGCTATGTCTTCTGAATGTTTCAAGCCTGATTTAGGGTTAAGCAACTGTTTAAGACTAGCACCCAGAGACCTGCCCCGAGGCTGGATAGTCATGGGTGGCATGGTATGTGGGAGAATATGGGCAGGTATCTAGAGAACTTTTCCCCTCCAATGCTTTGGGACTTCAACCCTGAACAACTACAGGACCCTGATGAAGTGATAGAATATTTGAAAGGAAAAGGCTGTGGCTATTCCAGAGAGGCACAACTTACAGCCCTGTGCTGGGCCCTGGCCAGTATCTACCAAGCTCTCTTTGGTATTATGCAGCAACCCCAGGGGAAAGAGAGGGAAACCAGACCAGCAGGCACTGTGGCCACTCCGGCCCCTGCGACAGGCACTGCGGCTGAACCAGACAATCAACCCGTGCCGGTATCAGTTGCTCCCATACAGAAGAAGAAATACACCAAGAAATCAGTTCACCTGGTGAGGGATGACGATGAGCCAGGGCCATCCCAAGAACAGAAGGAAGAGACAGAACCAGAGGTGATCACCCGATCCCTGTCCCTGAGCGAGCTGCGAGATGTGCGAAAAGATTTTAGCTGACTTCCAGGTGAGCACGTTATCACCTGGTTGCTCCGATGCTGGGATAACGGGGCCAGTAGCTTGGAATTAGAGGGTAGGGAAGCCAAGCATCTGGGATCCCTGTCTCGGGAAGGAGGTATTGATAAGGCTGTTGGGAAAGTTTGTATAGAGTGTACCATCACCGTATGCCAACTCCTTAGCAGTGACAGAATGGAAAGGTGAAGAGGGACTAACAGTAGATGAGGT
>VZSF01003228.1:0-13238 GCA_013398295.1 Chionis minor | reverse complement strand
CGGAGTCAGGGGCGGGGCTACGAGAGGGGGGCGTGGTCAACCCCTTGCTCCGCCTCCTGCTGGTCCTGCGGGCGCGCTGGGGCACAGCGGGCGCTTTGGGGACCGCGGTGTCCCCCCCTCGCAGAGCCGAGGGCTGTCACCGGGCCACTGCGGGGGGTTCAGCACGGTGGTGTCCCCCGCCAGCCCTTCCCTGGGCTGTTCCCCTGGGGGGGAAGCCGGGGCCTCGTTGGAATGACACCCCTGGGAGAAAGGGATTCCCTCGAGGAACAGCATAAAAGTTTATTGTATGTAGGAACCAAACCCATGAGATATGTACACGTATTTACAAAACAAAACGAATGGGCCTAATTATTTACAACAAGAGCCGTCCTTCGCGAGTCTGTACATCGAGACGTGATCGTGACGACGTATTTACAAGGTGGTGGTGGGGGTGGGATCCAGTGGCCACGGGCAAGACGGAGATGGAAAAGAAGCAAAACGGAAGGGCGAGGTGAGGAGCACCGTGTAGTCATGGACCTCAGCGTGGCTGGATGGTGGACGCTGGCACGGGCCTGGCCAGACACTGTCCCCGTCCCTCAGGGCTGCGGTGCAGACCCCCTGGCCTGTCGTGGCCCCAGGAGGTAGATGGTAGATGGGAGGTGGCTGTTTTTCCTCCTCTTTGTCCCAGAATTGCTTTGCCTCAGTGCCTTTCTGGGCCATCTCTCCTCCTCCTGCTGCCAGGTGCCTTGGCCCCACCTCTTGCCCCACAGCTGCTGGCGGGAGGGGGGAGCAGGCTGGGAGCTCGGGGGGGTCTCCCAGGGCCTGGTAGGGGGCAGTTACAGCTCGCTGAAGCGCACCGCGGGCTCCAGCTTGTGGGACAGGGCGGTGAGGACCTTGTCGAACTTCTCGTAGCGCTCGGCCTGGCTGCTCTCGGCCCCACGGCTGCCCCACAGCAGCCGCAGCTGGAACTCAGTGCTGAAGACCTCCAGCAGCTCCACTCTGCCTTGGAAACCTGCAGGGAGGGAGAGTCAGTTCCCCGGGATGGGATGGGATGGGATGGGATGGGGACCCTGCACCTGTGGGATACTCCGGTTGGTGCTGGGCTGGAGCTGCACACTGGGAATGCAGCAGAGGGAAAGGGGCTCTGCTGTCCCCATCGCTTACCCTGCAGCTTCACTTCAGCATTGGTGTGGTAGAGCCCGCCGTGGTGAGCCACCATCCGCGCCGCCTCCAGGTGTGCCATGACCACCTCCACGCCATTGTCAGTGGCCTCCCAGGGCTCGGGTCTGTCTGTGAGAGCCTCGTCCCGCTCCAGGAGGGTGACGAGGGGCATGATGTGGGGAAAGGTGGTGTTGGTCAGCGGTGGCCCTTCTGTGGAGAGAGGCACCCTCAGGACCCTGTGCAGCCCCTTGTCCCTGCGCCCCCCTCCCCATCTGCCCCGGCTCCGCAGAACGCTCCTGTGGCCACGCAAGGGCTGCCACGGCACTCCCGGGAGACGCTTTAAGGCTCAGCTGTGCGATCGCTGTGCCTGGGGCCATCGCCTTTTTCAACACCAGCTCCTCCCAGCTGGGCTTTCTGGTTGTGCTGGGAGGGGGACGCTGCTGTCCCTGCTCGGGCTGTGTCTGTGTTTCCCGAGGCTGCAATGGGGAGCAGGTTTGCAGAGCCCAGAGCTCCGGTTGTTGGACAGACGTGGCTTTTCATCTTCCCCGACTGGCCGCCCTGTCCCCTTGGCTTGGCAGGCACCGCCACGCGAGCACGAGGGTTTCGCACGGCCAAGTTGCGCCTGTGCCCAGCTGCTGGTTTTATTTAGTTATGAAATGCTTCCTTGGGAAGGAAGGGGCAGCCGAGGCCAAACAGGCCCTGCTGGGTGCTGGGGCGGTTCAGCAGCCAGAGGAGAAGCGTCTGGCCCTGGCTGGGAGAGGGTCAGAGCTCCCCAACGCATCCCCTTCCAGCGAAGCCGTGCCCAGACGAAGCGGGAAGGAGCAGGCGGGCGAGAGGAGGGGAGTTGCTCCTGTTACCTTTGCCTTCGTTCAGGCTCTTCAGGAACGGCTTGAGCTTCTTCTCGTAGAGGATGGCGCCCTCCGTGTGCCGCTGCCGCAGCACCATCCAAGTCTGCTCCAGTCGGGCGATCTGAAAGTAGATGGGGCAGATGGAAGGTGCTGGGGGACAGCACAGCCCCCAGGCACTGAGCTTGCAAGGTGCTCCCAGGGGAGAACAGCCTGGATCCGGAGCCATGGCCCCCAGCCTTGCACATGGCAGCATCCGCTGCTCCCCAAAACAGCCTCCTCCACCAGCGCTGGCGGCCAGAGATGGCACATCCCTGGCACCAAGGCTGGGTTCAGGATTTCTCCCCCTCCGTGTGCCCCAGGACAGCAGCTTCCGCACGTCGCAGCAGCCTTGAAGATGAGACGCAGGGAGGGGGCAGCCGTTCAACCTCCTTTGTGCAGGCAGGAAGCAAGACTTCCCAGCTGGGCTCGATTTAAAATTGAATTTTAATCTCCTTTCATCTTCCAAAGGGAGCAGTGTGGCCCAGAGACGCTGCTGCCACAGCCTTGAGACTGATTTGTATTGTACCGGAGGGCAGACTCATTTCCTCCCAGGAACACAGCCCAGCACAAAACAAAAAGCCCAACCACTGAAAAACAATCAGATCCCGGCGGGACTGGGATGTCTGCTCTGCAGAGGGGACGGCTCTTCCCCTTCTCTACTTATGCCCCAGCGGATGCGGCCCCACGCCTCCCACCCTGGGCATTTTCTCCCTTCTCCCACCCCAACGGGTGTTGGAGCTTGCAGGATATGGGGAGAGGGATGTGTTTTGGGCAAGGGGGCTGAGCCCAGGCCACGAGGATGAAGGGAGCATCCCCATACCTGTGTCATTTCCAGGGCGTTCATCACAGCCGCAAAACTGAACATGTTCCCCATGGTGCTCTTCAGCTCAGCAGCCAGCTGGATGGTTTTGTGGAGCAGGGCTGCCCGCTCCTCCGTGCTGCCCGTGCAGCCCAGGATGTCCACAGCGATCATGATGGACATGGTGTGAAACCTGCCGTGGGGCAAGAGCAGGGTCAGCACGGGAAGGCTGGGGATGCTCCTGGGGCTCGGCCAGGGCTCCTCCACCCCAGGAAGTGCAGTGAACCCCCCCCCAAGCTGGGGACACCCCAGGGGAGCCGGGCTGTGCCGCACGGGGCAACCCAGTGGGCTCGCCTCTGCCGTGGCGTGCCGTACCGTTCCAGCAGGTCGAGGCGGAGCTGGTGGCCGTGGGGCAAGGTAAGCAGCTCCATGCCGGAGCTCACCCCCATGAGACGTTGCATCTCTGCTGTCACACCCAATATCCGGGCGACCTGGCAAGAAAGGTGAGAGCTGATTAGACCTTCGTTAATTGAGGAGAGGCTGAAGCGTCCTCCGGCAGCCTCTTGCCCCAGCCCAGCCTCTGCCTGCCCCATCTGATTCAGCATGGCAGCGCCCAGCAGGGATGCTCCAAAGCTTGGGGGTGCCCTGATGCTCAGGGGTGTTCCGATCCCCTGGCAACCCGGAGTGACTGGAGGGCAGTGGTGCCTGTCCCTCCCGCCTGGCCCCGGCCGTACCAAGCAGTCCACTTTGGTGATGTGTTTGGCCAGCGTCTTCACGTCCACCTCTGCCAGCAGCTCTTTGACCTTCTTGAGCACGGCCATCTCCAGGGGTTTGTTCTCCAGGGGAATAAGAAGTGACTGGAAGGCCGCAGGGTTGAAGGAGGAGGTTGTCTCCATGGTGGGGGGCACAAAGCCCATGAAGTCCAGCTCTCCTTTCAGCCTCTGCCCTGCCTCTGCTTCCCCGGAGCCGTTCTCCACAGTCCCTCTCTGTCCTTCCTCCACCTTTAGCCTCTCCACATAGCTCTTTGTTGGCAGCTGCTTGGTGTCGTGAGCTGGCCGGTCTCTGCTGACGGGCGAGGTGGGGTGGAGCTGGCAGTAATGCCCCGTGTCCGGGTCGCTGTAGCTGTTCACGGAGGGAGAGGGAGAGGCGCGGGCGTACCCATGGCAGGGAGTGGAGTGGGTGCTATGGGCAGCATCTGGCAGAGGTTTGCTGTTGTTCCCCGCGCACAGCTGGGGCTCGCTGGACCTTCTTATGACTGGAGAGGCCGGGGCAACCCCGGCCACTTGGCAGGCATGCGGTTTTAGCCGTGTAACTGTAGGGAGCAGAGGAGACCCTGTTATCAGAGCCTGGAGACAGGCACACATATAGGGGCCACGGATGCAGCAGCCCTGGAGACGTGGAGCTCAGGGAAAGCCCTGTTGCCCGAACGGAGGCAGACGGTCCCAGGACAGCTGCAAAGACCCAGATGGGTTTTCGCTAGCAAGGAGTGACACAGGGGCTTGTCTTTACAGCCAGCTCCATCCCCCTCCCCAGGCCCCCGCGTCCCACCCACGCCAAGCCCAGCCTGACCCACATCCCCGCTGCCCCCCGTGGGGCGGAGGGGGGATGCCTACCCGTGCTATAGGCGGGTGACGCTGGGTTCTCAGAGATGGGGGACATCGGGGAGTGCAGGTCTTGGATCTGGTCCACGCTGACGGCACAGTTGCGAATGATGTCTCTGTGGTGGGGCAGGGACACACTGGGGAGGGGGGACAGATGGGGCAAGTTAGTCCCTGCAAACCGGGCCTGGGCAAGGGAAGAGGGGCTGGGATGAGGGTTTGCTGCCCCATCACCTCCCCTTGGGTCATCACCTCCTTCCACAACTACCCATAACGAGCTAAACCCATAACGAGCTCAGCTGGAACAATGAGCAGGCAGTCCCTGCAGGCAGCTGGGAGCAGAAGGGTCAGCATCTATATAAAGCAGAGAGACACCCCCCCCTTCTCCCCTCTGGGGAGTTTGGCCATATGGAGCATGGGGAGAAGGATGTTCTGATGCCAAGGTATGATGGGGTGGGACGGCTCAGCTCCACTCCAGGGCGCTCGGGGAAGCGGCTCTGGCAAAAAAAGTTGTGGAGGGTCATTTTCCAGGGTTGCACTGCCAGGTTGGTTAGGTGAGCTGCGTTGGGATGGTGAGGTGAGCTGTTGCTCTGACCCAAAGCTTAGGAGAGGTAGAAAGTGCCTGGAAGCTGGACTGGGAGCCCAGCAGGTGCCTGATGGAGGCAGTGAGGTGCCGGGGTTGGTGAGCTGCAGCGTGTGTGCTCAAGCAGCAGCACAGCAAGCAAGGAGATCTCAGGCTGGTGGGGCAGCAGCTGAGGCCTGATGCAAACACTGTGTGTCAACGGTGGTGTAAAAGCTGCTGTTTTGGGGTCTGTGCACAGGGAGGGTTGGAAGGAGGCACGGCAGGCAATTCACTGCTCTCCCTGTCGCGGGTGTGGGCTGGGCTGCCACGATTTGGTCAGCCTCGAGCGCTGTACCTCAGTGGTGGGAGGAGGGTGGGAGAACAGTGGTGGTGATAAGGGTTTTGGGGAAAATGTGAGTGGTTAGGAAAGACTGACGGATCTGGGCTCTTCTTCTGGAAACACATATGCTCTCCTGGAAGTCTGAGTGTTTTCCTTTTCCCAGCCATAACAGTTGGTTGCCTGTTTTCTGCTGGCGTGGTCTCACCCTGCCCTTGGGCTGAGAAGGTCAGGGTGGTGAGAAAGCAGCTTGGTTCAACAACAGGCTGTGGGACAGGCTGTGTCCCACTGGGGATGCAGGAGGAGGTGTGTCCTCCTTGGCTGCTGTATGTGTGGCTCTGCCTTCCCTGCCGGGCTTCAGGCAGCCCGGGGCTGCTGGAAGCAAGCTGTGCAAAGGAAATCTTCTCCACCTCCAGAGAAGCTGAACTGCTTCGAGGTTAATGTGAGCAGATCAGCCGTGCGGAGGCTGTGCAGACTCCCATCAGCACAGCTTCATTGGTCTCCTGCCCATCAGGCTTTCAGCTCTGCTTGGTAACTCCTTGCAAATGGTCCAGCTGAGCAAGAACTCTAAAACGAAAAGGGCCCTTCAAAAACAAATCAACAAATGCCTTCTTGGTGGCTGGGACTGGCTCTCCCCTTGCATCTGCCTGGGAAAGCTTGTCTCCCTGGCTCTGACGAGACCTGACATGCTGGTAATCGTGGACTGGGTGACTGTAAAACACACTCTGGCTTCTGGCCTGTGATGCTGAATTTATGTTTGCTCCCTGGGTGTCTGCTGTGGTAGCTTGGTGTGGCTAGCCTGGGAGAAAACCCCAGTTCCAGCTGGGTACCTGTTCCTCCCCCCACACCTTTGCTGGTGTCTCTCTGCACCTGAGTGGGGACAGTTTCCACCCCCAAATGCCTGCAACCAGGGAGCAGGGACAAAGTGTGGCCCTGCCCTTTTCCCAGGGGTTGGTCCTCTGCCCAGCTGAGCTGGGCTGAGACGGTGAGCTCACCTGGTTGGGCAACCCTCAGCCCTGGTGATCTTGTCTGCTGTCAGCCCGTCCGTCATGGTGATGCTCCTCCTCTTGATGTGCCCCCCCTTCTGGCTGGCGGGGCTGTGGGATCCCCCATGCTTGCCGTTGGCCAGCCCATAGCTGGCTTCCAGGTAGCGCAGGGGGAAGGTGCGGTTGATGGGGCAGTAGACAATGGCTCCACTCTGCTCAGAGATGGCCTTGCGGTTGCCCACATAGAAGCGGACGAGGGCAGGCACGTTGTCAAAGCTCTCCTGCTCGAAGAGGTACTGGACACGGGTATGGCCCTCGCTGGACTTGACTGTCACCTTGTTGATCTTGAAGTGGAGGGGCTCGTTGCGCCAGCGGCATGTCAGCACATAGTCACCCAGGCTGGTGAGTGAGTCGCGGATGAGGAAGTCGCCGTTTCTCTGCACGAGGCTCTCTGACACCTGGCAGGGGACAAGGCAGTGGCTCAGGATGAATGGGCCGGGGGCATGTGTGGATGCTCCACTGGGGTGTTATTTGGGCCACTGGCTTATTCCCCTTGCCCCTGGCTCTGAGCTGCAGAAGAGCATTTCCCGTGGCGAAACCAGGCAGCTCAGAGCTAACAAAGCCCTTGCCCAGCAGCTTCCCAGGAGGACAGGCTGGTGGTTCTGTGTGGCCTCAGGGTGTCCTCCCACAGCAGCCCAAGCAAAGGATGCCCGGAGCCACCCACGTTCCCCTCCTCACCTCCCGGGGGATGCGGCCGTGGTACCAAGCGTGGCTGCGCAGGTCAGTGCTGCTCAGCTTCAGCTCCTCTTCCAGCTCCTTGTGAAGCTTCTCTGGTGATGAGTCGAGGATGTATTTCTCCTTGGAGAACTGTACAGGGGAGGAGAGAGTGTCAGCCGGTGCAGCAGTGCAGGGCCTGGGGAGGGAAGGGCTGACCCTGGGGTGGGCTGGCAGGGTCCCCATGTGAGGACTGTGAGCGCTGGTGATGCCACCCACCAGGAGCAGAGCTGTCCCCAGGGGGCCAGGTAACTCGGAGCTGTGTGTGACAATAGCTTCTTGTGGCCAAGGATGCGGGTGAGGTAATGTGCCTGTTGATGGCCAGGTCCTGCCACCAGGAGCACTTGGAGGGTCTTCCGGTGGCATGTCCCCATCATGCCTGACCACCCTGTTCCTGGTGCGCTGCCCCTCTGAGCCAGCACCGAGCTGCGTGTGGTTGGGCAGGATAAAACCTGCTCCAGCTCCCTCCCCAAGATCTCCAGGGGCTGAACCAACACAGGAAGCACTCTTCCAGGAGGAAACCTTCGTTATTGCTCCTCCTTGAAACATCCACTGCAGCCCATCCTCCAAAGGGTTAACTTGTGTTTAGCCTGATGGTGGCATGAATAGTAATGACAAATGTAAAGGGAACCTTCTGCATCGAAATTAGCTTTTACCAGCACTGGTGCACCTGAGCCTGGAGGATGNCCCCCCCCCCCCCCCACTTCCCCCTGGAGAGATAAGGGATGGCGTCATGTCTCCCGTTGGCTGGAGCCAGCCGTGCTCCCTGCCTGCTGCTTGGCCAACGTTCCCAGAGGGCAGCCGAGGATGCTGAGCTGCCGGCATGGTGGAGCCGGTGCTTGTTTGGGGAGGCGAGTGCAGGCTCGGGGTTCCTGCGTGCTCTGCACGCGAGGCCGGTTCCCCCAGTTGATGGAGTAGGGCCTGGGGGCCAGGACTCCTGGATTCCACATCCCAGATGTGTGCTGCCTTGCAAGGAGGGTGTATGTGCCTCTGCCATGGACATGGCAGCTTGGATGGGGCTACCGGGATGTCCTATTCCACTGCTCCCATGAGCAAGGGTGGCCTGGCTCCACCTCTGGGGGTAGTGCCAGTGTGAGGAGGGACCGGAGGCTGGCCCAGCTCCTTGGCGCTTGTTAGGGCGGGATGCTGCTGGCATCCTGAAGGACAAGCACAGGCTTGAAACCCTGCTGACACCACTCTGGCGCTGCTGGGGGAGCGGGCTGGCACTCATGGCTGGCCCCGAGCGGCAGCTGGTTACCCAGAGCATTGGGGGTTGCAGCCCCCTGCCAGTGCACTGGGGACCCGCTTTGGAGCTGACCCCTTTGCCCAGCAGCTCATCCTCTGTGTCCCGTATCGATTCCCTCTGCTCTTCCAGCAGTTGTGAGCAGGGAAAAGTGTAGAGCACTGCGCTGCTCTCCTGCCTTGTACCCGAGTACCTGCACTGCTCTCGGGGTGCTCCTGGGACCCCACCAAGTTCCTCAGCTGGAGCCTGACTGAGGCTCCCCCCTTCCCTGGGAGAGATGCTCCATCCCCCATGGTCGCTGCATTCATCAGCCAAGCCGGGCAGTGATGCTGTCCCGGGGACCCCGCTCCAGCCTGGGCAGGGGGAAGGAGGCTGCGAAGGGCCTGTGTGATGGACCGTGCTCTCCAGGGCTTGCCCTCACCAGCCTCGACCTGCCCCTGTTCCTCCTGTCCCAACTCCTGTCGAGTCCAACGGTGCTGGCACAGCACAAGCACCCTGTGAAAACAGTACGGGCTGAACTCAGACTTGCTCATCCGACCGTGTTTGTCCTCCCCATGTGAGGGTCTCGCTCTCCGGAGCTGCGGGAACCTGAGCCAGGAGACGTGTGTGTTGTCCCCTCCTGACTGATGGTCGCAGGGAGCCAAGCACTCGCTACCGCTCTGGGGCCCTCATGGAGACAAAGCCACCCGATGCCGCTGAGCCCCATTAAAAATAAATGGTAGCCGGCGGATGCTGCTGAGGTCCGGCTGCCTCCCTGGGGGGCTGAGGCCGAGCAGATGCCGTTTCCATGACAACCCATCCTCTGCCACCGAGCAGACCCAGCTCGGCTGAGTGGCGGTGGGGGACCGGGGGCTGTGACACCCTCCCTGCGGCGTGGCTCACCCCAGACTCCGGGGCAGCAAGGGACCCCCCAGGAGTCTCTCCTGTCTGCGCAGGGTAAAGCTGTCAGAGCTGAGCCGGGAGCGGTTTGGAGCCAGCGCTCCCCCCCCACCACCCCCGGAGCAGGGATTAGCGCCTGTTCTGCTCAGCGTTGTACATCTGGGTTTTCCCCCAAATCCTCCCCATGCAAATGTGCAGGATAACAAACACAAACCCAGCTGAGCAGTGCCCGGCGTCTCCAAGCCTGGATTTGGGCAGCAGCCGGCTGGCATCCACGCCAGGAGCCAGGTGCTAAGCTAGCAGGAGAGAACAGGAGGTTTGGGAGAGGCAAGGGGGGGGTTGCATCTTGCAGATGGGGGAGGAAGGCCAGTCACGAGCAGAGGGTGCTGCAAGCCATCTTCTCCTGCCATGTGGAGGGCACTGTCCCTTCGGCTCCTCAGCTGGGCAATGAGATCCCACCTGATTTGCATGGCCACCAAAAAGCCCACTGCTTGGGGTGACTGTGTGGGTACGATAGCCGGGGAGGCAGCAGGAGACTGACCACGGGGAGCCCTTTTCCTTGGTGGGACGTGACTGTGGGGACGGGTCCTCATTGCGAGTCTCTCGCACTCTTCCAAAACGCACTAGCTGCTGCCAAAATCACCCGGCTTCTCCCTTCTCCGTGCGGGAGCTGGGCTTGCTGCAAGCCCTTGGCGCAGAAGACCCGCATGCTGTGGAGGGATGCGCTTCCTCCAGTCCCTGAGCCCTTTGGCAGTGACCGGCTTTCCTCCGCTCCGCTCGGTAGCGTGTCTCGGAGGAGGCCGGCTCGCAGGCCGCCAGCTGGCCGGACGCCGAGGCGCTGGCAAGGCACGGCATGGCAAGGCGGTGCGGGCCAGCCGAGCGCTGTCGGGAGAGTGTAAGCGGATGTCTGAGCGCCGCGCTGAAAAGGGCACCGCTTGGCACTCTTGGCTGCGCCAAGAGGGCATCAAAAGATGTACAGCCTCATGTGAGGTCTTGCATACTGGTGGGTTTGGTGTGGGGAAAAGCCTCGACTTCCACTAGTACCTAGCTCAAGTGCGTGGTGCTGGCCTCCTGCATGGAAAGCCCCAAGGCCTCTTCCAGCTGAGCGGGAAGAAATGGGGATTAGAGCGGTTCTCTGAACCAGCCGCACCAGACAAACCAGCTCAGGAGCTGCCAGAGACGATGCCAAGCTCCGCTTGAGGAATCCCAACCAGCAGCCAAGCTGGCTTGGCTGGAGAAAGAAGAGCTCCTCCGTCACGTTCAGCACCCTGATGGGCTGTTTCACAGTCCCGGGGCTGGGGAATCCTCTGGTGCTGCCGTGCAACGGGGACAGCCTCTGCAAAGGGACAATTCCCGGGGCTCTCCATCCCTGTCTGCTTCCCTGACTTTCCCTGCTGCTTTCTTGGGGGAAGAAGCACCTCCAGTCCCAGCTGAGGGGCAAGGACTGAAAGTGGCAGTGGAAGGGCTGGGGGGATGGAGGGTGCTGACAACTGTGGTACATGCAAAACAGTGGCTGTTGCTCTGCCTGGTGTAAGGAGAGCTTCAAAGGCTGGTGTTTAGCTTTCTCTCCTCGCAAAGGTAATCTTATGGAACAGGAGTGATTTGCAGTCTGCTTTCCTGCTCTTCCCCTCCCAGATCTGGAGGAGTTGCAGCTGAGGATGGAGTCAGCTTGGAGAGCAAGGTGTACTCGCACCCCACCCTGCTCCTCTGCTGATAACATCTGACTAACCTCGGGGCACCCAGCGCATCTGCTCTCCCGCCTGCTCTCCTGCTGCCTGCCCTGTGCCGGGACCCTCGCTAGGGAAATCCCAGCCCCTTCTGGAGTTTTCCACCCTGCTCTGGCCGCTGGAGCAGTGGTGGGGCCTGGGAAGCAGAACTGGGAGGAAATGGAGTAACAAGCCATTGGGAGCAGGTGTATGGGGAAAACGTGAGGGGTCTTCTCTGCTTCCTCCGTACCTGGCAATGGCTACTTCAGTGAAGTATTTCAGAGCAAATATCCGTGCTGAGAGATGGCCAGCATCATGCCAAACCCAAGAACTGGTCTGCGTGCCTGCCTGGTGCAGGACTGCTGCGCTCACCAGTCCGGCTGCCAGGTACCACCTGAGAATGGTTAGTCCCTCCCGCGTGACCACAAGAAAATCCCACCAGAAACAACCCTCAAGTTGTAACAGGCTTGCTTTTAGTCTGCACGCCCTGCTGGTGAGCCAGTCCATCCTGCTGGTCTTGATATCCCATATGGAAGGGAAATCATTTGTTCCTCTGTCCTGTCTTGTCATGACTCTGGGCGTCTAAATGGCCTCTGAGAAGGTACCATCCCATCTGTCCACCCCATGGATGTCTGAACGCATCTCTTGGGCATGCCACATCTCCATTAGTCCCCACTGAAGGCAAACCTTGACTCAAGATCTTTGTCCTGGCATTCAAAGCTCTTCCTAGGACTGGTCCTGGCTACCCACAGGGTCTTTTCTCCCCTTGTCTGTGCTCCTTTGTGGCAGCTCTGGAGCAATTATGTCTGGCCGGCAGGGGTGGGGTGCAGCTGGGGTTGATGGCTGGGAACATCTGGGTGCTCTAAGGTGGGACAAGTGCCCCAGGTTGTGCAGTGGGGTGGTGGAGTGCGCTGTTACCACTGCCCTGGGGGAGTGGGTCTCCAGCGCAGTGATGGGGTGTGTGTATACACACATTTCCATCCTTCTATATATTACTTATCTCACTCCAAGACGGCAGCAGCGGCTGCTGCTGCATCCCTTTTCGGAGCTGCTATTGGCCAGAAATGATGTCAGTGCTTCCCAGGCTGGGTGCGCTGCCATTGGCGGTGAGCAGGGATGCGGCTGTCAGCTGGAAGCGCTCCAGTCATTCATGGGGACTTCAGTGTGTGTTTGCTGGGCACACTTGGGCACAAATAGATGCTGAAAGATCTGGTGGAGCCAGGTGAGCACTTAGGGCTTCGCTTTTAACTCTTTCTGACATTGGGATGGAGCCCTCTCCATCCCCTGTTGCATCCCTGCGTGACAGCCAGACGCCCACCTGTCTCTCCCTTGTTCTGGCAGCAGCTCGCTGAAAGCACCCCGTCACCTCCTGCGATGGGCTGCTGCACTAGGGCACATCCGCCCTGTGTCGCTCAGTGGCCTTTGGACAACCAGGAGAAGCTCTTCTGCTTTCCCCGCTTCACCCCTGCTAGTGATCAAAATCCCTGGCTTTGCACTGAGATCAGCCGCAATCATGACAAGACTTGAAATGCTGCTTCTGGGCTCTGTCTTACCCGGCGTAATCTCTCAAGCTCGGCACCTACCTCACTCAGCAGGAGCACTGGAAAAGGCTGCCAGCCCTCTTGGCTGCCAGCTCCTTTCCAACTTGCGGTGTGCTACGGCTCTTGCTTCAGACCAGCGCCTGCGTGGCTCTCGCAATCCTGAACACCTTTGCTCTCTCAGTAAAGGAGGGAACCAGTTCCTAGCGCTGTGCCCCTTCTGTGCACATGCCAGAGTCCAAAAATAGGACACCTAGACTCATGCCCAGACAGTGGCGGTGCTGGAAGCACCGCAGGACGGGTGACAGATGGATCCCAGCTTTCTCCCACCAGTCGGACCAGTGCAGTGCGGCGCAGCGCGCGCACGCAGACCCGTGCCGAGACGCCCCGTGCGTTCACCTGGGCCGGCTCCCTCCCCTCGGCTCAGCGAGGCTCCCAGCACATGCCAGCTTTTGGGAGGGTGCTCAACACTTCCCCTTGGCCAGCTCTGCTGCAGGCCGGGGCTCCCTTCCCAGACTTGCGCTGCCTGTCAAAAGTGCCGGTCGGGGCTGGGGCGGGGGGGATGTTGATCCGGCGGCTCTGGCTGCGGTGGGGGCTGAGCTCTGCCCCGCGCCCCGCAGCCAGCTCCGTGCGGGGCTCCCCGGGGAGACCCCCCCCCGCATCTCGCACCCGCTCCGCAGCGCTGCAGGCCGGGGGGGCCGGAGCCCCCTCACGGCCCCTGCGCCCCCGCCGAACCCCCGCCGCCTTCCCCACGCCTGCGGGCTCCCGGAGCCGCTGCCCGGCGGCACC